>JAEMWC010000472.1:162500-187500 GCA_016490735.1 Pachyseris speciosa
AAATATCTTAGCCACAGTGGGAATAATTGAAATTGGACGATAATTATTAATGTCAGCTCGTTCGCCCTGTTTATACAAAGGAATAACTTTAGGACATTTCCACTCCTCAGGGAAAATACCAGTCAATATTGATCGATTAAAGATTTCACAAAGAGAGTGTGAGATTAAATCAGAGCACTCGCTAAGGAGCCTCGCAGATATTTTGTCCAAACCTGTTTCCTTTGATTTGCATAATTTGGACAAAAGAGAACGGACTTTATTGTTGTCAGTAGGTTGAATTTCAACATCTTATCTGTTCCTGTAAGGTATTTTAAATGAATGTCAATAGTATTCTCGTCAGAGCGTATCTCATTGGCAAGTGTTTGTCCAATGGATGAGAAATGCTCATTGAAGGCATCAGAAAGCTATTGCGAATTCGATATGTAATGACCATCCACCTTACACCACCGACTTTACACCATCAACCTTAAGGATGGGGGCTTATCAGATGGGGGGGGGGGGGGGGGGCTTAGTACAAAAACCTACTCCGAAACGGGGTGCTTATTAGAGAGGGCGGATTAGAGAGAGAGAGAGAGAGAGAGAGAGAGAGAGAGAGAGAGAGAGAGAGAGAGAGAGAGAGAGAGAGAGAGAGAGAGAGAGAGGTGGGGGGCTTAATAGAGCTTTTACGGTACTTTGTTCCTAGCAAATGAATCCGAGCGAGTATGACTCGTGCAGATTGCGTGTGAGTTGGCGGACTGGTTAAACATGAAGGCTCCCAAATCAAATAAACAAATTTACACGACGAAATCAAATGTCTTTCAATTTTTATTTCTAGTACCATTTATATACATAACTGAATTAGATCTAAGCTTTAATGAAGTCTGCATTGCCTGAAGCCCAAAAGAAGGGAAATTGCGAAAACGTGCAATTCGCACTGTACTTTTAGTTGGAGAGTGGGATCCATTGAGATAGCATAAAATCCTCAGATTTTCTTTTTGTGATTTCATCCAGAAGCAGACATTACCGTCTCTTGACGTTTTTTAACAATGAAGAACGCTAACTCTGGCATAAACACAAACGGAATATTAGACGATTATTATTCGATGAACATCTTGACTAAAGTATAGAAATTATTCGTGTGTGCGTAATTTCATTGAAACTGAATTGTATTTGGATAGGTCTAGCATGAATCTCACTACCAGATACTAAGAACAATCGAAAACACCATACCTGAGAAAATTCATTTGCATCTAGCTAAAATACATAGTGCTTGCGTTGTAGTCTTTACCGAAAAATTCAACGTTTTTTTTTTTTAACAAAAAGAGTGTATAAACCGCTATGACTATAACGTGTGATACTCATTCAACTTTTTTTCTTGGCCGCTACTTGCACTGTCGACTTAGCAAAAATGACAATAACATAACCTTTAAGGGCGATTTAGACGGTACGATTTGTCACGCGTCTTGGCGTATGCGACACAACGTAGAACAAAGTTGTGCCGTGTGAATGCTCCTACAACTTTCTTTCAACTTTCTTTTTTATTATTTTCTTTCATAAATAGTTTGGTAATGTAATAACACCACGAAAAACAATTCACATTCCGAGAAAATGTTATTTTAAGAGCTGTTCAATAGGTTTTATTTCATTGATACCATGTTAAGATTGCATGTTTTAAAACCATACGACAGACGTCGTAGGTATGGAGAGCTTAAGCAACGACGACGGTAACGGCAACGGCAACGAAAACGTCATTTCAAAATGTAACTTCTCGTTATTGTAACTTTTTCGCGATTTTCCTACTTGTTTAACTTGTGAAATATGGGCGAACAATCCTGGAGCTAAATTAGTAAAATCGGTGATGAACCAGGGAAAAAGACTGGACTTGTTTTCAGAATCATCTGCAACATGATGTTGTAAATTGTAGATGTTGTTGTAAATTAGTTAATTACCGAAATTTCTCTCTCTTTCTATTTATTGCTATGACCAGCAACATACACAAAGCAGGTTTCGTACAAACTGGTAGCTGCAAAGAACGCACGATCGAACTTCTAACTGACCTTTTAAACTTATCGAGAAAAGGACCATAATCAATAATGATAACTGGACTTGGTGGAGTGCAATTTGGTCTGAAGTCATTCGCGTGATTTGAAATCACCAGTACGATTTCAGTCCAAAATTTGACGACAAGAAATTCAATTACCCTTTTATTACAACCATTTTTGAAGTCATTGAGTCTTTCTGCTAATACTATTTTTTTTGTCCACTTCAGGAAACCTGCTTGTCAAAATTGTGATGGGCTAAAAAAGTGATGCGATTTAGAGCAAAAATGGGTGCAATTTGGGAATAAATTGCACTAGTGCTGAGAGCCAATCAAATTGCAAAGATCACCAATGATTTCAAAATGAGTGCAATGAAAACGGAAAATGTAACAGTTTCGCTTAGGTTGGGAGGGTAACATCACAATTATATCAACTGAGCCAGACAAAGTGTTATAGAGACGCTTTGTAAACTAAACCCAGTCTTTACTTCAGATCAAAACAGAGCAATGAAGAACTTGGCCTCAGGTCCTGCAAAGAGGGTACCATCTCGCAAGACGTCAAACTAAAAAAAGAAAATAAGTTAAAACTAATGATAGCCTTAATAAATATTCCCTGCAAAAGATAAAATGAATCAAAATATCATAGCACTAATTATTATACAATATAAAAAATCATCATTAATTAAAATGCTCAAATGAGGCTTTTTTAAATGGTCTGCGGACTTAATATTAATAATTTCGCTTGGCAGCGCATTCCAGTCCCTGACAGTTCTACAAAAATAACTATTCTTATACGTCTCAGTATTGAGCAGTAGTTCAATAAACTTATTCTGGCTAGAGTTTCTTAAATGTCTTCTGCGTTTAATAACATAGCCTGGGTGAGTCAGGCCGCCATCACCATGGATTGTTTTATGGAATAAGGTTAGCCCCGAGATTGTTCTTCATACTTTCAGTGGTATCCAGTGTAACTCATTCAATAGGTTTGTTCCAGGTTCCCGCGTATAACAGTTTTTAATGAAGCGTGAGGCTCTTCTTTGTACTCCCTCTATTTGTTTAACGTGCTTTTTCAACTATGGGTCCCAGCCTGAGCTGGCGTATTCCAGGTGGGGCCGCACAAGGGCTTTGTAAGCTGCCTCTTTCACTCCCTCGGGGCAACTGCTCAGGTTTCATCGGAGAAAACTCGAGTGATCGATTGGCGTTCATTACTTTGTTATTTCCATGATGGCCCCAATTGAGGTTTCTAGACAATTCTATGCCTAGATAGGGGTGGTGGGGTGACCGAATCTAACACTTTTCTCATGAGGACATAGTTAGAGACGACAGGATTTTGCTTCCTCGATATTTTCAGGACGTCCTCCTTACCGAGGATAAATTTCATTTGCCATTTCCTTACATCTCTTGCGCTTGTGGTCCTTGTGTTGTGACACCAAGTCCAACTCGAGAGCTGTCATTATGGGGAATGGGGTATGCCCAAATGGGTGACATTTTGAAATTCCCTTCTCCCAAAAAAGAATATTTTACCCCGAGTAAGGTTAGCAAGGTTAATTTGAATGCTATAAAAGAATGATATTAAAATGTCAGTCTTTTTTGCAAAAGTCTACTATACGGCACTCTATTTTAGCATTCCTCGTGTGTTTCGCCAACAGTTAAAACGCGTTGCAGCAAGGCTTTTTTCGCTGAGTGCTGGCAATATAAATGTACAATTATATTAAATTTACAGATGAACAACTTGAATTTACTGTTGACAAGGTGGACTGGTTTGAAATCAGGATTCGGGACTAAAAAACCTTTTGTGTTCTGTGTATAACGGAGTTGTGCACGCCCTTGTGCAACACTAAATCACCTTTTATTGTTACCTTTCTTATAAGGCCCTGACTATAGCTTTGTATAGCCTTGTATAGCCATGAGTAGCCTTTAATAGCTGTGTATAGTGGTGTATAACCATTTATAGCCTTGTGTAGCTATGTATAACGGCCCTTTGTAGCCTTGCTTAGCCATTTATAGCCTTGTATAGCACTGTAGAGCCCTGTATAGCCTTGCATAGCACTGTATAGGATTCGATAGTCCTGTATATAAAGCTGTGTATAGCCCTGTATAGCCTTGTATGGCCCTGTATAGCTGTTCATAGCCCTGTATAGTCGTGTATAGTCGTGTATAGTCGTGTTTAGCTCTGTATAGTCCTGTATAGGCTCTTATAGCCCGTATAGCCTTTTATAGCTGTGTATAGGCTTGTATGGCCCTGTGTAGCTTTGTATAGCCTTGCATAGCTTTGTATAGCACTGTATTGACTTGTACAGCCTTTTATGTCCTTGTACAACCTTTTATGGCCTTGTATAGCTGTATAGCTTGTATAGCCTTGTATAGCGCTGTAGAGCCCTGTATATAAGCCTTGTATAGCCCTGTATAGTCTTGTATAGCCCTGTATAGGCTTGTACAGCCCTGTATAGCTGTGTATAGCCTTGTATGGCCCTGTATTGCTGTGCATAGCCTTGTATAATTGTGAATAATCCTGTTTAGCTCCGTATAGCCCTGTATAGGCTCGTATAGCCCGTATAGCCTTGTATAGTTGTGTATAGGCCTGTATAGCCTTGCATGCCCCGTATAGCTGTGTATAGCCCTTTATAGCCTTGTCTGGCCCTGTATAGCTGTGCATAGCCATGTATAGTTGTGTATAGTCCTGTTTAGCTCTGTATAGCCCTGTATAGGCTCTTATAACCTGTATAGCCTTGTGTAGCTGTCTATAGGCCTATAGAGCCTTGTATGGCCCTGTATAGCTGTGTATAGCCCTGTATAGCCCTGTATAGACTTGTATAGCCCTGTATAGCTGTGTATAGTTTTGTATGGCCTTGCATAGCCTTGTATAGTCCTGTATAGCCCTGTATGGCCCTGTATAGCTGTGTATAGCCCTGTATAGCCCTGTATAGCTCTGTATAGTCCTGTATAGCCATGTATAGTCCTGTATAGCCTTGTATAGCCCTGTATAGCTGTGTATAGCCCTGTTTAGCACTGTATAGCCTTGTATAGCCCTGTATAGCTGTGTATATCCCTGTATAGCCTTGTATGGCCCTGTATAGCTGTCTATAGCCCTGTATAGCCCTGTATAGACTTGCATAGCCCTGTATAGCTGTGTATAGTTTTGTATGGCCTTGCATAGCCTTGTATAGTCCTGTATAGCCCTGTATAGCCTTGTATGGCCCTGTATAGCTGTGTATAGCCCTGTATAGCCCTGTATAGCTCTGTATAGTCCTGTATAGCCATGTATAGTCCTGTATAGCCTTTTATAGCCCTGTATAGCTGTGTATAGCCCTGTTTAGCACTGTATAGCCTTGTATAGCCCTGTATAGCTGTGTATAGCCCTGTATAGCCTTGTATGGCCCTGTATAGCTGTTTATAGCCCTGTATAGCTCTCTATAGTCCTGTATAGCCGTGTATAGTCCTGTATAGCCTTGTATAGCCCTGTATAGCTGTGTATAGCCCTGTATAGCTCTGTATAGTCCTGTATAGCCGTGTATAGTCCTGTATAGCCTTGTATAGCCCTGTATAGCTGTGTATAGGCCTGTATAGCCTTGTATGACCTTGTATAGCTGTGTATAGCCCTGTATAGTCCTGTATATACTTGTATAGCCCTGTATAGCTGTGTATAGTTTGTATAGCCTTGCATAGCTGTGTATAGGCCTGTATAGCCTTGTATGGCCCTGTATAGCTGTGTATAGTGGTTTATAGCCCTGCATAGCTGTGTATAGGCCTGTATAGCCTTGTATAGCCCTGCATAGCTGTGTATAGTTTGTATAGCCTTGCATAGCTGTGTATAGGCCTGTATAGCCTTGTATGGCTCTGTATAGCTGTGTATAGTGGTGTATAGCCCTGCATAGCTGTGTATAGTAGTGTGTAGCCCTGCATAGCTGTGTATAGGCCTGTATAGCCTTGTATAGCCCTGCATAGCTGTGTATAGTAGTGTATAGCCCTGCATAGCTGTGTATAGGCCTGTATAGCCTTGTATGGCCCTGTATAGCTGTGTATAGTGGTGTATAGCCCTGCATAGCTGTGTATAGTCCTGTTTAGCTCTGTAGTATAGGCTCTTATAGCCCGTTTAGCCTTGTATAGCTGTGTATAGGCCTGTATAGCCTTGTATGGCCCTGTATAGCTGTGTATAGGCCTGTATAGCCTTGTATGGCCATGTATAGCTGTGTATAGCCCTGTATAGCCCTGTATATACTTGTATAGCCCTGTATAGCTGTGTATAGTTTGTATAGCCTTGCATAGCTGTGTATAGGCCTGTATAGCCTTGTATGGCCCTGTATAGCTGTGTATAGTGGTGTATAGCCCTGCATAGCTGTTTATAGGCCTGTGTAGCCTTGTATAGCCCTGCATAGCTGTGTATAGTTTGTATAGCCTTGCATAGCTGTGTATAGGCCTGTATAGCCTTGTATAGCCCTGTATAGCTGTGTATAGTGATGTATAGCCCTGCATAGCTGTGTATAGTAGTGTATAGCCCTGCATAGCTGTGTATAGGCCTGTATAGCCTTGTATAGCCCTGCATAGCTGTGTATAGTAGTGTATAGCCCTGCATAGCTGTGTATAGGCCTGTATAGCCTTGTATGGCCCTGTATAGCTGTGTATAGTGGTGTATAGCCCTGCATAGCTGTGTATAGTAGTGTATAGCCCTGCATAGCTGTGTATAGTGGTGTATAGCCCTGTAAGCTGTTGCTGTGTATAGTAGTGTATAGCGCTGCATAGCTGTGTATAGTGGTGTATAGCCCTGTAAAACAGTGTATAGTCCTGTATATCGTTGTATATATGGTATCAATCCTTGTATAGCCTATGGTAATGTTAACGTTGTAGTATGCAAATACTACATATGTCAGGACAATATACGGTGGCTTACATGAAGAACCTACCTGTACATTTATTGACTGCCGGCAGTGAGACAATACTTTCGTAAAAATTTAACAGCAGAATGGCAGCAGTAATTGGATTTTCCTTTATATGGAGTTGTTTGGGCTCTGAAGCGCCAAGTTCGAAAATACATATTACCATCAACCTTCCGAGAGCCGGCAGTGTCTTCTCGAGAGATGATGAGCAGTCAACGAATGACCGATGGATTCGCTCATTGCAAACGAAACTCCTACTAGTGGATGTGAATTACACAAGGTGTTTTCGACTTCGTTGAACACTGCGACGACTTGGTTTTCTCTGAATTCAAATCTCTGTTTCTCCAAACCGTCTGTTTTCTGCTCTTCTTCCACGGCGAAGTTATTTCCATCAGAGTACGCGTGCGTTCGGTTGGAGGACCTGAGAGGGGAGATGGTTTTCCTGCCCCTTCAAAATGGTTTTCGGGCAAGGGGTATTCAGAAAATGTGTACGTGGCAACAGCCTTCGGGATCCTTCTCGGTATTTTAAGACTGAAATCGCTGGAAAAGTGCCCGTTCGTCTACACCAAGTACTTTCGTTCTGTTGGGTCTTGTGTGAATGTGAATGCCTTCGAGTTCGACATACACGTTGAGTCTTCGGTAGAAAGCAGCGAATTGAGTCGCCTTAAAGCGCAAGAGAAAGCCTTGGAGGCAGAAGTGGCAGCGTGTAAAAGGGAAATTTCAAGTTTACGATGGATCCAGTCGAACATTCCACCTTGCACACCGAGCCCTCCAAAATGTAATTAAAGCGCGCCAAAATGTGACCAAAGTCCGCCAGTGCCTCCAACTCCTAAGCCAGCCCAGAAAAGAACCATCGCTGAATTGAAGGTAAACCAAGACCTAACACCGAAGAGAAAGAAAGCGAAAATACGCGAGTCCACAAAATGCTTGGTGGCCAAGATCCAGCAAATTTGCGAAAGCGAGGGAGAGACTCTTGGAACTGTCCTTAGGGAATGCTCTCTTTGGGCGGGAAAAGGGAATTTCGCTTATGAGACTGTTCAGTCAATTTTTGATCTGATGGTGGACAAGAAGGGATCGAGTGCTCCCTGCATTCTCCAGTTTGTTGTCTGAAGAGGTATGGCAGAAGAGAGTTGAATGCATGCGAGTACCAGACTGGGTGTACCTTTTGTTTAAGCTTAAAACCAGAGTTTCAGACCTTGGTTGGCAAGAGTTTTTGAATTTGACCAAACTTGGAAGAACAGGGCTAAGTGTATTGTTTGTATATTTTTTGCATAATTGTTGATTTTTCTATTCTATGCAGTGGCATGGCATAGCCAAGATTTTTCCACAGGCATGCACAATTAACCAAATCCCTCCTCTCCCCACCACCCCCCAAATTCCAAATCTTTTTTTTACACATGACTTAAATTTCATTTACCATCAGTATGGGAGGTTATATTGAGTGTGTAAGCATTCTCACTTGGTATGTAATATGACAACTACGTCATAAAATTTCCTTGTTGCTGTTTTGAGTTTATTGAAATGTTTTGATCGCTTATCATAAATTGAGCCAGTTAAGGTCATCCCCCCTTTTTTCACTTAGCGTTGAATGCGTTTCCATTGGGTCCATCGGCTGGATTGAAAAAGAAATCCAAAATAAAAATCACAAAAAGTCTTGGAATAGGAGGCCTGGTACCCCAGTATCATTGCTTTGGAGCCTAGAAACAACAAAACATGAACCCAAAATCAATATGGCAGAAAAGTTGGTTGATGTTATTGTAAAATTAAGACAACATGGATCACTCGGAAACTCCTATGCAACATACCAGCATCCCTCACTTTTCAGCAACTGCATGAAAAGGCAGTTCTGGATATGTCAAACATTATGGCTTTGTTCTGGGTTAGTTTAAGTACTTTGTTACTGTTATTTTCAAAAATTCCAAAAATTTGAGTCAGATGATGCTAAATGAAAACAAAGAGGATGGCCTAATAAGTTAGTAGTATCTTAGAATTTTGTGGTATGATCTTTGACTTTTGAGTGATTTTGTTTGTCTGCCACATAAGTTTCTGACTGACATTGTTTTCATTGTAAAAGCATCCACATAACACCATAGCATCCATTATACCCCAACTAAGTTTCATTTAGGTTTGCACTTCTTGCTGAGAAATGTACAGAAAACAATCAATGTTAACATGTCTACATCACCAACAACAAAAAGCTGAAAAAAAAATATTTTTCTATTTTTGACTTTTTCAGATATACACATGCATCTGTGCGTACAGGTAGCTATGCTGCTGTGATGTTGAAAAATGGAAATAAAGAAAACAGCAGGCCATCCAAAAATTGAAAGCAAGACTTTTCTCACAGAAAGAACTATAATTATTATGGGAAGACCTGTTAAATGACCGTGAATTTAACCATTGATCATCACCACAGAGTTAGCATGTCTGACTGGTACATATTATATACCATCCTTAATGTAACCTTAATTATGCTTTGCAACAAGATGTTGTTATATGGTAAATTTAGCCTATGAAGCAAGCGATTCCATGGGGTTTCGGAGCGAAGAATGACCAAGCATCCAAATTGGGCATTGCTCTCGCCCCATTTTTCATGCGGCCAAAACATTGAAAAATTCTGCTCAGTCTTTCTTTGCCTGAAACCACCATGGAAACGCTTACTATGCAGGCTATGGCAAATTGATCTGTGTGTTCTGGTTAGGAGCTTTTCATTATTCTTATTCTTGTTTTGAATTACTTTTAGAAAAAATCAGATGAGTCCATTGTTCTATCAAAGAATGCCATTGTTGCACTTAAGCGGGACCAGTTTAAGGTCACAAGGAGTTTGGTTGGCTAATGAAGAGGCTCCCCCCAGAAGTTCCAGGGTTTGAAGTGAATCTCCAAGATGTTACTTGTTGGGTCATTCGTGACATGTACCTCCATGGCCCTGTCCCTGAAGAAGTTGTATTGAATCTCAAGCTGGATGGGCATCCATTTTGTGGTGAGTTTTATTATTATTATTATTTAATGTAAAATTCCTATGAGTAGTTTCTTTCGTTTTTCCGAAAATCAAAATGGTGTTTGTGTACTTAAATAAATAAAATTGTGAAACTGTAATATTGCTTCAAATAAAAAAAAAATTGCAAGATGGAATAATATTTGATCAGAAATAATAAGAACCCATTTACAGCTGAACAGCCTGTAATGACCTGTTCCATGTACCAGTCATTATGCCATCAATTTTAAACAATCATAGTGAGATAGTTTTGGTGCTTAACTAATGCACTTTCACTAGACTCAAATAATCGTGATTCATTCAAAACAACCAGATAAAAATATAAAACAAAAACTGATGTAACTATACAGAAAACCTTACATGAAAGCAATTTTCCCTTTCTTTGTTCCTAAGGTAAAGACCAGGTGGCATTTGGTATTGTACCCCTTGATGATACAAATCGATCTTCACAGAGTGCAAAGAGTGTCAGGCCTCTTGCAATAGCTAACTGCAGAGAGAAAAGGTGAGCCAAGCTATATAATTTATTTATAAAAAAAAACAATCCAAAACCCAATGATCCTTGTTAGAATTAACAGATCTGGAAGGAATTTTTTTAAGCCACTCAAAAAGTCAGTTATGTTGTAATCAGTCTAA
This sequence comes from Pachyseris speciosa, assembly GCA_016490735.1. NCBI lineage: Eukaryota > Metazoa > Cnidaria > Anthozoa > Scleractinia > Pachyseridae > Pachyseris > Pachyseris speciosa. The sequence goes on from JAEMWC010000472.1 coordinate 173,017, forward strand.
AGCAGTCAAGGCATTAACACTCAGACTCTTTTATTGACATTGTAACTACCAGTATTTGCAAATTCAAAATGACCAAGTCTCATTGTGGGGCAATTGTTAAATAAGCACTGTAAATTTAGACTACAAACTTTTGCAATGCTTTGAGTAACATTTAAAATAGGATATTGACCTCCAAATTCAATTAGGTACAGTGGAATGTTTTGTTAATAACTTGACCACTCAGTGTGTCTTACATAAGTTAATGATAATCATTTTGTTTCTTAAGGGAGGATCTGAAAATACTAGTTGCCAACATAAACAAGCAGAAGGACATGCTGAAGAAAAATGGAATTTAAGTTGATGGCAAACACTATCGAATAAGTTTCAAGGGTACCTACGCTGGGATATGTCCTCGTATGTCCCCTATGAAAGTTATTAATTTTTTTTTCATTTTGTCTGAGTGAGCAAGTTGTGTTTGTAATGCCATGATGTCTAGAACTCCTAAGTGCGAATTGTGAATGCGACAGAAACAGTAGGTGGCACGCCCGTGATTCTGTGAGTTAGACGCCATGGCATTAGGAACTAGCTTACACACTAAATGATGATTTAATGGGTATATGTTTTAGTCTTAGTTCTGGAGCAAGTTGTGTTTATAATGCCATGATGTCTAGAACTCCTAAGTGTGAATTTTGAATGCAACAGAAACACTAGGTGGCATGCCCGTGATTCTGTGAGTTAGACGCCATGGCATTATGAACTTGCTTACACACTAAATGGTGATTTAAGGGTATATGTTTTAGTCTTAGTTCACGAGCAAGTTGTGTTTATAACTGAATGCCATGATGTCTAGAACTCCTAAGTGCGAATTTTGAATGCAACAGAAACATTAGGTGGCATGCCTGTGATTCTGTGAGTTAGACGCCATGGCATTATCAAAACACTTGTATCCTACCCACAGCATTAGAACTAAAATCGGTGCAAAAATATTTTCTTTGTTGTGTTTTCAATTTCTAAAGTTTTGTCTTTGTTTTGGTTATTAGTAACTCTGGATTACAAAGGTTTACTTCTGATTATGACCAAGATAACAGAGGAGGATTCTGTACTTGGTGGGAAAGGCCTTATAATTGTATTTGAATTCTGTATATTTTGTTCAGCTTTAAGGGTAAGTGATTGAGTAGTTTTATTATTAAACAGACGTTTTCTTTAAACATTATTTACCATGTTTGCCTCAATCTGGACATACTTTTGTGTTTTATACTTCAGGTTGGAGAATGATTTTCTATTTTTTTAGATTTTACAATCAGATTGTCTTTTAGTAACTGTTGCTTTAAACCCCTTTGTAAATCAGGAATTACTAATATTAGTGCCCACTCAGGAGCACGGGTTATAAGAAAATAATTACTTCATATGAATAGCAGATCACTGTATTAACTTTGTATATAAAACATTTTTTTTACATAGGCATGTGACTGTGATTTAGGGCCAAACAAAGTTTGTCTGGAGCATTTTCTACAAACAAAGGCAAATATTGGCGGGTATGGAAAACATGCATGAAGTTAAGAATGTAGCCTATTGACTAATGTTGCTATTAATCCTTTTGTCGTGTTGGGAACACTATTCATAGGTTAAGGTAAATTAGTCACCATAATCCCAGTCAAGTGAGAAAATCATTTTACTGACTAAACTCCATCAAGACTTAAGTTACAATTTTCTTGATTGGGCACTGCGAGGGCTGTGCTCTGGCAGTGCCCAGTGGTCCCTGGCAACTTACGTTTTTCTTTGTTTGACAAGGAAATCTTAGTTTTTTTGTGCAAAATACAATGCTGGGTACCCCAAAAGTAAAAGGTTTAGTGTTTTGGGCCTCCTTAAATTTTTCAGATACAATATTAAGTGTTGACACTGAAGATTTGGATCCTTACTGGTAAAAAGAGGAGCCATTATAAGAAAATGATCTGATTTTCTCATTTAGGCAACACTGAAAGACAAATTCTTTCAGCAATTGAGGACATTGTGGAGGCATCATTGCCAGTTCAAAAGATGACAGCTCATTAGAAAGACCATGAGGCTGCGAAGCACTATGTTCTGAATAAGATAACTTTCTGTGTGGCACTTCAGAAGGTAATGAAGGGGCTTTATATCAAGTATTATAAATTACTTATAAACGTGCATTATCACTACTAGTGCGCCTTACCTACAGAACAACCACAATAATGTATCATGAACTCCAAATCACTGAGCATATGCTAACATTGGAGAATTATGCAGTAGCCTTAACCAAGTAATGCCCATTGTTCTCTTATTTATAACCAATTGTAACTGTTTTTAATATATTTTACAGTATTTCAGGGAAATGTTGGAAAGTGGAGTTTTTGTACGTGACTATGGTACAAGGCTGGAGGAGATACAGTTAAAAGACTCAGGTATGTCATGCTGTCAACATTAAAAAGTCTGCTTGCTTCCTTCCTTTCGTTCATTCATTCTTTCTTTCTTTCTTTTGTTTGGTCACCTGTTCATTTCTTTGATTCTTTCTTTTATTTGACTTTAATGAACTGGCTCATATTGCATGCCTCCTAAGTAAACACTACGACAATGATTTGATACTCATCAGTATCAAAGTGAGTTATGGGTATGATGTACATCAAATGACGTCTTTCATCAGTTGTCATTTAGTTAATTACTTGATTTCCATTATTTATAGCTGTTAAAAATGAGTTGGAAGCACATTTGAAGTTTTGGGAGGGAAAACAACTTGAAATTGAAAATCAGTTTAAAGAAAAATATCCAGCTACACCAGGGATCAGAAGTACTGGTAAAAACAAAGGAAAAAAGCAGAAGCAGAAGAAGTGGCAAAGCAACCAGGAAGGAGAGAACTATGTCAACTACAATTTAAGCCGTTATGCAGCTAGCCTTACCAAGGAATTTTTAATTAAAGTAAGTTTTTGTACCTTCATTTTTGTGTATTTTCATCTCACTGTGTTTCATCAATGTAATTTGTGAACAGAGATTTCTTATGTAAGCTAGCTTTCCTGTTATATCGTTTTTAGCTACAGTCATGCCCTCATCTTTGCTGGGATAAGGTTCATGCGTATCTGGGTTTTTCTGTCTTCAAGCAACCCTAAAGCCAAAATATTTTTCTGCTAGTACAAACTGTTGCATCTTGTTTTTGTTGCTATTCCAAAAACATTTAGCCTTTATTTCTACTAGGTTTGGACTTTTTTATGGGCTTTAAAACTTACGATAAACTAAGCATCATTTGGTACACGTCAGAGGCAGAAGGGGCGTGGATCTGTTCCTGATTTGACATCACAAACTGCTTTGCATGCATGTTTTCATCAGGAATAGACCCATGCCCCTCATTAGCTTGGTTGTGTAGCAGATGATGGCTAGAATTCTAATTTTTTTTTTACAGCCTATTTGAAGGTTTCGTTAAAAAGGGTGCAAAAAGGTGTTATCCATTTCAAACAGGTACAATGATGTATTTTAGCAAAAAAAATATTGTGGGGTTACCGTAAGAGCTCTATTAGGCCCCCCTGTTTGGAAGTCAGTTTTTGAAATAAGTCCCCCATCTCTAATACCCCTCCCCCCCTCTTAGGACATGAGATTTTGTAATTAGTCCCTCTTATTTCCTCTTACGAACTCCACTTCATGCAGCCCAGTTGGTTTGTTTTTAAACAAATATACACTCCAACACATAATATTGTTTGCTGCTTGCTGCTCTTTATTAAATGATAAAGTTTCATTGCAGTTGTTTGAGCTTTGTACAAAAACTATTTGAAAACGAAAATGGCATGTTTTAAAGATTTGAAATAAGACCCATTCTATAATAAGCCCCCTTTGACGAGGCCTGAAATGAGAGCTTTTACGGTAGATACACTTCCACATGCTTTAATCAAACAAATCACCCTTGAGTACTAACTTTCAAAAGTGTCTCCCTCAAGACAAAAATAAACTTTGCATAATGAAATCACCTGTAAACAGTTAATGAGTAATTAAGACAATGAAAATTTGACATTCTTACATTCCTTGTAGGTGTGCTCTCAATGGAAAGAGATTGCCCTTGTTATGAGAGATGCTCACTTTTCTGAAGATGAAGAAAATCGTATTGATATTTTTGACATCAAGGTGTGTACCGTGTTTTCACTTTGCTCATTTCTTTCAGCTGAATTTGGTTGGTCTGAATTAACCACTTTTCTACTTTCTTTTCCAGTGCAAGGGATGGGGTTTCTTACTTCTAGAGATGTTCGGGCGATCCCTTGGTACAGGAGATTATGGGCACTTGACAATAGAGCATGCGCCAATGCTCTTTCGTGTCCATAGATCGTTGCACCAACTTTCAAATCAAGGGTTTGAAGCTGCTCATAAGCTCCAGAGGCAGCTTTATGCCAAAGCCACGTCTCATAATGCATCAGAAAAAACTGCATCATGTAAGTATTATTAAAGACAAGTATTTTTTTTGTGACATGTACATGCTTTAGAAGTCAGCTCTGTTATGCATGCCTATGTTACAAGTTAAATTTGAACTCAGGTTATTTTTTATTTATTTTAATCCAGGTCAAAATGAAATTCCTTTGTCTTCTCATGAATAATTTAGGATTAGGAGACAAAGAAATTTCATTTTAACCTAGTTTAAATAAAAAATAACCTGAGATCAAATTTAATGTTACATCTATGACAGATTGTTCATTTAACCAGTTAAGCCTCATTTCTGAACAAAATTCTTTGGAACTGTGGGTATTCCTTTCAACTTTGCCCTACTGGAAATATGACTAGCTATGAAAATTCACAAGGCCTTATTTTCACTGGGGTCTCAGTTAATGTTCACTAACAATTCCCTTTAATGATTTTCGTTTTTGAAAAAGTAGTTACATTTGCAAATTCAACTATGTATGATTTTGTTACACAGTCTTTCAAAAGGTGGCCTACAAACATTGTACAATGGCCAACCAATATTTACCCTGTTCTGACAAAATAACATTTTTAAAATGAATTGAGTAATGAGATGGATCATGTTACCGCATTCTTATGGATGTACATGCTCCTGTTCTGTAATCACAACATGGTGGCCACATTTTTGCCTCGTCTCAGCTGGACCAAAATCATCACTTAAGTTGATAGCTTTCAAGACTATTATTTGCAACCCTTTTAGTAAGACACCAGTTAAGTTATATTAAAACTTGCCGTAACATATCATTAATTTCATTTAGCAAGTGGAAAAACTAATATTTCCATCAAGGAAGTTTTCTTACTTTACTGATAATAGTTTATCTTTTTTCTTGTCTCATTTAGTGGAACAGATCCTTACACATCTTTATACAGAGCTGTTTCTTGAGATGAAATATGCTTTTAGAGAAGCAGTGCATTGTATGAATTCAGGTAAGAAATGAAAACACTAAAATACAACTTGTTGTTTTTCATCCTTTTTAATACTAATTTTGTAACTCACTCAATTATGATAAATGGAATATATGATAAACTGAATGGAGACTTGGATAAAGTGTAAATTAATTATGCATGTTTCACTTAGTTGTTATTTGGTGCCAACGGTTTTTCAAACATTTTGTAACTGACAATGATGTTTGAAACATTGCCATGGAAACATGTCTTATTACAAATTTAAAAAAATGTAATTTTTTTCTAAAATCCAGCGAATTGTGTTGTACAGTGGACAAGTGGCTGAAATATTAGTTTAGTTTGCCAACTATTCTCATCGTGGTTCTGAATAAAATAACAGGAACATTAAAGAGAATATGTGTCAGACATAAGGAAAAGTTATTGAGTGTTTTATGTTTTGGTGCAAATACGATTTATCCTAGGTTTAAATTTTATCTTTGTATTGTTCTTGGTGATGACAGTGTATGACAGTAAGATTGAAGCTGTAAAAACCATAAAATTTAACACAAGAATGAAATTGAACCACAGTTATTTCATGTTTATTACGGTATATTTAGAATTAATGAATTTAATTAATTCCCAGTGAGTTTTTCCATCCAATTGTTTGATTTCTAGTAAACATTTTTAAATTTTTGAACCAACAATACAAGGACAGGTCCAAAGTCTTCAATAACCGATGTAATGTAATTGTACACAGGCTAAAAGTTCATTTCCTGAACAAGGAATAAAACCACTTTCAAACATTGATTACATTGTAAATCCTTTTTTGGTAGGAAAGTTGCAGTTTTATCACCGGGGATGTGGGTGGAAACCCAAGCAAGTAGAGTGGACAAGAGATGACAAAGAGTGGACCAGAAGGATTGACAAACTATTTGGTGACCTTTTTGGACCTGGCTATTGTCAATATCAAACTGATGAAAAGAAGATCTGTGTACTTTCTCCAGGCCAGTTTCCCATTCTCGAATATGACCATGATGAGTGGGAAAAGAGTTATGAGAGCATTGGTGCTGTCCCTGCTAGCAGTGAGAAAAGGGGTCAAGGGATTTCCATGTGCAGTGCAGAAAGTGATGGTGACAGCTCTGCCTGCAGCAGCAACAACAGCCAATTTCCCACCTGTCCTGGTCCTGAAGTTGAAAGTGATGGTGACAGCTCTGCCTGCAGCAGCAACAGCAGCAGCCAATTTCCCAACTGTGTCAGTGCTGATGTGGAAAGTGATGGTGCCAGCTCTGCTTGTAGCAGCAACAGCAGCCAATTTCCCAACTGTCCTGGTCCTGAAGTTGAAAGTGATGGTGACAGCTCTGCCTGCAGCAGCAACAGCAGCAGCCAATTTCCCAACTGTGTCAGTGCTGATGTGGAAAGTGATGGTGCCAGCTCTGCTTGTAGCAGCAACAGCAGCCAATTTCCCAACTGTGTTGGTGCTGATGTGGAAAGTGATGGTGACAGCTCTGCTTGTAGCAGCAACAGCAGCCAATTTCCCAACTGTGTCGGTGCTGATGTGGAAAGTGACGATGACAGCTCTGTTTGCAGCAGCAACAGCAGGAGCCAATTTCCCAACTGTGTCGGTGCTGATGTGGATAGTGATGGTGACAGCTCTGCCTGCAGCAGCAACAGCAGCAGCCAATTTCCCAACTGTGTCAGTGCTGATGTGGAAAGTCATGGTGACAGCTCTGCTTGTAGAACCAACAGCAGCCAGGTACATGGGAAAACAACTTCCCACTCTGACTGTAGAACAAACAGGGACAAGATGCATTTAACTTTGGCAGATTTTCTCAGTGGAAGATTAGATGGCCTGAGCCGAAAAGAAAGGGCAGCATACTTGTTACCTAGAGTAGCCTTTATTGAACCCGAAGATGTGGTAATTGGTGAGAGTGAAGCAAAGGCTTTCAATCCTTTACTTGCAAAACAAAGGCCATCAGAAAGCACAGTGCAGATTGCATTGGATTTGCTTAGAGAGAGCAGTAACAACCTTGTCGAGATTGGCAATCTGGGTTGCTACACCCTGCAGTCAGTAAAGGTGTTTGCCAAAATATGTGCACTGGCATCAGAAGCGCTCAAGCTGACAGAGGAGCTCCGATGGCTTTCACAAACTTTCCAATCCCCAGATATCATGAGAGTCAGAGACGTCCTGGCATATTCTAGGCTCAACGATGTTATTTTGCAACAGAGGCATAACATTATGGATGTGAAAGATCTTAGTACCTTGGCATGTGAACGATATGTCAACAGTTTCGCAATTGACACAATTTGTCTCAGTATCCTCAAAGAAAGCAGCCAAATGGACATTGTGTACCTGCCTTCCTACAGCCAGGCCTGGGCTAAACAAGGGACACTTTTTCTTTAATCATAAGTGTTCTTTTTATTTTTACTCTTGCCCAGTGGATAGAGCAAGGATTATCTTCCTTCCACTTTATTTTCAATCTTGCAACCATTGGGGATTGATTTGCTTTGATACCACAACTAACACTGTCTATTTTGATGATTGCCTTAAGATCGTTCCCTCAAGAGACATTGTTACAGTTGTAAGGAACATGCTAAATGGTTTTGAGGTTCTGTCGAATAATTCAACGCTGTATGAATTGGAGAAATGGAACAATGGCAAATTGTCGCTCCCTTTTCCCAGAATTGACATGCCAAACCAGACCACTGTAGGCATTGGGGCAGGAAGTTGTGGAGTTGGAGTCATTTTGTCCTTTAGAGACATAATCAGAAGTGGATGCCCTCCATCATTTCAGTGGGAATTCAGTGATATGGACCACTTAAGATTAGAATTGATGTCCCTTGCTTTACAATGGAGAAAGTAAATTGTTGATTCCTATCATGATCGAAGAAGTAAGTGCAGACATGTCATAATAACCTTTTGCAAGAGTAAGGACTTGAATGGATGCTTGAGAGTCTTTTTATCTCAAGGATATTTCTTGTTGTGTGGTGCCCAAGGAATTGTCCATACCCACCCAAGGAAGTTCGCTGGAATTTTCAAAGGGATGGGAGGATTTTAAAAGATTTTAAGGGAGATATTTTCTGGAGCAAAATGAATTCTTAAATCTTTTTAAAAAATTATAAACAGGGTTACCAGAAAGTATTTAAGTAGGCAGTTGTATTGATGAAGAAGGGAGCTATTGTGTCATCAGGTGCTGTTATTAACTCAACCGGAATAACGAATCAGGACTATCCCAGTGAGCTAGGAACTAAAACATAGCGGTGATTTTCGCCAACTGCTGAATACTTTTCAAAACCCTGATTATAAATTTAAACATTTTTTTCTTATGCCAAGTTATTAACAGTAAATAAATATGTAAGAAATTTATGCATGCATGAAAACATAACCCTGATGTAGGTCTTTTTCCATCTTCTGATGCAGTTATACTCCCTCGATACATGGCGGTTTTACTAATTAAAAAATTATACCTTAAATGTTTCCTAGAGGAATATTTAAAACAGTTCCTGAGCTATTGCAATTATGTTCAGGAGCCTCCTGTGGGAGTGGGAATGGCCATTGTTGGAAACAGAGGGCACTTAAAAAAGGAAAAAGAAATAGATTAAATGAAGGGGTGCAAGGAATAAGGACCTAAGTGACTGTTGATATCTCATGTGAACTTCTCTTTGTGTTTTGCAAGTGAATACAAAGTAATTTGGAAGGAGAATCTAGCAATTTACCAGACTTCACTTAGGGGTTTTTCCAGGCACCTGGCCGTCAAAATAATTCCTTTCTACCTTACCGATCTACACACATTTGTTTTGTTTAAGTTTATTTAATGCAGTTGACTGTTGGGGCTTGAGTGAGCAGCTGGGGAAATGGCCATATAAACAAGTACACTCAAAGTGCTCTTCTTAATAGGCCATTAAAAAAGTATCACTCAAGACTGTGCTCTAAGAAACATTTTTAGGAGCCCAAAACTCTGTACCTTTGAAATCCTTTGAAATCCAGGGTGTCCAGCATTTAAGTTTTGTGCAAAAACCAAGATTTTATTAGTGCCTAGAGGCAAAAGCAAGTTACCAAGGCTCCCTGGGCACTGCTAGAGCACAGCCTTGATTACTAATGTCAGGTTAGCCGAGAGACATTGAGGTATTTTAAAAAAATAGAAGTTGCATATCCATGTTTACTCTTCAACCCCGAAGATCTGATTATTAATTCTTCTTTCTAGCTGCTATACAGTTCCTTGTGCACCAGTTAATAAAATACATTGAGGTTATATCAAGATATTAACACCCTCTGTGCGATAAGTTTGTTTTCTTGTCACCTTTTTGACGGACAATGTATTGATATCATTAGGAGAAGTTGCATGCTAATCACTTTGTGGAGTTGAGGGTTAAGTTCCTTTAAGCTGTCAGAAGCACAGCAGAGGGACGTTCAATCTTTGTTTTTTTGTTTTTTTTTTTAGTTTAACTCAGTTTCGATTAGTGACAGAGAAGTGACTTTTTTTCCTTTAGGGGTGGGAATGAGAACATAAAAACACTACCAGACGAGTCTTTGTAGAGCTTTGGGTCCTGTCTGAGTCCAATTGTTTTGACCACTCCCCAGTTGTCTAGAATTCACACTTTTCAACAAACAATCTCAATGTCATTTGTCCGTGTTTTGTCAGGGAGTATAAATCTGGCCACCATATCACTTCAACCTCCCTGGTGGACCTTCCTTCGCCTCTCCCCACGACTAAAACAGATTTTGAAGAGGGCCTCCTTCCCCGCCTCGGTTGATAGGCCCTTTGTCACGCTCTTGCGATTTCGTCGTCGGCTGTACCATCATGGCCTGTTTCCTCACACGGAGTCTGTCCAGCAAACAAAATGTTGAAATTAAACGGCACGAGATGTTGTTCATCCAGCGCGTTGCAAAGCTTTTCAAGCTGGAAAATCTTGTAGGAAACCTTGCGTGTGGTGGATTTGCATACTGGCCGGGCCTTGTGTGACATATCGCGAACGGAATTAGCTTGCACCTGAAGTCTTGCCAAGAAATGATGAAAGAATATAGCAGGCACTTGATGCGAGTCAATCCTGACCCATCTCCCTAGGAATAAAAATGAATAAATTAAACTTTGCATACCAAATCTTAGGCAGATTGATATCATCGCCTTAAATTGAACCAATCCAATTATTTTACCTGGTAAACGAGGATGAAACGTTGCATTTATCCTTTCTACCAGGTCGGCCAACCACATGATGTAACTAGCATGGTCTTCCTTTATTTCTTCTGGTTTTGGCAGTGAAACCTCTTTACCTGTCTCGTCCTTAAAGACTGCTACTAAAGATTCTTCGGTCAAATCTTTGTGACACTCTCGTGTGTTTCTTCAAAGAAAACAGCGTTTTAAATTGCTTCTTGCAAGAAGAACACCCCGTAGCCAAAGTCGACATGTTGAACTGACCCCGAATAGGCTCACAACGGAAGTGGTCAAATTTCACGTACAAAAATCTCACCCATTGTGCACGTCTTTTCAAACAGAAATCAGGAAATGTCGAACTTTATCTAATACTGAATAAATTGTTATAAGATATGACCAAGAGTTATTATACTTGAAGACAAACGAACAAAACTAAACCGAGGGTGTGATTTCAAATAAATACAAAAGAGCCAACTCGAAGCCGTACCCTCCCGAACCCTCCCCCTACGAAAGAAGAACAACTACAGGGAAGTCCTGCTGTTTTTCACATTATAGGAGGAGGGGTACGGCCACACGTAGACTAAAATGAAAAGGCACTGGCGTTTGTGTTTGACTTACCCTCCCCTTCCAATAAAAAGAAATGCCAAACTTCATGTGTCAATTTTTGATAGTCTGTGAATAAATCTTCACTGTACTTTGTACATGCAAAAGGATGAAATGTCTGAGAAAGCTAGAGTGAAATCAAAAGAACAACGGTATCTATCTCGCCCCCATTACAAGGAAGAGAAGAAAAAGCAGAAACGAGATTGGCAGAAAAGACTTAAGGAGGAGAGACTGAGGCAAAGACGAAAACAGCGTGGCAAGCAACAACATGTGCCGGAACCAGCCCCGCAACAAATAAACGCACCAGTCGATAATGAAAAAGGAAAAGCTGCGGATAATGAACCTGTCTCGCGGCAAATAAACGCACCAGTCCATAATGTGGGAGATATTTCGGATTCCGCAGTTTTTCTACCAAGTTGCGTTCAAAGAAGCCGTAAAAGGAAAACTGTTGACGTCAATGAAGATAAAGGAAAAAATACCCTCTCGACCACGACCTTTAGCAGGGCGCATAAATTGGTTGCAATGGCGCTTAAAAGACCTGAGCTATCGACGCAAGGTATGAAACCCACATTCAACAAATCAAGTAGAGTACCTAGTGAAATTGTTGGGAAAGCCATGTCCAGTAGACAGAAGAAAGCACCACAGTCTGTCTGTGAACAAGAGCTAGATCCATCGTTGATTCGAAAGATTTCTGACGAATCAATCGGATCAGGGACGTTTGGCAATGTTTTTCTTGCCGAATACCGGGGTATGAAAGCCGTTGTTAAGGAGGTGAAAAGAAAGGATGGGTCGCTCAAAGAGACTGAACGTTGCAGGCAAGAAGTGTTGCATGAGGCCAATGTTTTAAAAAATCTAGGTGATCACCCAAATCTGCCATATCTTTTTGGCCCATGCACAAAAAATCAGCCATTCTCTTTGGTTCTCCAGTTTTATGGCTCGGAAAATGAAAGTCTAACCCTTCATAAAGTCATAAGAAAACGAATGCTGAACATGAAATGGACTGCTTTAGTTTTCAAAGATATTGCCCAAACACTGCATTACATACATAGCAAGGGATTCCTGCACAATGATTTGAAAACTAACGATGTTATTATCCATCGCGGACAAGTCCGAAACGAATTTTGCCCGGTCATTATGATTTTGGAAAATCAAAACACCAGAGACATGTAGCGGGATATAAGAGGAGAACACCAAACAATTAGATTGCAGCGGAAGTTCTGTCGGGCGAGCCAGAAAGCACCGCAAGTGACATGTTTTCTTTCGGAAAAATGATCGACGTGGCAGTTGCTGGGCGAGGTTTTTGCTCTTTATTTTCCGATATTGTTTCTAACACTACTTCATTGATCCCTTCACAGAGAAAATCCGCTGATGCGGCGTCTTTGTCACTCGAGAGGTTACGCAATACCTAAAGTGTCGCGGACTCGCGTTCTCCTCGCGGTCGCGCGCTTTAGATTCCCCGGGGACCATTGACTTTCCATGACTTCAGCTTCGAAGAAAAACCATAGAATTATTTTTAACAAATCGACTCAAATTCGGCTCTGTAGTAGTAAAAGCGTTTAAAACAATTTTTGACGAATCAGGAATGTTAAAGGTTTATGGAAATTGCCACCGCGCAATTATTTTGTAAGAAATGTATTTTATATGTGTATTGTGAACGCAGACCATTGTTTTTTTGTTGTTTTCCCAAGAGATTGAAACTTTTTTTCTTTGAAACAGCAAAATGAACACGTTACAATTTAAGTTATCTGAAATAAAAGAAAATAGTTTTTGTAATTAATTTTGACAGCCGACAACGTGTGATTTACATGTTCCGTGCATTTTCTGAGAGCCCCGATGTATGGCGTTAAATCTCCGCCAAAAATCAAGTTTTATTTTCAACATCCAAGTTTTCATTTTAAACGTTATGTTTACAATTTAGATATGAACTTTTAAAAACAAAACTCTTTCTTTGCATTCAACATCATACCATGAATCATCAAATCAAGTTCAAAGATGCTAAACAAGATTCAAGATTGACGTTTTCTCTTCAAAAATCAACTATTCGCTTCAACAATCTAGTCTTCGTTTCAACATTCAAGCCTTCGTTTGAACATTCGAGTTTCTGAGAACGATCAAGCCTTCCCTTCAACATTACATTTTTTGCTTCAACGTCAGGTCTTTGCTTTCAGCCTTCTCGAAGATGCGCCCGAAATGACGCACAAGTTTTGAATTCAAACTTCAAAGTTTTGGTTTGAACTTCACGCTTGACTAACTCGGATACTCAAGGTCAGGCATGCAAGCTGGGAGCCTACCCAGCATGCTTTGTTTTCTTCATATCGAAGATCGAGGCTGCAGCTTGCAACTATTTCTACTTTAGACAACGTGTTAGATCCATCGCAAATAGATGGTGTAGTATTGAGGCTAGACTGTGTCAAGCGAATCTTGTAAATATAAGTGTGAGAAGTGTTGACGGGCCTATGCAACTCCTGCGGTTCGCTGATGGATAGTGTTTTGCGTTTATAGCTTTGCTCTAACCAGAATGTCTTTAAGTGATTTTTCTTTGCGATATGATAAGAGTGGAGGCTCTTTAAAGATTTCTCTTAGTTGTGCTTGATTATGTATGACGTGCCATTTCCCCCAATAGTACTGTCTTTAAGCTGGGTGATATTGCGTTACAAAGGGCAGTATTGCCCCACACGTGCATTCTTGTTCCTTTGTTCTAGTGACGCTTTTCTGTCAGTGAATTTGACTTCAGAGAGGTGTTTCTCAACAACATTAGCTGAGTATCCTCTATTTTGAAGGCGTGTCTCGAAGTTTTTCATGTTTTCCTCGACGGTTAAATGTGAGGAATTTGTTCTCAGAAGCCTTAACGCTTCTCCCTTGAAAAAGGCTTTAACATACTACAAACCCACTGAGAATTATTTAATATTTTAGTGCTGGTTTTAGTCACCCAGGCCCAGCCCAAATCTTATTGAAGAGATCATATAACACCATGCCATTAGCGCTACTCTGCGAGCCGGAGTTCATTTGTGCTAGTATTACGATGTTTTGCGAAAGACTGGTTTCAGGGGCACCGAACGAGCCAAATCAACCAATAAGCTGTAGAAAGGCATTTTTAAGTACCTTATCCCCTTATGGTGTTTGGCGGAGTCCGTTTAAAGTTATGTTTTCGTTGGCTAGAAGAATTTGATCTGTTCGGATCCCGGCTTAGCTGAAATTTTAATTGCCCGAAAATGTTAGGGAATAAAATCATTTTTTGAGAAAATGCTAGCTGAAATGACCTTTCCACGAACTTTCTAGGGGACTATTTTCTTTCGGAAAAGGCTAGCTGACGTTTTTGATTGCCAAAAACAGAAATTACGACCTTTCCGAAAACCTTAGGGGCCATAATTTCCCCACTGCAAATCTTTTAGGCAACCTTTCAGTTGCGAAAACCCGAGTG
>JAEMWC010000472.1:192500-260000 GCA_016490735.1 Pachyseris speciosa
TGATACGATGTCTCCAAAATCCTTTCTGTGAGTTTCTGCTGTTTGATGTAAGCAGAAGTTTGCCACTCCGGGACGGGAGGATGCTGCACCAAAGAGCTGTACATTCATTTGATATTCCACGATTGGCTTTGTTAGGTCGTTGTTTTCGAACCACAGGAAGCGCAGAAAGTTCCTGTCCCCAGGGTTAACATTGCAGCTCTGGAACATTTGCTCAATGTCACAGGTGAAGGCAACCGTTTCTTTCCGAAATCGTGTAAACACTCCATCAAGGAATTTAACTGATCTGGACGTTGGAGCAGACACTTTTTTAGCGATTCGTTTTCGAAGACGGCACTGCAGTCAAATACGACTCGGATTTGATCTGGTTTCCTTGGATGATATACGTTGAAGTGGGGAAGAAACCATGCTTTGCCTGTTTGTGTACTCAGGGAGAGGTCATCTGATTTGAAGGGTTGTGGTGCTTCCCAGCTTCCATTTTCATTCTTGTGCAGGCCTTTGGCAAGTATTTCTCCAAAGCGTTTATCTTCTATGGACTCGGAATGTTCAGTTCCACGAATCTTGCGGGCGTGGTGAATCCCGCTATAGTCGAGCTCCATCATTTTGCGTACTTGCTTTGGGCTTGTTAGGTCTTTAGAATTCAGGATTGAAGGTGTTCTTGACGTTTGCTCGCAGCGATCTAGGAGCGTCTCTTTCTCCACTGTTACTCGATTGAAGATCTTTCCTGACACTGGTTCTATTTATACGTGCTATCATTAGTGTCATTTCCCTTCAGTTTTCTATAATGCATTCTGATGTCCATTCTGCGTGGTAACGTAGGATTTTTTTTCATTTCCAAAGCCCTTGATACAGACATCTTAAGCTTATTAGAATCGATTCTATAAAATATATACTTCATTGGTATTGTACGTCCTCTGTAAGAAAAGGTCTAGAATTAAATGTATAGGTGAGCTAATAAGTATGCCAGTATCACGACTTAGTGTTGATGGAACGCTATAGTTTAAAAAATGGGTGAACCTTGTGACTTGGAATACATTGACTCGGTGACCTGCAAAGCTCTCAACAAGGCCTTTTAATTGGTTCATGAAGCAGCAGACGACGGAATCAAGAAAGGCCGGCTCTTGGAGATTCGGGTTACCGTGATCAATGATAACGTTAACGTCCTCAGAACTAACGGGTGACCTTTATCCTTGTTTAAGGAAACATAACGACTTAAGAAACCATGGTTGCAAAGTTGAGGGCTAAGGAGTTTGTAAGGAGCAACAGGCTCATATTTTTATTTTAACTAAAAAGCCGCTGACCACTAACTATCTTGGAAAACAATTCGTCGGACAAGTACGTGCATCCCTTCTACGGGAAAATATACAACATAGCCAGTGAAACAATTGCACGTGGTAAAGTGCTTGTGCGGGTCGATTCATAGTTTACTCTTGATATATTCAAAACTTTGGTCTAAGAAAGTTGGTATTTAGCCGGACGGCAGGTACACTAGTACATGTTACAAGCTATTTATTAGCCAGCGAGTAAGCTCTCCTGGGTGTAGGGAGTGGGGAACGAAAGGGAAAGAGATAAAGATTGTCTCCCTGTCTAGTGCAAAAATAGTCGTCACTGCCGTAAAGCCATCTGGAAGTTGGAGAAACAGCTTCATAAACGAAAGAACGTAATTCCAAAATGGTGTCCCATAAATTTTAAGCAAAACCCAAAGTTAGTGGTAATTACTTAAACACTATTAATATTAACACCAACGCCGTCATCCCCCACCCCTATCCGCCTAGGCAGAGCAGAGTAATGTGTAACGGGGTAATTACATGGAAAAGCTGGATCACGTAAGGCAATCGAACCAGCAAGTCTGTGTTTTGGCTTTTGAGCATCAGCGGCACAATGAAACCTCTGAAAATGGAAAGCTTGCTATTAATCTCAATCAAAGGTGATTTAACATTAAATGCTCTTTGCTCCAAAGGTTTTGGCAATGTCTTTTCCTGATGACTTTTCCATAAACGTGGAGACTCCTCGAGTTGCCAAACTTGCACTTTATTTTACGGCTCATCTCATCCACTGCCTTTACTTTCCAGTTTTTCTTTTGTTACTTTGGCCAGGTGAGATAAAACGTTCATGGGGTGGGGAGGGGAGAAACGTTTGTATTCTAGACTACTGAAAACGGCCGTTGTTTTGCAGCATGCTCAGTCTTTACTCCAGCAAATCTAAATCATGTAGGAGCTTGTTAAGCCTCTTTAATCTGTTTTCCAGCTGTGCTACGTTCGATTTCTCCATCTTATTTCTTGCCTTTGAGGTGCTGTTCATTTTCTTTACAACTCTGAAATCGTCAAAAGATATTTTGCTCTTTTTTGTAGCATGTGACTTGGACAAATCCTGGGAATTGTTGGTACTTTTTATCCACCGACTTATTTTAGCGAAGTCAACCTTCTTTTCTGTCTTGCTATCCAATGGCGCACTCCTTTTGATCCACTCACTTACTTTGTCGAAGTCAATTGTTTGGGGCATGACAGTGATATATCTGACGTTTATTTGGGTGGAAAACTGCAATCTACGGACCGCGTTAGGACTGGTATCACAGTCCTCCTGAAATTGGATGTTAGAGCTACCCAATAAATCACAATCTACGGAGCTCGTGGAGGGCTTAACAGCATCTCTTGGGTCATCCAATGAACCCCTTTTCGGCACCAAAGTGTTTGTCTTCTCTGCATTAATTGTGATTGAGACGTCTCTTTGCCTGGTCTCCCTTTCGAAGGTATCAGCAACTACCGGGGACACCACTTCTCCATTTGGATCTTCTTTCGGGCCACCGTCTGCCTTGTCTGTACAGGAATGTTTGCTGTTTATGCCAAGTAATTTCAAAACCTTTGAAAGCAATAAATTAGCCACCACGATGTCGTCTTCATCCTTGACAGAGTTCGTAGACTTCATTTGAGTTTCATTTAGAATCGCGACAAACATGTTGATAAGGATGGTCATGGTAATGAAAATAAAGCTTCCACTGTATAGGTTAGCAAATCTCCAATCCACTTCCTCCAGCTCTTTCCGTGGAGCCGGGCTTCCGAGACTCATGAGAAACTGCGACACCATAACAAGCTTCAGTGAAGAAAACATGTAGGCGTTTTTGCCAAAGAGGAGTAGACCTGCATGCCCATATGCAATGAAGACAATGGCGAAAACCACCGTAAAACTCATGAGCGGCCTTACAGACTTTCTTATTGCTATAAAAAGTGTAACAATATGACTGTTTAATTTCAAGAGTCTTAGAAGTCTCAGCACGGCAACAGTGAGAGCAACGCATATCATGCTATTTTCCTTCTCAAACCAGGACAGTGTGTTGTGGAAACTGATGGAGGCGTGCGGATTTAACTTGAGTTTCTGCAGAGTTGATGTCATCGTAACTTCTCTTTGTATGGAAAATGCCACGACAAGTACTGAACTTATGACCTGAAGCATTTCAAGCCAGTTCCAAATCGACGAAAAGTACGAAAATTTCATCCGGAAAAACTTGATGCACTCAGTCACTAAGAAGTAACCAACAACAAAGCCAAAGATGAGAAATATAACCAGGTAAACGTCTTTTGAGACGGAATCTGATTTCACCCATGGCATTACTCTGACTTTCATGGATGGTTCCAAAAATCCGGAGGGAAGCATCTCAAAATATATAGCTGCATCTGCCAGTAATTTGGTGCCGGCGTTGTAAGAGGAGACCTCGACGAGAACCACTCTGGTTTGACGATCCATCCATTTGTTCTCGGTTAGATCATTTATAATCCAACCTGCCGTTTGTCCATTGTATCCCAGATTTGCTATATAACCGCCACCTTTGTAAAGGGCATGCAAACCTAGGCTATAATGGCTTTCTAGCTCGTCTTTTGACCGGTAGTTCCAGTTTTCAGGGCAAACATGCGTCTTCTGTTTGGACGAATTAGTGTTGGATGACACGTCCCATCCCAGTTTGTCCTCTTCGTCTTCGGAGTAGAAATCGTAGCACGACGTTATGTAATTCACAAATAGCGTTGGGATGATGCAGGAATCTGAAATAAAAAGCAATATCATTAATAAGCTAAAAAGGTCTGCATCGTTCTAGCCAATAGAATTCCCCTTGAGCAACAACAACAACCTTTTTAATTCGGGAAGCAGGGTCGGCGCAGTTGTGAGGCTCGCCTTCCACCAGTGTGTCCCGGGTTCAATTTACGCACTCGCCGTCATAAGTGGGCTGAGTTTGTTGGTTCTCTACTCTGCTCCGAGAGGTTTGTCTCCGGGTACTTCGGTTTTCCCCTCTCCTCAAAAACCAACATTTGATTTGATTTGATTTGATTTGATTTAAGGTTTGTTTGATTTAGAGGGCCACTAGGGAGAAAACTTTATATTAATAGGTGTTACCCTCTATAAATAAAGGTTATTTTTTACACACATATTAGGTGGGGTTCTGGGTCACCTTCATACAGCCTTGCTTGTCCAAACCAGTCAGGCAACTCGCCGGCTTCGTTGCCTGACTGATTTGGGCAGCCAAGGCTGTATGAAGCTGACCCAGAACGCCCCACCCTATATGTGTGTGTGTGTTGTTGTTGTTACGAAATTTTAAACCCGTTTTTAAACGATTTGTGATGAAACAGCTTATGCCCCACAAAAGTGACGCAAAAAATGTGTCCTATTAAAGAGTAAGGAGCACATGTTACACGCAGGAATGGGTGCAGCACGAGAGCAGGAAGAAGTCCTGAACGAGTTCTATGGCCCTGCCGCCCCGGCGGAGGGAAATAACGCCCCGTCCGCCCAAGCCTAGCCTGATCTTGGAGAGCTGACTCAAAAACTTCTTTCCGAGCTGACGAAGAAGATTCTTAAGGAGGTTAACGCAATAAAAGATAGATAGCGAAAAATGGGTTGGGATAATTGTTGTGAGGATTGTTTTAATGAAGAGATAAACCTTATTTTAAAAGCGAAACCCTTATAAGATCCAAAGAGGTACCTATTGGAGGAGATCGGCTATCCCAAAGCATTTCCATGGCGGAGAAACGCAGCTACGGCGCGTATTGCCTTTCAATGTTCTTGATGAGAAACGCACCCACCCATGCCGAGCCTGCCTTCGAAGAGCTGATTCATAAACTGCCAACCGAGCTTCGCGAAAAAATTTTCAGGAAACTCGTTTTCATAAAAAATAAAAGAGCTAAATGCTCTGGGATGGGATGTGGTTCATGAGGTTCTTTGTGAAGCTCCTTTGTGCGACAAAAGAGAACGAATTACAAGAACATTAGTTTCAAGTAAATATAGCCCTTGCAAGTTAAATGGACTTTGTGTCTTATGCCCGAAAAAAAAAAGAAAGAAAGAAAAGAAAAGGGGGGGGGGGGGGGGGGGGGGGGGAAGGGACACTATATTGAACCACCTTGGTTTCACCCCGAAGACTATGAAGAAGACTTTTTGAAATTCCGGTGAAGTCCTATAGGTTTTCCGAGTTCTGAGAACCTTCAAAATATTTTTGTGAAGCGGCAGCGACGGCGCTACACAAAGCTGGTTTTTGTTATTCCACAGCTTTTACATTTGGCCGTTACAAGTTTCTTTCCATTTGTTGTTATTTTAAATTTGATTGTCCACCCCAAATCTTTTTTTCTCTCCTTCACACAGTAAAGTTCCTCCATTTGATCTTTTGAGGCTTTGTTATATATTTAATTCTTTTTATTTTAATACTGAACTGTGTCGAACTGTTCTCGAAAGAAATTAGCATAAGAGACAGGAACTTTGTTGGGGGCTTTCCCCTTTCGAATGAGTCATAAAATTACGTCACCGTGTTTTTTTTTTTTTTTTTGCTTCTTCCATTGCTTCAACAAATGCAAAGGTTATTTATCTCACATCCTTTTGCCAAACAGGCGTAATAAGTTCCTCGAAAATACAGCAAATCACATGGAACAACGCAATCATTTTTTGCCTCGTGATAAGCTATAATTTATTCACCATCGTTTTAATTTATGCTGACATTATTCTGCATGACCTCGAAAGCGCATGCGTACACATTCAAGGCTGCAATTCGGAAAAAAAGGAACCACAAAGAGTAACCACAAGAAAACTATAAGAACAAAACTAATTGAAATACTAAAATCTGAAAACTCATGTATCGAGATAGATACCATAATTAACATGATAATAAATGAAATTTCCGACTGGAGTCAAGTTTTAGTCTCTAGCTTTCCCCTTTCAATTCTACCTAGACCGTAATAATTACATGTTGATAAGCGATTTTTGATTCTGTTTAATGTAATCGTAAGACGAATCAGTAATAATATTAATAATAATATTAATATTTGTAATAGTAAAATTTAAGGACTGGTCCGCCTTGAGTAGCTGTAGAGCTATTTGCAGCCCAGTCCACCAATAATTATCGACTTGTAAAAGAGCTGAAATAAACTTCAAAAAACTTGACACAAGCGAAAAAATTCAAAACATTTTTATAATATATAGGAAGTTTAAATAATTTTTGGTTAGTTCACAAGCTCTGGTGAAGTTTAGGGGTGATGGCTGGCCACCATCTGAACCCTGTTTGACGACTTGTGCAGACAGTGATTTACGGAGTATAGGGGGACGTCTTCCAGTGGACAATACCCCTTGGGTGAGCCCGCTCCGGCCCTACTGGTAACAGGTGGGTGCTCAAAGATCTCCTCGGAGTTCTCAACCTCGCTCCCAGAGGTAAAATGGGAAGGGCAGCTGCCTTGCCAGCGGCGGGGGAAAAGACTTAGCTCGGGCTAGCCAAGTACAGCCACCGAGCATCCCCGAGAAGGGTTTTGTCCATTTTCGTGACACGTCACGCAAAGGCACATGTGACACTAACACCGCCTTGTAACGTAATGCCCACGTGATAGTAACGCATTCCCGCCTAGAAGCTGCGTTTCTTCAGGAGACTTAGATGAAATATTACTTTTTCCCCTCAAATTTTAGTTCAAAGCTGCGCTGGTCGCTGTGAGTTTTTTTTTTTTTTTTTTTTTTTTTTGAATTCTTCTCGCACTTCTTCTCTTATTTTTACGATCTAGAGGGGTGGAAGCGGGCTGTTTTTTTTTATGAAGCTCGCACGCAAAGCCGCTTTTATTTGTGCATAGCTCTTCATTTCATGTGGTGCGTGCTTAAACTCTGTGTCGGAAACCCGATTATCATCAAAAGCCTTGGAAACAAAGGCGTTGATTGTGTCATGCTATGCAACAGCCAGAGCGCTCAGTCTGCTGTGCTTGTTAACTTTCTTTTCAAGCTTTTTGTTAACACCAGTCAAACCGGTGGAAAACGCGCCGCACAACACCCACAACACCCCCACAACACCGAGAGAAACACTGACCACGACTCCAATGCCCGTTAGTGCAGAGGCGACTGCTCCAGAAGACAGAGCTGTTGTTGCAACTCCAAGACCAGCAACAACATAGTTGCAGACTTTTTGAGCCTTTTTGTATTTTTTTTTTCAGCCCAACTCTGTAGTGCTCCGCCTCATCAGAAATCTGTTTCTCAATTTTGCTCAGTTCAGTTAGCCGAAAAGTTTCGGCATTGTTAAGATTGGGATAGAGCGGGGTATACTGCTGTTCTGCAATACTTCTCGGGTGGACCAGATGCCACAGAAAGGCAACACATCCTCATCCGGCATGATATAAGTAGTCGATATTTTTTTTCTTTAAATTATCATCAACTCAAAGTAAAGCTTTTGTCCGCGAAAATCAAACATTTTCATCTTTGACTGAAAGCGTCACACTGTGCACATGTTCGCCCGTCGAAGCGGCGCAAAAGGCTTGCTGTTCAGGCGCTCGATAGTTTATTTTTTGGAAAGCCTCTCCCCTGATGTCAAACTTGGCAAGCAGGTTTTGTTTCTCCGCATTCAACAAATTTTGGTCCCGGCGACAAAATGGAAGTACACAAAGAATACACTTGGAACGTTGAGCTTTGAAATAAAATTGTCTGTATTAAGAGCCAGGGGACATAAAAAAGTCTTGTAAATTTGTGGTAAACTGAAGCGTTTCGTTTTCAGGGGTTATGATCACCAAAACGCCAATGGAACTATTCGCTTCTGCGGTTACTTTATCGTTTGTTTAAAAACAGAATTGAGGGTTTTTGCCAGACCTTTGGGGGTGTAATGCCCTGTAGGAAACCCTTTTGCGAAAGGAGTACCCTGTTTTTTTAACAACCAGTTTGTCTCAGCGTCTTTCAAATCGAGCCACCAATCGCAAAACGAGCAGGAAATAAGCCGGACATAATTGGCTTTTGGGGCCGGATGGTCTAAAAAATAGTGCACGGGTTTTCAGTTGTGTCGATCGTGAGCACAACCATTGTATTTTAACCCGCATACAAACATTCAATTGAAAATATTGTACTGTTTTCATATGCGATCGCCAATCTTTTGCAATGGTTGCAAACACCGGAGGTCGACCAAATTTCAAACATTACGCAAGACAAGGCATGGGGACCTTTTCTAGCAAAATACCCATATGCCGAAAAGAGCAAATTTGTCGCCAATGTTGATTTTACAGCGGACCACAAGGCAGGCAAGTTATCTGAAAAGTATTTTCGGTTCAAGGCAGGCAGGTTATCTGAAAAGTGTTTTCGGTTCAGACAGCAAAGATTGGCGTCAAGCGATGAAACAGGCTTTGGGATTAAATGCTCCACACCCATCCGCTGCCACTGGAGCTAATTACAAAGGTGAGTTTCTAGTCCAGCTTTCCGCCGTTTGCGGGCGCCTACCACAAACAATCCTAGCTGTCAATTTTTCGGAAAACATTCAATCCCATATCGGCGAAAAGCTGAACAATTTGTAAAAAATTACATTATACCCACAGACTTTTTCACAACACTGTACCGAAAGACGCCTCTTCCTAGGATGTGTCGGGCAGCCCGCTAGTTTCATGCAACCGCGTTTGCATCTCAAACGGTCATTATCTCTGTTTTGCACGTTGATTATTGCTTTTTTGTTTGCCATTTTTTTTTGGGGGGGGGGGGGGGTAGCTTTAGAAGTGCCTCCTCTCAAATGTTGATACCTGGAAACATTGACATAAGCAATTGAGATTTTATCAACAACCCATCCGGATCCTCGCTCTGACCAATTTTGTATTTCGCCGTTGATCTGGTCAACAAATTCATCAAAATTTTCATTAAACTCTTCCACAAAGTTTTGTTTTGTAAATACATGTGGTACTTCTTTAAAGTAGTGTCTCTGTTTTTCTTCTTCCATTTGCCCCTCTTCATTTTGTCTTTCACGTCTGAAATAAATCCGAAACTTGCTTTAACACTCCCCAAGTTATCAATTTCACTTTTTAAAACATCAAAGGCTTCTCTTTCCATTGTTCTTTGTGTAAAATTTAATATCTGTTCTAATATTTTCAGGGTCGGTGTCCATCCTCCAAACATGAAGCCAATCATTAAAATCGGTAACTGAAATGTGAAATTCCTCCACCGATGGGGAGTAAATCCCTGAATTCTGGTGGAGGCTCCAGAATCAGCTCTCCGAAGGCAGGCTCGGCTTGGGTGGGCGGGGCGTTGTTTCCCCCCACCGGGGCGGCAGGGCCGTAGAACTCGTTC
Organism: Pachyseris speciosa; assembly: GCA_016490735.1. Lineage (NCBI taxonomy): Eukaryota > Metazoa > Cnidaria > Anthozoa > Scleractinia > Pachyseridae > Pachyseris > Pachyseris speciosa. The sequence continues at coordinate 202,032 of JAEMWC010000472.1, forward strand.
AGGACTTCTTCCTGCACTCGTGCTGCGGCCATTCCTGCGTGTAACATGTGCTCCCTTCTTTTTAATAGGACACATTTTTTTGAGTCACTTTTATGGGGCAAAAGCTGTTTCACCGTAAATCGTTTAAAAACGGGTTTAAAATTTGGTAACAACACACACACACACACACACACACACACACATATAAGGTGGGGCGTTCTGGGTCAGCGAAATACAGCTTTGGTTGTCCAAAGGGTTGTCTTTGGTTGTCTTTGGTTACAATTACAGGCAGTTACGGCTATGAACTAAAATTGAAGTGATAAACAGGAAGATATTCGAAGATATGCAAAAAAGAGTTCTAAACCTACAGAAAAAGTGAGATAAAAGGTAAATCAGAAATAAATATATAAACGGAACTACTACACATATAAGGTGGGGGTTCTGGGTCACCTTCATACAGTCTTGGTTGTCCAAACCAGTCAGGCAACTCGCCGGCTTCGTTGCCTGACTGGTTTGGACAACCAAGACTGTATGAAGGTGACCCAGAACCCCCACCTTATATGTGTGTTTTTTTTTTACAATCATTTCTTTATAATAAAAACAATAGTTTGTCCCGAAAATAGCTAAGAAACTAATCGGGACGGGAAAAAAACTACCACACTTACAAATACGAGCTGAATAAACAAAAGATAGAAACAAGTTACAATTACAGGCAGTTACGGCTATGAGCTAAAATTGAAGTGATAAACAGGAAGATATTCGAAGATATGCAAAAAAGAGTTCTAAACCTACAGAAAAAGTGAGATAAAAGGTAAATCAGAAATAAATATATAAACGGAACTACTTGAACAGCTGCGCTGCAAAATCCAGTGCAAGAGTACACCCCTCATCAGTGACTATATAGTATTTTATGGGTAGCTTATAGAAGACCAAATCACACAATACCTTTTACAACTCGAAGTTGTCTCAAACGCGGCATGCCAATTAAAATGGATCTTTTATTTCCAATGTATTCCGTGGCGTTCTCCTCTTGCCCATTGTACCACTTGCCTGCAAATGCTGCTGGAATCAAAACGTCCTCAAACCACTCCCACACCTGTGTTTTGTTTTTAATCTGAAAGAAAGATTTCGTGGCAGATGACAAACAATTTCGCCTTAAAAGCGTGCAGTTAGCTTTGCATTAAGGAAAACGGTTTTGCAGTAGATTGGTGGATGTAAGCTATTTTTCCAGGGTTATGCGGCCAGGTGGTCTGATAATCAACATATAATATGTGACAAAAAAAGATTGTGTGCTCCTTTAAGCAATTTTATAGGGTCGGACTACGCCTCGAGTGCTACCGGTGTGTCGCGCATTCCTAGATTGTTATGCAGGTATGGTAACAATAACAATGATTGTCAGGTAGCAAATCCATTTCCCCTGCATAGTAACTAGAAACGGGAGTTATATCCCATGACGTGAGTGATGGGGGTGGGGGGGGGGGGTAGGGTGGGGGCAGGTTGTGTTCCCCAAAATATTAGATGGGGGTTTGCGGCCCGCTTCCTGAAACCCTTACCCTATTTCAGATCAAAATCTGCGATTTTCCCCACCCTATTTCAGACTTGACCAAAAATTCAACACCCTATTTCAGACCTATTTCACGTACACGGTTGGCCTAAACATAATTTGAGAGCTGCTTTTGTGACTCTTTTGTTGATGGTCTTATCGCCTAATGATGACGAGATAGTTTCTTCTAAAAAATCATACTCAATTGAAGATTAGAGTGCACAGACCCTACACGACTTAAAAACCATATCTTTTGGGGCCGCACACACCTACATAGCCCATATAAGGTAGTACCCCCCCTCGGGAGTTATATTCGGACCTCTAGAGTAGCAGTGCTGCTGAAGTGGTGTTGGCCTCTTACCTTATGAAGTTTAGTAAACACGTTCTGTGTAGCTTTAACCATGCGATATCTATGTTCACTCTTATCACCATAGCACACCACCAAAAGAAGAACAATAAAAACACAGTAAAACCCAATGTCTCTTATGAATGTGTTAGTTTTTCTCTCAGTAACTCTGTGCTTCCTCCGACGCTCGATTTCCTCTTGGCTGATTTTAAATAGTGCTTGCGATTCTTCAGAGTTGGTTACGATCGAACAATTGTCTTGATTTTGGTTTCTTCTACTGAAATACAAAGCCAGAAGAAACGAGAAAACTACAATTTTAAGTGGTTGAGAAACAAAGATATCCGCAGTCGTGGTCACAATTGTGGAGGACAACCATCGCGTTGAAATCTCCGCTCCCCATTGCAGGGAATAGAAAACTACGAGAACTGCAGCAGCCAGAGAACCCACAATGCAAACGAGCCAAGCAATATAAATGCAGAAATGAGGAAGATTAAACCATTTGCTACCCTCACCGCCGTTGTTGGCTATGGATGAACGACGGCTTTTACGGAATATGAATAAAACGAGGAAGCTTGACGGAAAGGCAAGTAGTGCGGTTTTTACAGAAACCACAAATTCCCGAGTTGTCATTTTCAAAGGCCCAACTTGAATAGGTGGCGTATTATCAATACCATCCATTTTGTAGAACATCGCAGACATGAGCATGCCCAAAAACAAAAAGAAGCAACAGCAAGTTAGTCGCTGTACACGAGTAAAGGAATCTTTTGGCTCTTTTGTAGCTACTGAGAACCACAAATGGTCGTTCGCAAGGCCCCGCATTCGTGCACTGTTAAACTCGTTTTTAAATCCGTGTTGTTTAGTGCCTTTCCTGGCAAAAAGCTCGATTGACGTACAGCCATCTTCGTGCTCTAATGCCAACCAACGGTAACAGGGGAAGGTCCACTGATATTGGTCCCGCATATCTGTGATGTTTATTTCATTAAGAAACCAGGATGGGTCTTCTCCAGAGCTATCGTGACCAACGTGAAGCTTACGTAAGGTCCCGAGGGGTCCAGTAACGGGAAAAAGAAAGCTGTCGACATTTCCTCGACTAAAAGCATCAATGCCATCATTTTGGCTCGCTGTTAATTCAACAATGCCACTGCAATTGTCAATGCCAAAAAGTTTCATGAAAACTTTAGCAGATGTTCCGGAGTTTCGCCATGCTCCTGTTGTGATGGTGGTTTTATACTGATAGGCGGTGTTTCCGGTTGACTCCAGGAGTACCATTGGACGAACCTTAAAAAATAAAATAATAAGCCGGTGTGAGATCCATAAATGAGTTTATTTGCACGCAAATAAAAAAAAATGTATATATATATATATATATATATATATATATATATATATATATATATATATATATATATTTGAAGACAGTCTGATCACCTGAAGATTTGACTTGGCATATTTATTACTATATAGTTTCGTACCGCACAACCTGTACGGCACTCATCAGATAAATAGCCAAATGTAAAATTACAACGTAAAGCTGGTAACTATATATACAGGAGGAGTGGAAAAGTATTAGATTACAACGGTTTCTACTTCTTAACAATAGACGCTTAAAATCCGCGTGACAATGGAAGTAAGCGTGACACTGACATTTATGTACTTAAGATGACCGGAAAAGTTTAAATTTACAACGGTTTCTGTTTCGGATAAACAACGGACACATTAAAATGGGGGTTATTACCTGCCAGTTTTGAAATTTTTGAGGAGAAATTTGTTTGCGTGTCTACAGGAAGTAATAAGTTCATTACGTTTGTTCAAGGTGGCTAAATCAGGCCTGCAAATTATAAAATACTTCTCCCACAGACACAAATTACATCGATTGGAAGCGGGGTTGTACGAAGAAGCTTGCTTTAAGATCTTCCAAGATATCCTAAAACCTGTTTTAGTGTCTTTCAACTGCCAAATATGCTTACTGAGTTCTGTGTTGAGTCTCTTGCTTGGATTGGTGAAAGAAGCTTTGTGGTTTGTGAATCTGGTTTTGAAGGAGTTTTCAGTTAGGCCTACGTAGGTTTGGTCGGGCTTGCTGTCTTCAGATATCACTGTTGCCTGATAGACAACGGACTCTTTGAGGCAATTGCCAGCCATAGGGCAGTCAGCCGGTTTTCTGCAGTTGCATGTTCTAGGCGACGGTGGTGCGTTCTTCCGTAATAATGATGACTTGTTATGGCCGTCGATGGTTTGTTTGACGTTAGACATGCAGCTGTAGCTGATTCTAACTGTGTTACGATTAAAGATCTTATGTAACACGTGGCCATTTGGGAATTCTTCGTCCAGGATCTTGAGGAAAGCCCGTCCTACGTTGGTGGCGACATTTTTGCTGTATGGAGGGTTGTACCAAATGATTTCTTTGTGGCGATTCTTTCTGTTAGAGGTTGGAGGATCTGCTACACTCGGGGGATGGAATTCAAGACGGTGCTTGTGTCCGCTGTCGTCAAGAGCTTTCTGATAGAGTGGTGCTGCTTTGGTGAATGACTCTTCGTCATATGAAATCTCAGAGAGCCGGTTGTTGATGGACTTTGGTATGTTTTTGATGATCTGCGGTGGATGGTTAGATTTCTTGTTGATGTAAAGTGGGACGTTGTTGGGCTTAGTGTAAGGCATGTATTTTCCGTTAGTTAAGTTAAGGGTGACATCGAGGAAGTTAACGATTTTCTTGTTGGCTTCAATGGTAATTCTAAGGCCATGTTTGCTGAAGATGGCGCACAGGTCTTTCTTGATGAGCTCTACTTGGCGTGGTGGTGCATTGGTTACTCCAAGGCCGTCATCTCTGTATAAGCCGAAGTTGTTGCCATGTTTCTCTTTGATTTGGTGTAGGAGAAAAGCGCCAACGAGTTCACATGATTCGGCCCCATCATAGCTGCCCATAGTGACATCGAAGAGGTTTGACGATGCTTTCTTTCCCTATGGCTCGCAAGAATTGTACAGAAGGGACTTTTTCGCATGTAAGATGATGCGACGTTCGTCATCGGTGATGGTAATGTAGCTGGATGCAAAATCTAGTGCGGCGTTTAGTAGGTCGATTGAAATGGATGGATAAAAATCGACTACGTCAAATGCGATGAATGTGCGATGAATGTGCAGTTATCCTTGTCATCTAAGCTGTTGGGACATGACTGCTCCCAACGTGTCAGACCTCACAGGCATTCACCTTTCTTTGTCACTGACTACTCTTTAGAGTTCATATTAATGTGTATTTATGGACCTCTCGGTTTTGTGTTTTTATTTCCGGCACTTATAGCATGTTCCTTGGGGCATCTCAGTTTATGGGTTTGCCAAACATGTTGCCGATTGTCGTTTCATTTTTCAGTCTCTTAATATGACTGTCAAATTTTCTCTTCCTTCAAGTGCATCACCTGTAGATTGTCATCGCTGGTCCTCTCACAAACCAATACCCCACCTCCCCCGCCCCCTTTGCCTTTTTGTCGCCATCTCCATCTCATATATTTCGCCTTTGTTACATTTATTGAACAATCGAAGGTTGCATCTTCTTTTTGTTAGTTCTCTTTTAAGCACTATCTGCTTAATGGTTTCTTAAAAGGGTTTTCCATTGATTATGTCGGAAGTCACGAAACGTCCATTTGCAAAAATTTGCTGTCAGCAAAGAATGCTTCAACATCATTCTGCTGTCAATGACAAACTTTCAAAGGAATTAAAATTAGGTAGAATAGCTGGACCTTTCTCTAACAAACCTTTTTTCTTCATTACGTATCCCGCCGTTAGGTTTAATCCCTAAGAAAGAGCCTGGGGAATTTCGATTAACTCATCGCTTGTCTTTCCCTGATGGCATATCTGTCCATTTTCATATTCCTACTAAGGCTTCTTTTTATCCCAACAAGTTATTGCCAGCAAACTAAGCTTGGCTGTTGGCGTTAAAATCCTCTTAAATTTGGGCATTTGATTAGTTTATTCGTCAAAGGAGACATAAAATCAGTACATCTTGTGATCAGGAACTTAATCAGTATGTCGTAAGAGTGTAAGTAACTCACTCAACTTTAGCCAAGTTACTTGTTTATAAACAATTCCTCACAAGAGGAATGCGCCTAGATAACATGAGTAGAAAATCAACTGCTGACAATGGAAGAGCTACAAACTACGTACCAACATAGTTATTGCCAAAGAACTGAGAAAATTGGACTTTTTAAACGCAGGCTTGTGTTAAAAATGAACCTCTTTGAAGCTTTATTATTTTTAATTCTGGGCAAAGTATCAAAATATTTGGGCTTGCTAATGCTGGATTATTTTGACACATTTTAAGATGTCAATACATGCGATAAGAGATAACAGCGGTACTTATCACCATGTATGTAATCTAGCAGCACATCAGTCCATATTTTAGCATCTATTAGGTGATGAGGGTAGACTGTGCATGATAACTTATGTCATGTGTCATGTCGGTGTTTAAAAGCCTCTAAAATATTGTTGTTAATAGGCCATTTCCGAGTTACCTTTGACCTCTCTTTCAAAGCGAGCCCTGCTGCTCAACCATTCATATGAAAATGAGTTTAATATGCATATGAATGAAAATCTATTTTCATATGAAATTATGAGCACCAGCACTCGCTTTGAAAAAGAGGCCAGTGGTAATTCGGTAATGGTCCATTAATTTCTTACAGACAATTTTTTTAAGTGCGCACCTTTTCTCTGTCTCTCTTGTCAGCCCTTCGGGCAAAGACCAATGCGATGAAGTAAACAAGAAATACAACCGATACTGAAACCAAAACCAGGACATCTGTTGGATGACTGATGCTGCTGAATCCTACCTGAACTTTGGAGAAGTCTATTGTGTTTGGACTGACTAGAAAATAGCCTCCAAATGATGTTAGGTGATTGCAGAGACATTGCAAGGCGGCTGGAGTAGAATTTGGGCCCACCTGTGAAGAAGACAACCAAAACTATCATAGACGTTTTCAAGTTTTCAATATTTGTTTCATCATAATTGACCTCTGGCTTGAATGCAATTCTATGTGTAGTTCACCTTCTTATCAGCAGGAGACCGAGTACAGAGTTTACAATCTTAGAGCTTAAGATTTATTAATTATTATTGATTAAAGTTTTACGTACTTTGCATCCATCACTCATCCATTCTTCTTTCTGTTCAGACCAGTACAGACAACCTGCCAAGTGTACCTCCAAGGTAAAATTTACAGCTGTTTTGGGGTCATACGGAGGCAGGGCTAAAACATTATACGTAATCTCTTGATTTGCCGGGGGACCCTTAATCTTTACGCACAGATGTTCGTCGGTATCATCTACCCGGAGAAGCGATCTCGAGACTCGGTGCCTCGGAGCATTATTGTCCAATGCATCGCTTTTAGAGGTAGCCCTCTGTCTTCTCACCTTCCAATTGGAATCTTTTTGAAGCAATCCAGCAAAATATTTCCCGCGTTGTTTAGCGTCAAACCAAATATGATGAGTCACATTACAAAGGTTGGCGTTGTCTAGGCATGGCCTTGCATCTAAAGTGCTGAAGAAATCGTAGTCTCGTTTGGTTGGCCTGGTGCGAAATTTTACATAGACTTCAAATGGCGCTCCCCAGTCAAGCTTTAAGGAGATCCTAAGAGAGGTGCTTTCACGGTGTGTTGTAACTACTCGATAAATCATGACCTTTGGGACCGAGTAGTTCAAAAATTTCTGTGCTATTCTGTTTTTAGCCTTTTTCAATGGAATTGTCAAGGAAATGTCAGAGTGCAAGTTGCTGACGTCGAGCACATTTCCAGTTTCATCCTTTAGGATAAGGCTAACTACTTGTGAATTAATTTCATTCCTGGACTGATGCACTGTATATGGGTTGGCTTTGTAGCTGATCATCTGAAAAAAAAAAAGTGTTATCGTGGCCAATACCGTCTTAAAGCCAGCAAATTATGAAGGAAACTTGTAGTAAGCAGTACTCATTTATAACCATCTCACGATGCGATGGTATTCTATGATTCATCATTAACTGATGCGTATTAGGTTTTGCCATTCTTTTCATAATATAATTCGCGTCAGTGAGTATCTTCCCGCATCTTCCCGCATTCCCGTAATATGCGAGTAAGCATCTTATGTGTAACTCGCGCAATATTTAAATCATCATCATCATCATCATCATCATCATCAACATCATCATTAAAAACGAACGTTCATACGCAAAATTTTTAATAATTTATTTTTTCCTAGACTGTAAGTACGTTTAGATGCTTCAGCCGATTTTTTTTTTTTTGTTACCTGGAAGAAAACTTTTGATATGTTGCCGAAAATTCCACGTATAATCGCTTGGCTTAGTTGAGGGAAAGTAACACTTGTTTCGTGCTCTTGTAATTGCCAGTTGCTCATATCAGCCACGTCCTGCACTCCCAAGACGACAGTTTTGTGGATCGTGTCAAACACGCTGGACTGTTCTCCTGAGAGTTTTGTCGACAGTTCAGCATCTGAGATGAGGTTATTTAGGTTCACTGCAATTAGCGACAAGTTCCTCATCTGTAGAAAAGATGGATGAAGTACCTTATTATAGGAAATTAACGACGAACTTTATTAACGCGATTTTAAAAAAATTGCCTTAATTTAATGCATCTTAAGTTAGGTCCACGTTAATTTAAATCACGCTATTTTACATCATTGTAAACTGCACGAGCAGTCTGGTAAAAGTTCCCCGGCAAGTGTTGTAAGCTGCCATGAGAGTATGCGATATGAGCGGTATATAAATACATTACCATTACAACACCCTTATTTCAATAATAATAATAATAATAATAATAATAATAATAATAATAATAAATCCTCGTCTGCCCATAGCTCCTCTATCAACCTCTCAGAGTCACTATTTGACAGTTCTTCTTTAAGAATTGAATTCAAAATGTCTTTCGACTGGTGTTAGTATTGATCCGTTTCCCCGAGGGGATAGCTAACTTCTTCAATGTTTCTTCTTAAAATGTCCATGGCCCATTCTTTCTCCCACTGTACGGTCACCTCTACTGTGCACATTGTCTTCGAAAATGTCGCCTTAATTCGATGTATGTAAACCTAACTTCGTCCACTTCTTGAATATGCATCACCCATCTGTGGAGGCATTCCAGACTATCTGGCTGAGGATCTACAGCGTATTCAAAATCGCTCTTTAGACATCTTAGGTCTAGCCAGAGAGACTGTGGAGCCCCTGGATGTAAGAAGGGACATTCACACAGCACACACTTTGAAGGAAATCTTAAATTCGGAAGGTCTCCATCCTTGCTGTAAATTTCTAATTTCAAGACCCCAATCCTATTCCCTTAGGGCTCAACGGGTGCGAGTTTCCATTCCACGAACGAATAGGAACATGAACTACTTCATACAGCGCGGGGCAAGACTTTTAGGAAACAAATCATACAAAGCATAGTCTATATTTTTATTTTATTTTATTCTGTTTATTTCATTATAATTTTTACTATTATTATTTTTAATGATTCTAATTGTAATGTTGTACATTGGAAATTATTGTAAATTTGATGTAATTCTATTTAGCCAAAATTAAATAATAAAACCTTATATAACTTTTGGAAATTTTGCTTTAGTTTTGTGCAACGTAAACTGCCACGTTGTCGTTTTTTTCCTGTTGTGAGGTAATTATCTGTATTCGTAATATAGTTGGACTTCTGAAAATGAAACAACAAGACTCTCCTTCGGTGCGGTATCAGGTTGGCGGATGAAGGCTGGGAGTTTAAATAGCCAAGTGATTATGTTGATAGTTCTACTACTGAAGGGAATTAGAAGGAAGGACAAAGGAGAAGGAGGAGAAAGACGGTGAGGATGAGGATGAGGATGAGGATGATGACGATGACGATGACGATGACGACGACGATGATGATGATGATAATGATGATGATGATGATGATGGTGTTGATGTTGATGATGTTTATAATGATGTTGATAATGGTGATGATGATGATGATGATGATCGTTTCCCAAACGTCATCGTTCCCTTTAAAAAAGCGGCAAAAAATCTTACACTTCCGACGTACATGCATATCTAATGGTATGTATTGTAGAACCGACTTGACTACAACCTGATATGGATTGTTTCCACTGAAAGAGTAAATTGCTCTCTGATAAGCGCTAAAGCTTTTCAAAGTGTTCCCCTTGAAAGGAACTAACGTTTACCGGCTCATTTGTTCCCTTTATATGGAGTGTGATTCCTATGTTGAAACCAAAATGAATTCATTAGCTTTTACCGGGTTTTTGGTGAGCTGCTTCATACGAACAATACGCTATTTCAGTTACCACTCATCAGTTGTATAAAACAGAGGTTGGAGGTCAAGCAACTATTATGTAAAACGCTCATCAATATACCATTAAAAGACCTGGAAGCCCCCTCTCGGTATATCTGTCCAACGAAAATAACTTGCTAGGCTTTAAAGAAACTCTAAGAAATGCCACTTAAAATTGTTTCTGTAAATAAAAGTGTGCGAGCAATGTGTTTTGGCGAGCAAGCATATCTGCTAGAACAACGGAAACTGGTGAGCCCATAGCTGTCCCGTGCAATTGTTTGTAGTGTTTGCCGTTGTACTGAAAGTAGGTAGACGTAAGAGCTCCATGTTACAACTGCCACTACCAACAGACGACTTAATGGACTTACTGAACCTTTGCCTTACCTCTACCTACTTTCAGTACAACGGCAAACACTACAAACAATTGCACGGGACAGCTATAGGCTCACCAGTTTCCGTTGTTGTAGCAGAGATCGTCATGCAAAACATCGAGGAACAAGCCCTTGCGACTTACGAACGAACGCTCCCGCTCGGGCTACGTTACGTCGACGACACTTTCACAGCTGTACACAAAGACGAAATCGACGATTTTCACGAACACCTCAACAGACAAAACGCCCACATACAGTTTACCAAGGAGATCGAGGAAAATGGTAAGATACCTTTTCTAGATTGCCTTGTTAGCCGTGACAACAACAGACTACAGACGACAGTTTACAGAAAACCCACAAGATACGAGCGTAACTAGTTTGCGACTCGAGCGACAGTTTAGCAGACGAACGCAAATACTTAGACAACGTTTTCAGTAAGAACAACTACAACCGCGACTTTGTTGGACGCAACACTTACAGGACAGAACCAAACGCTACGAACGCTAACCCGACACCAGTCACTACAGCGACTATACCATACATCAAGGGAACTTCTGAGACCATTGCACGGATACTACAACCTTACAATATCCGTGTCGCTCACAGACCCATCGAAACTTTACGACAATTATTGACGAACGTTAAGGACAAAGACGAACCAAAGGACAGACAGGGAGCAGTTTACAAGATCGAATGCTGCGACTGTCAGGCCAGTTATATCGGTGAGACTGACAGAAATTTGAACGTAAGACTGACTGAACACAAACGAGCGACGAGAAATGGTGACATCAACAATAACATTGCTGAGCACCATTTACTGACAAACCACACAATCGACTGGGGCTCTGCTAAATGCATTACGTACTGTACTAACTACCACCAACGGATCGCACTGGAAAGTTGGTTTACTAACTTAGAACAGACACCACTGAACCGTTGTCAACAACTTCCCGCACATTACAAACGACTTACTGACGATATCAACAACAGAAAAACAACAGACACACCGACTAATTTGACTAACAATACACCTACGAACATTTGACTAACAAAAGACGGATCGAAACGCACCAATCACGGTTTACAGTCTTCACAGCCAATAACATCACGGCTTAACTGACAGACAACCAATAACATCACGACCTCGTTGACCAATCACATCAACGACCAGAGTACTTATACCATCTCCTGACGTTATTCCAATCACTTGACTCTGATGATGACTTCCGCTCAGGTTGTCGAAACGTCAGTCAATGTCACCACAAACAGTCCTTCTCAGGACTACACTCACCCGGACGATCGTGCTTCACTTAGTTATAATAATAATAATTAAATAACAATATATAATTATAATAAGAACCTTCCCAGAATCCTTTGCAGCTAGAAAATCGTCAATCCCAAATAACTTGGTCAGTTTGAGGGCAGCAAGACCCCCACGTTGTCTAGAAATAAGTCTTACCATAAACTAATTATTGTACAAGACTAAGGGCGATGACGTCATTGGTCACGTGACTTTGTTCACAAGCGCGTTTTTGCTCACTGTGACGAAATTATTTTGTTATTGAAAAAGCAGTCAACGTGGTTTGAAGCACAAATGTGTGAACCATTTCGGACTGCCCGGGTACCGAACAAAATATAAATATTAAGGGAGGTATATACAATTTTCAAAAAGTGGGAGTCTGGGTACAAGTGCTATCTCGCGTTGCATTAAACGCGAGGAAACAAAAATTTGGATATTGGTAGATATTTTTATGAAATATACATTTTTGTCATTTTTAATGCTGTGACGTCATCGGTCACGTGACCAGAACGGACCGAAGTTTAATATTCGCTCTAAAAGTTTACTAGAACCTTTCTCCAAGAATATTTTTAAGCGAAGTTGTAGTTTAATAAATAGTGTTTTAAAAAATGGCCATGATTACTTTTTCCTAAAAAAGTGCGGCAGTAGAAAATCTAACTGAAAAGTTTGTCAGCTTCCTGCGCAACGACCATTTGAGGTAGGAATAAAAGAAAATTTTGCCTAAGGCTTGAGAGTATGCTCCTTATGATGGCGTTAACAGTTTCTTCTAATTTCAATTGCTTTTGGCGAGGATCGACGTTTAAGACTTTTTCCAGAGGAGAGGGCCTGGAGGAAAGAACGAAAACGAGGCTATACTTTCGCGCGCTTTTTGTTCACTGCGACGCCGCGCCACAAAAGGTTAGCTAGAAAAAAAATTCCAAGGACTGGACAACGGACTGGACTTGCATGTTCTTTAAACGGAACTTTTGACGACTTTTTTAATTATTTTTTTTTTTATGGCTGCTGTCTGCTCCGGGACAATGTATACTTGAGAAGGTAAGTTGATACAGATAGTTGTTGCTGTTTGTTAAAAAACAAAACAAAAAAAAAAACGCGTTTGTGGTACACTTAAATGCACTTCCCACCTAAAAAGTGTTGTTTAATTCTTGAAATTATAAAACTTAAACAAGAAGTTGCAGCAATGCGAATGAAATCAAATTAATGCTAACATTAAATGAAACAATTTAAGTTGCTTAAGGCAACCGATGCAAGCTCAGTAATTTTACTAAATACGATATTTGAAGGTTAAAAACGTATCTTAAACAGTGACGGAATAAATGATTACTTTATTTTAAACTGGAACTTAAAACGTTACCTTCATTCGCACAGACATCAAAACTTTATTTTATACTGTCCATGAACTAAATTCCCTACTACAATTATAACAAAGTGTACAATAATGCCATTATTCAAAGTATTGGCCTAAGAAAAATAGTTGTGCATAAACAAATACTGGAACAGTTCGTGCTTTCAAATGGATTACCCTAATGAATTACACGATTCCGACGCATAAGTTTAATTTGAGTGGCGAAACATTTTGTTGTATCTGAAAAATTACTGTACTAAAAAAAACGTTTTCACAGAGGTTGTAATGCATGGGGGTTCACATAATTTAATTCAGTTTTATAAAGCTAAAAATTGTATGTCAAAGATTCAGCAGAAACAGAAAAGTTTTAGAATCACGGCTGTTTGTGCGAGTTCGTGTACGTGCGCGCTAAACGCGGAAAGTACCTAAGCTTAATAACTCTGAAGACGTCAAGTACTTAAGTTTATGTCAAAACCGACCAAGAACCAGTCGAAAAAAACAAAGAAATATTAGCAAATAATTGTTTTAATAGATTTGGCAGTTTTACAAAGTGTTACGCTTCTGGTTTGTGGCACCTGTTTACAAAGGTAGTCTGACGAAAAACCTTTTTACAACAATGTTTAAATTATAAGCTTAAGCTTACGGTAAATTTCATTTGAATCTATTTTTTAAATTGAGGGGAAATTAAAATGTAATTTGCTATAAGAATGGGTCCAACACAGAAATCCTGAAAACCTCCTTCACAAACAAACTGACGATAAACTTGAAAACCAAATTTGAGAGTAGGCTTAACTTCTTGCCGAGCCATACAAAAGTTGGGCACATAAACAAAGACAACGCTTATCTGGCTTATCGGTCGACCGTAAGGTTTTTGAAGAAAACGACTAAATAAAAGGTCAACGGGAAATACCTTCTCCAATCGTCGAAAAGGCTACATCGGGCCACTGCGTAAATCGCACATCCTTCGTCTTTAATCATGCTCAAAGCACGGCGGGAAAATTTATGTGTTGTCGAATGCAGTCGCGGCACGAATACAATCCCTTTCACAACGCTTTAGATACATCCAAAAAGCCGTCCATCAAGCCTTGATATAATTCTTCCCAGAGTGGCCAGTTAAAAATATTTTCACAGTCTAACACATCTTCAGGTGACCTAGTCGAAGTGGCGGAACAAGAGAGTCGAACGAGGTGTCGCACAGCGTTCATGTGCTCGTTAATCCACTGACTTGGTCTAAGGTTTTATGAGACAGGATGAACCAAATTTCAAAATAATTTCATCGTTTTGAATGTAGTTAAGCTTCGGACTAGAAATTTCCCATTACTTTGTTAAACTTGACCGCAAATACCACTTTCACCACAGCTACGGCGCTGTCGCAAGCAAACCGTCGCTTCGTTTCAGAAGGTCGATTCACTTTCTGTGATTGGTTAAACAAAATGACGTGTGAATCGCGAGGTGTGGAGAATCTACGATTCGATGACAAACATAGCGGGCAATGTCTTCCTTCGTAATTTTAACCAGATAAAAAAATTGCAAAACATTTAAGTTTTGGTTTATCGTGAACTAAAAAACTGCGGATCTCTCTCTCTCTCTCTCTCTCTCTCTCTCTCTCTCTCTCTCTCTCTCTCTCTCTCTCTCTCTCTCTCTCTCTCTCTCTCAACTAACACTTGGGATTTCTGGTATGAATGAATTAATATGCAAAAACTAAAAAAGGTAAAAATAATAAAGAAAAATTGTCAACTATTTTCCCAAAGAAGTACAAATACACTTGCCTCAATCCAAGCCCACTCATAATAAATATCCACAAAAATATGAATAGAGTCTTCCGTCTGTACAACATTTAACCCCCAAATTTCAATACAACCATTTTTTTTTACATTTATTAGTAAGCTCTGGCAAAAATTTAAACTATTTATATTTCTTTTTTTTTTTTTGGGTAGCCGCTTCAGTACACGTCTATTATTTCTATTTCTGTATTGTAACCGTTTTCTCCATTTTTACTTTGCTTCAGTGTTGCCCCTGAAGAAGGTTAGTCATGTCTCGCCGTAATATATGGCCTTAAAAGTTACCCTTTTCGACCATCATTTTGTTTCTTTGCCTTATATCTACCTTTTTATGGGATATATAATTATATATTGTTATTTCCGGTTTCACTTGTAATAATAATAATAATAATAATAATAATAATAATAATAATTAGATAACAATATATAATTATAATAAGAACCTTCCCAGAATCCTTTGCAGCTGGAAAATCGTCAATCCCAAATAACTTGGTCAGTTTGAGGGCAGCAAGACCCCCACGTTGTCTAGAAATAAGTCTTACCATAAACTAATTATTGTACAAGACGATGGGGCGATGACGTCATTGGTCACGTGACTTTGCTCGCAAGTGCGTTTTTGCTCACTCTGACGAAGTTATTTTGTTATTGAAAAAGCAGTCAACGTGGTTTGAAGCACAATGGTGTGAGCCATTTCGGACTGCCCGGGTACCGAACAAAATATAAATATTAAGGGAGGTATATACAATTTTCAAAAAGTGGGAGTCTGGGTACAAGTGCTATCTCGCGTTGCATTAAACGCGAGGAAACAAAAATTTGGATATTGGTAGATATTTTTATGAAATATACATTTTTGTCATTTTTAATGCTGTGACGTCATCGGTCACGTGACCAGAACGGACCGAAGTTTAATATTCGCTCTAAAAGTTTACTAGAACCTTTCTCCAAGAATATTTTTAGGCGAAGTTGTAGTTTAATAAATAGTGTTTTAAAAAATGGCCATGATTACTTTTTCCTAAAAAAGTGCGGCAGTAGAAAATCTAACTGAAAAGTTTGTCAGCTTCCTGCTCAACGACCATTTGAGGTAGGAATAAAAGAAAATTTTGCCTAAGGCTTGAGAGTATGCTCTTTATGATGGCGTTGTCAGTTTCTTCTAATTTCGATTGCTTTTGGCGAGGATCGATGTTTAAGATTTTTTTCAGAGGAGAGGGCCTGGAGGAAAGAACGAAAACGAGGCTATACTTTCGCGCGCTTTTTGTTCACTGCGACGCCGCGCCACAAAAGGTTAGCTAGAATAAAAATTCCAAGGACTGGACAACGGACTGGACTTGCATTTTCTTTAAACGGAACTTTTGACGACTTTTTTAATTATTATTTTTTTTATGGCTGCTGTCTGCTCAGGAACAATGTATACTTGAGAAGGTAAGTTGATACAGATAGTTGTTGCTGTTTGTTAAAAAACAAAACAAAAAAAAAAGCGCGTTTGTGGTACACTTAAATGCACTTCTCACCTAAAAAGTGTTGTTTAATTCTTGAAATTATAAAACTTAAACTAGAAGTTGCAGCAATGCGAATGAAATCAAATTAATGCTAACATTAAATGAAACAATTTAAGTTGCTTAAGGCAACCGATGCAAGCTCAATAATTTTACTAAATACGATATTTGAAGGTTAAAAACGTATCTTAAACAGTGACGGAATAAATGATTACTTTATTTTCAACCGGAACTTAAAACGTTACCTTCATTCGCACAGACATCAAAACTTTATTTTATACTGTCCATGAACTAAATTCCCTATTACAATCATAACAAAGTGTACAATAAAGCCATTATTCAAAGTATTGGCCAAAGAAAAATAGTTGCGCATAAACAAATACTGGAACAGTTCGTGCTTTCAAATGGATTACCCTAATGAATTACACGATTCCGACACATAAATTTAATTTGAGTGGCAAAACATTTTGTTGTATCTGAAAAATTACTGTACTACAAAAAACGTTTTCACAGAGGTTATAATGCATGGGGGTTCACATAATTTAATTCAGTTTTATAAAGCTAAAAATTGTGTGTCAAAGATTAAGCAGAAACAGAGAAAAGTTTTAAAATCACGGCTGTTTGTGCGAGTTCGTGTACGTTCGCGCTAAACGCGGAAAGTACCTAAGCTTAATAACTCTGAAGACGTCAAGACGTTAAGTTTATGTCAAAACCGACCAAGAACCAGTCGAAAAAAAAAACAAAGAAAGATTAGCAAATAATTGTTTTAATAGATTTGGCAGTTTTACAAAGTGTTACGCTTCTGGTTTGTGGCACCTATTTACAATGGTAGTCTGAGGAAAAACCTTTTTACAACAATGTTTAAATTAGAAGCTTAAGCTTACGGTAAATTTCATTTGAATCTATTTTTTAAATTGAGGGGAAATTAAAATGTAATTTGCTATAAGAATGGGTGCAACACAGAAATCCTAAAAACCTTCTTCATAAACAAACTGGCGATAAACTTGAAAACCAAATTTGAGAGTAGGCTTAACATCTTGCCGAGCAATACAAAAGTTGGGCACATAAACAAAGACAACGCTTATCTGGCTTATCGGTTGACCGTAAGTTTTTTGAAGAAAACGACTAAATAAAAGGGCAACGGTAAATACCTTCTCCAATCGTCGAAAAGGCTACATCGGGCCACTGCGTAAATCGCACATCCTTCGTCTTTAATCATGCTCAAAGCACAGCGGGAAAATTTATGTGTTGTCAAATGCAGTCGCGGCGCGAATACAATCCCTTTCACAACGCTTTAGATACATCCAAAAAGCCGTCCATCAAGCCTTGATATAATTCTTCCCAGAGTGGCCAGTTAAAAATATTTTCACAGTCTAACACATCTTCAGGTGACCTAGTCGAAGTGGCGGAACGAGAGAGTCGAACGAGGTATCGCACAGCGTTCATGTGCTCGTTAATCCACTGACTTGGTCTAAGGTTTTATGAGACAGGATGAACCAAATTTCAAAATAATTTCACCGTTTTGAATGTAGTTAAGCTTCGGACTAGAAATTTCCCATTACTTTGTAAACTTGACCGCAAATACCATTTTCACCACAGCTACAGCGCTGTCGCAAGCAAACCGTCGCTTCGTTTCAGAAGGTCGATTCACTTTCTGTGATTGGTTAAACAAAATGACGTGTGAATCGCGAGGTGTGGAGAATCTACGATTCGATGACAAACATAGCGGGCAATTTCTTCCTTCGTAATTTAACCAAAGAAAAAATTTGCAAAACATTTAATTTTTGGTTTATCGTGAACTAAAAAAACTGTCAGAACAAGAGCGGTAGGCGTGTATTCAGAGCATCTCTCTTTCTCTCTCTCTCTCTCTCTCTCTCTCTCTCTCTCTCTCTCTCTCTCTCTCTCTCTCTCTCTCTCTCTCTCTCTCTCTCTCTCTCAACTAACACTTGTGATTTCTGGTATGAATGAATTAATATGCAAAACCTAAAAAAGGTAAAAATAATAAAGAAAATTTGTCAACTATTTTCCCAAAGAAGTACAAATACACTTGCCTCGATCCAAGCCCACTCATAATAAATATCCACAAAAATATGAATACAATCTTCCGTCTGTACAACATTTAACCCCCAAATTTCGATACAACCAATTTTTTTTGTTACACTTATTAGTAAGCTCTGGCTTGCTGGCTCAGCAACAAATAACTTTCAAAACCATGAGAAGTTAAGTGAGACGAACAATGTCTACAAGGTCTAAATAATAAGTCAGTAGTGCATGAATGGGTGGGGCAGGGGTTCTGAACCTTCAACTGATTGTACTTTTTTCTTCTGGTTCTACCCCTTAGGTAGCAGTATCTACTTATGTCTTAACTTTGTTGCAGAGTCTAACAAAATTGCAAATTCATCACAACTTATCATTGTTCTTACCACCTTGGGAATGCCACCTTGGGAATGCCACTTTTTTGGTAGCCGCTTCAGTACACGTCTATTATTTCTATTTCTGTATTGTAACCGTTTTCTCCATTTTTACTTTGCTTCAGTGTTGCCCCTGAAGAAGGTTAGTCATGTCTCGCCGTAATATATGGCGTTAAAAGTTACCCTTTTCAAACATCATTTTGTTTCTTTGTCTTATATCTACCTTTTTATGGGATATATAATTATATATTGTTATTTCCGGTTTCACTTGTAATAATAATAATAATAATAATAATAATAATAATAATAATAATAATAATAATAACAATAACAATAATTATAACAATAATACCCTAATCATTATGCCACTGAGATATCTGGAAGTGCTGTTTCCGTGTATCCGTCATATCCGCCATACTTTAAGAAATTCATTGAACAGTAAAGTATCTTAAATAAGACGGAAACACAGGAGATGACGGAGACACAGTTACAATGGAATTAATTACTACTACTACCACCACTACTACTACTAGCTACTACTACTACTACTACTACTACTACTACTACTACTACTACTACTACTACTACTACTACTACTACTACTACTACCACTACTACTACTACTACTACTACTACTTCTACTACTACTACTACTACTACTACTACTACTACTACTACTACTACTACTACTACTACTACTACTACAACAACAACAACAACTACTACTACTACTACTACTACTACTACTACTACTACTACTACTACTACTACTACGTACTTATTATCATTATTATTATTATCATCATCATCATCATTATAATCCTATCAGCTTAACTGTAAGTGTATCTCCGTCATCTCCTGTGTCTCCGTGTTAACTGAGATATTTTAGTATCGGGGACAACTTGGAGTTCAATGAATTTCTTAAAGTACGGTGGATATGACGGATACGCGGAGACAGCACTTGCAGATCTCTCAATGGTATAATGATTAGGGTATTTGATTATTACTCCCCTATGTTACTGTAAGTGTATCTCCGTCATCTCCTGTCTTTCCGTGTTATCTGAGATATTTTAGAGTCGGGGACAACTTGGAGTTCAATGAATTTCTTAAAGTATGGTGGATATGACGGGTACGCGGAGACAGCACTTCCAGATCTCTGAATGGCATAATAAAAGTCTTTGAATAATACCTCTCTATCTTACTGCAAGTGCATCTTCGTTATCTACTATTTGTGGTGTTTTGAGTAATGGGTAATTTGGAGTTGAATGAATTATTTAAAGGATGGTGGATATGACGGAGCCATGGAGACAGCACTTACAGTTGTAATATGAGGAGTTAGGAATAGCATTATCTTTCAGTGGTTGCACATTCAATTCTGTTCGCGGAAATTGTTGCCCACCGCAAAACACATTGCTTGTTAAAATATTTGCAAGAAAAAAAAATGCTAATTCAAGGCGTTTACATCCATCGTTTAATCTTTCTCACCTTCTTAAGATTCCTTGGGCATTACTGACATACTGTGGTCTTTCTTTGCTATTTTGAATTGTTTCGGGGGTATGATACAATTGCTTCCAGTGCAATGGACTGCATGCTTTACTTGCGCTAGTTTGGGATACCGTATTTTAATATCCTACATTCACTAAATTAAATTCCGCGAAAACAGTCGTGCCAAAAAAATGGATGCAGCACATTGCTTGCTCAAATATTTGCAGAAAGTAAAATTGCTAATGTCAAGGTTTTTACATCCACCTTTTGATTGTTCACACTTTCTTAATATTCCTGGGACATTGCTAATGACATACTTTGGTCTTTCTTTACTATTTTGAATTGTTTGGGGTAGGATACAATTGCATCCAGTGCACTGGACTGCAAGCTTTTTTGTTTCTTTACACTGACGAGTTTGGAATATCTTATTAAATTTTTTGCGACCGTCACTACTGAATACCTCCAAAAATAGTCATGCAATCGTTCTTTTTCAGAATACTTTTGCATAGCTTTCAAAGCAAGCGTGCGTTTCTTTCAAAGAAACTGGATACCTGACAAAAGTTTTAATATTTAATTTTCAAAGCTAACAAAATTTGTTCACTACGCAGCGTTCGGTATTCGTTACCTACTGAAAGCTTTGGAACCTTTGAATGAAATACCAAAAGCATTTTTGTACCGCTATTTCGTTCAAATAGCATGGATACTCCGAGAAACAAAAGAGAGTGTCAGAATTTAAATCAGCTATTAGCTGAAAAGATATAAAAGCCAAAGGCTGAAAGTTGCTCTTGCCAGTTGCGAAGTTGAAATCGTGATGGCAAGTCCTCCTGCTAGGCAGCTCAACAGTAAGGTATGTATCCTGTGCTTTAACAGTTATTCTAAGGGTGAAGAGTGAAATCTTGCATAGAATTCAAGAAAGAGTGCTAACGTTGCTTTTTTTGTTTGACTCTCCAGCAGAATATTCGAAGTGCTCTTGTAAGCAAAGTATTACCCATCGTTGAAGACAAATGTTCAGTGATCTCAGTCAAAGTGACCTACAACACATCTCAAGAAACAAGAGACTCAGACAAGCTGTGGTTACAAATCTGTGCGAAACGAGACGAGTGTGACAAAGCCATGACAAAGATCAAACAATTTGGCATTTTTCTTTTCTTCAGTTGCAGTTGTGGAAAAGAAAGTTGAGGAAAACGAATGTGAAGAAGACAAAGGGAGTGACGAGGAAACGGCGAATAAAACTTCTCAGAGAAAGAAAACGATCCATTGGCCTACAATATCGTATTGGATAGATTTCCAATCCAGAGATGGCCTGAGAGTGTCAACTATCCCAGTTCACTCAGCGCTTCTGGAGACAGGCATGGAGGTGACAGCTAAATCTGTACAAGAATGTACGAGAGGAAAGGAAGAAAATGCAGTGGCTCCCTTGTGCACAACAGTGAAAGACCACAATAACAGCTTCATGCAAAGAAAAGTTGATGTGTCATTTAAGAATTGTTTAGAGACGCTAGAATCGCAGATATTGGAAGAACCTGTTCCGTCAATTCACGGCAGTGAACGTGTGGTCCGCCTGTAAGTTGCAAAACCCATGTTTTTTCATCTGAATTGCAAAACAGAGCAATCCCGGCACTTACTAGAGCTGGTTTGGTGTTTGACGTCTTTGGAATAGAAAATGTGAAAGAGTCAGAGAGTCAACAGTCTTTTCGAAGGGCCTTCTCCAATTCCCCTGTCATTGTCGCACTAAACAAAATTGAGAGAGCCATGGCAAAACTGGGCTACGCATTACACAAAGGCGAAGTTTTTAAGAAAAACGTATCCTCGATGTATACCTTCGAACATACTTCCTCGATCAAAAAGTTCAGGTCAGTCCTGTCAAACAACGATCAATTAAAGGACTTTATCATCACTAATTTCAAGAAGCTTAAATCTATACTGGCCGACCCCGATTGCGAATTTACGAAACAATTAAGAATCAACTATGACTTAATTGAAGTGTCGAACGGTTGGTATTTCTCGCTCAGTCAAAGAACATTTTTCCAAAACCCTATTCAAGAAATAGGCAAAGAAAGTCCTCGAGCATTTGTACAGTACTCTCACGCTAAAGAGCCAGAGGTCAAATACTTTAAAGAAATTCTGCAAAACAGTTTAAGTCAGACTGATGTGACATACTTCTGCGAATACTACTTGCGCCTCCTAGATCATGGAATTAAACAACACAAAGAGAAAGTCATGTGCTTGGTTGGGGAACCAAAGAGTGGGAAACAAGCCTATTCACGCCGATCACTCGGATAATTCCTACTACGTATTTGCTGCTTTTTTGCCTTTGTTGTCGCTGTTGTAGTTGCTGCTGTTTTGCTTTGGTTTGGGTTTGTCTGCTTTATCAGGTAGAAAATTTGAGCAGAAACTCGGAAGTGTTTTTAAACTTTTGAGAGGGGCGTTTGAGCTATTACTGAACCCTCTTCTAAAATGAGCATATGTAGAGATCGAGTGTACACGCGATTTCTTATACAGTTGAAATTGTTTTTGTTTCCATTGACAGGTACATCGTCATGATAACCAAACAGAATGCCTTTAACAAGAGTCTCGTTGACCAAAAGACCCTAGTAATCTTCATGGATGAATCACACGTGAAGCTCTTAGATCCAGATGACTGGAAAGTTTTGACGCAGGGAGGAATTACAGCTCTTGATCGGAAATACAGAAATTTGATGCCCCATGTTCATCACCTGCCAAACAGAAATGGATTTCGGGGAAGAGCACAACGCGGCCATGGATGCGCGTCTACGCAAGTTCCATTTTAAAAGTCTCAACTGTCCACTTGTTCCAGGAGTACAACAGTCATTGCGAGACAGCGCAATGGACTGTATTGTTTGGGCAAGCAGAGTCGCACGTACGCCAGATGATGAGCTTCCCCCTCCAGTGCCTGGGTCAGCTGAAAAGCCAAATGAATTTGATGAAGAGGAAAAGGATAGAATCAAAAGACGTGAACAGCGACAGTGAAAGCGACCAAGAAGCAAGTGTCGAGGAATGGCAACTCGTGGTAGAAGACGACATGTCTGAGGGAGAAGACAACCAAGTAACTTCTGATGCTGATTCAACGTGCTTTGACAGATGGGAGAGTACTCTTGAGAAGATGTTTGAGCTTCGAGATCAGCAGCCATGCAACAGTCTAACACAGAGGCAACTGGGGCTCATTGCCGCTGGAGTGAAGCGGGCTACGAGGGAGAGAGAAAATGAAGCACAACGAGCTAAGGCGCGGATTATTGCCGAGACAAGACAACACTGGATATCTCTGGGAATGCTTCGAGAGGAAGATGCCCACTTGCTGGAGAAGGTTGGAGGTACGTACCATCCCAGAATTGAACGTTCAAGACAAGAGTACTTCTCGAAAAAGTAAGAAGAAGAGCAGAAGAATTTGCAGGATAAAGCGTCCAAATACTATGAGAACGAGTGGGTGTGGGCAAAGGAAAAAGAATTACGACAGCTACAAGAACGAGAGGAGACTGCAAGAGATGAAGATGTAAGACGCGCTGTTCATTACATAATCGGAGTTACTGTGGAAGCCCTCAAGATGAATTATAAAAGAGATGAGTTACCTGACTTTTCGAGACTTGTAATCGAGGAAAGAAAGAAAAGAGCAATCGATATGAAGTGGACTTCGAACGAACAGGCCGAACGTGTTACAAGCGTATGGGCACCCATGCCATACCCATTCTATGGAGAAGAATGCGACGATCAAGAGATTTTCATCACTTCTTCTTCCGGTTCCCAGACACCAACACCAAAAATTGGAAGCCAAACCGTTCTTCGAAGAGGAAAATCTAGAAAACGGCCATCACAAGCAAGTATTCCAGCAGTGCCCAAGAAGGGAAGGATTACGAACTTTTTTCAACCTAGCCAACGATGAAAATCGATGTTATTAGAAGTAAACAAGAAAATTCCAAACATATGTAGAAATTTGTTAATAATTTATCGACTTTAAAACGAGAAAGTAGTCAATTGTACGCTAACTGATTTTTGTCTCTTTGAAATGAAGAAAATAACTGTGATAACAGGAATTGTTGTATAAGCCACGCCCTGTGTTGGTAGAGAATTTGCTAGTAAATTGATGACACAGAAAACGTATGGTTAATAGCGATGACTTCTAAAGTATTCTTATACAGTTGACCTAAGGTTAACTGAATTTCAACCGATTTATGTTTAAGGTAAGTGGCCCTCGTTAAACAATGACCTATTCTGCTCTTGTTTAGTACATGTTGAGCTAAATTTTCTGGCCGCGCGATTTAAAAGAGAGTTCGGTTTGTGTCCTTTCTGAAAATGAAAATCTTGGTCTCTAAGTATGGCTGTCCAATTTACGAAACCATGGCGATCTAGTCCCATCTTCAAATATTTATCCTCTTCGGGAGTGAACAGCAGAATTTTCTTTACTGTACAAGAATCGGGCGATCTTAAAGCATTCTTGCCTTTTAACTTAGACGTGCCGCAATTATCGGCTTGTTCGGTTAAAGACCCTTCAAAATCGTCTTCTTGTTCCGGCGAGAACGAAGATTTGTCTGAAAGTCTTGATCGACGATCCATCTCTAAGGCTGATTCCTTCTCGCCATAAAGTGTTTCCAGATATTCGTGCGCCTTGGTCGCGACTTCCCGCGATGTCTGCTTTTGGTAATGCACCCTTGCCACAACAGAGCTGTGCTTCTGGTCTTCGGAAATCGTGCCCTGTGCGTTGCTACTAAGTTTCTTAGAACTGGCTGTCTCAACTATTTGTCGGTAACGACTAGGATGGACGTATTTTCCGGTGGCGTCAAAAACTAGCTTGCTCATGAGCTCCCCAAGCTTATTATGTTGGCCGCCATTCCTCGTCACTAAGACATAATCAAAACTAGGCTTCAGCAAAGAGCGAATTGAATCAATGTAGCCTTCCAATACCTGCATGCTTGTGTCTGTTAGGAAGAGAGAATCGAAGCCATACTTTCCCGCTGTTTTAAACATTTTCTGATCAATAAATCTACCGTTAGTCTTAACAGTGCGCACCATTTCAACGGTCAAATACTGATAAGTCATTGGGCGGGAACCTTTAACTTTGATAAACAAATATACCGAAGGACAAGTCCAGTGGTGATACTGCACCTGGCTTATCCTTGCACGCCTTGAGCACGACCTCGTAGCGTGGCAACTAACGCGCGACAACTTCCAAGAGCTCATCCAGCTTAGCCCAGTGTCCCTTCGATTCTAAGGTGTCTATGTCGAGTTCACTCGTCCATTGCAGTCGCATAATTTTTGAAACTTTTTTACGGGCCTTCTTTAAGTATGTTTCCTTGGAGGACAGGCGCTTAAGTACAACCTGAGATGCTCCGTTTACCTTTATGAAATCCATCAGCTCAGCAATGGCGTCTAAATAGCAAATGCACCCCGCGTGGCCAAGTTTCTACTCGTCCTGCATCATGTCAACAAACTTAAAGAGAAGGTTAGGAGAACATAAGCTAAAGTCAATAATGTCCAAGGAAAGCTCTTCTTCGTCCTCGCAACAAAATTTGAGAAACTTGAGACATTTGCTAGTGATTTGCTGCGCTTCACGTTCACTCTGGCGACCTCCTCCACTACCTGTAAGCCACGATAGGAGTTCCTCTACGATTGAACTTGAACGATCAAACGTGCGTACAAACGTTACCACATTTGCCGGTTTTGTATCTTTTTCTTCATCTTCTATACTTTTTCCTGCATGAATGTGGGCGTTTGATGGCTTTTCATGAAAATAATAGAACCAACTGTGTTTTGTCTTTACGTGTTTTCTACAGCCTCGTTGAGATATGAGTCAATCGTGGCCGCACTCTTGCACTGGACAACGAAACAAACCATCAACGTCATCTTCTTCTAAGTGAAGTCGCTTTGGTCTTGGAGATGCATTTGCTATTTTTGACCAATCTATCTCAGCTTTTCGTCCACTCATCTCGTAAATGGAAATAAATGTAAGCTCACCAAAGACTCGTATACATACTGGTATTGTTACTCGTGATTCTCTTTGGAACACAATAGGCTTTTGACCAATTAATGATATTCTCCTCCTTATCTACCTCAACGTGCCCAAGGACCTGGACATTGACATGGACATGACAGGCCAAACTGGTTTGTTAAACATATGTGACTTGTTGTCAGACAGCAAGCCGGACAGACAAAATGGTTCAGGATATCAGAAAAAATACGGTTTGCAAGAGAGACAGAAAACTGGCTCCTCAGAATAAGACAACTTCGGAACGTGAATTCAAGTTTATTAACGCTAAAAAGGAACATCGTTTCCTATAATGAAATGGAACGTTTTTCCTCTTTGCCTAAAAGCGCAATTTAATGCAGCTTAAGATCGGAACTATTGTTCCTATTCATTGGAAATAGGTCCAATGTGATCAGGAACCAACTTATTCCTCTGCGTCCCTAATAGGAACAAAAAGCATTCAACAAGGAACAGCTGGCGTTCCCATTCGCAAATCAGTGAACACTTTCCCGGAACAGTTGTTCCTTTGTATCTTTGGCAATAATGTAATATGCCCGTTAACAGGGGCAACGTGTTGCTCATTGAGTTAAGTGCGAAGTAAAATTCAGAACAATTGGTGCCTTCTTAAAAGGGAACAAATTCTAAAAACAGGAACCGCATGAGAAGGAACTTTCCTTCCTAAAAAATATTAACGGAACAAATTGTTCCTTTTTACTGAAATAAGTAGGAACAGTGTGTTCTTAATTACAACAACGGGAACTTTGGTTCCGAAT
Organism: Pachyseris speciosa; assembly: GCA_016490735.1. Lineage (NCBI taxonomy): Eukaryota > Metazoa > Cnidaria > Anthozoa > Scleractinia > Pachyseridae > Pachyseris > Pachyseris speciosa. Next base: position 229,109 of record JAEMWC010000472.1, read on the forward strand.
CTAGCTGACATTTGTTCCTAAGAACGGATTTCATAAAGGAACAATAGTTCCTTTAGGTGCATGATTAATTTGTTCCTAAATCATTTAAAGGAACAAAACCCAAAAACTCGCGGGACACTTGATTTTCAAAAACACATTATCTCTGGTGTCTCATGTACAGATGTTATAAAAAGAATTGCCCAGCCAACAAAATAAAAAGCAAGAAAGATTCATTTTATGGCAAAATCTTGGTTGTAATTACTTTTCGGAAACGTGGGTGACGATGGCGGTGGCAATGATAATGGTGGTGGTTGTGCTTGTGGTGTGTGTAGGGTTCCTCACACTCTAATGTAATTTCGCGACGTTATCAAAATCTTAAAAAAACGCCCTTTTATTTGTAATGAAAGATTGGTTGGTTACGTTTACCTTTGCTCTCTCAGTGGTTTCTAGAAAGAATGACCTGGTGGCCTCCAGATGAATGTTGCTTGAGCAGTGTAACAACATCCTCCACGAATCTCTCACAAGAGCAAGATCCTTCACTGAATTACTTTTTACAAGCATTTTTGCTAGTGCTGCCCATCGTTGAATAGAATTTGTTGCAATTTCCTGAAATTAAAGTACGTCGTTTCTTTAGATACTTTCCTTTACCAGCAGATTTTGTGTAAGTCAGAAGCCGTGATAACGGTAGCTTTTTTGCCACTCTCCCTAAGTAATGCTAAGGTGGCTCAAATGGATTTTTCAGTACTGAAACCTTCCAACTTTAAATATAAATCACAATGCACTAAGACATAATACAGAAGATCGATATCCACAACCTTGCTAGGGATAGATCAAAGTTTCGGGTGCGACAAATTAACTAAATTTAGCAACTGTTTGGAATGTTAGGAATTACGAAGGCTATCTTTACTAGGTAAAATTACTGTGCTCAAGAGCCTGATAGTGAGTGAATTAGCAAACCAATGCAAACAATGGCAAAAGAAAAGAGGGCTACCAACCACGCTGTCAGCAGAGACTGTTGCATCGGACATGGCAGTTGCCTCCCTTAATACTGTTGAAAGCTGAAGGATGGTCTTCACATCACTTACTCTTGCAGTAGACAACTCTTGAATAATGTGCTCTTTTACCTGAAAAATATAGCGAAGGTTTATAACAGAAACGTCCACAATGGACATTTTGCTTTTTCGTCTGCATGTTAACTGCCCTGTGAAAATTTACACGGAGTGAAAACTTAACGAAAGCGGCTTCTATATTGCGATTCCTATGCCAGTGAATAATTTTCAACACAATGATATTGCATTCCATGTCTAGAATACACAATGTTTTGAGCAAGAATATATTTGAAGTAAGAATTTGTAATGTGAACCCTCGAAGCTAGATCAATGTCTGGCTGCTATCGATTATAAACCCTAGGAAATAGTCAAAAGACAATATAACACAAAGAGTGACTGAAATGAATAGAAATTATTAAGTGCAGCTTACATTTTTTACAAAATCTCTCGTAATCCATGCCATTGTCTTATACCGGTTTAAAGCCTGCATCATAACAAGTGCTAATTGCCATGCTTCGTGCATTTTCCCCTCATTTATAGAGTAGTTAAATGAACTGTGAGTTGCTTCAAACACCACATATGCGCCTGCGGTGTCGTTCAACCAAAATGGTTGCACCACCTGTTTAAAAGAGCAAACGTGATTTAAACAATACTACAAGCCATGATCGTGTCTACTGGGCGAGACAATCCATCGACACTACACCCAGTAGTTGTACTACTAGCAAAGGCTATCGTCATAGTTTTTTTCGTATGCAATAACTTTGTTTAACTTTGAATGTTCACTTTATATATTCTTTGAGGTACACTGTAGGGGCTCGAGGTGACAGGCGTTCTTCATATACACAGAAGCAACACCAACGAAAACGTCACTCTCTTAGAAATGCATATTCGCATTATCTGATAAACTCTGTGGATATGCCAACCCGTTTAACACACGAAAGCGGCTGAATTATCTAACAACATAATAGCGCTGGTGATGAATTTCAGGACGAAAAATTAACCATTGTGTTTCCTCCTCTCAATCATTAAAACTTATCCTTTGGTCATTTCGTGTTGTCGTTATCCCGAGGACATCAAACAAATGAGCTAAAACGTTTAACTCAAGTGGAGAGCCCTTGCTTTGTTCACAAAACCGTTGTTTTTGTATTTTTTCATGGACGTTTTCGTCACTGCAATGCCACGGCGGTATTTGGCTGTTCATCGATATCAGAGTAGTTGTATTCTCTCAGAAGAGTAAAAAAGTTATGTTTCATAGCAAGCCCGAGCGAAGTTTTTGGCAACAATACTAACTGTCGTTACATGCTGCTCACACTACAGAACATCTCATTACGCAATGTCTTCTGGATTCCATAGTTACCTTGATTGAAAAGAAGCTTTCATTTCGCGCCCCCAAGGAATTGATAACAACAGCTTTGATTTCAATTTCCCTAGAAGTGAGTTCAGGAACCAGAACCTCGCTAAAGGGCATCACAGTACGCGAGAGCAATTGAGGCGAAGACCCATCTGCTGTCTTATTGCCATGGTAAAACTCAAACGTGAGTGGTTCGTGGTCATCCTTCCATCCGCTGCAAGAAATATTCAGGTATATTCCTAATTTCCTTTCGACCAGCTGTCTTCCGTAGCATGTTCCACCAGATGGTGTGCCCGCGGTCTCGAAGCGGTAAGCGGCACTTCCACGAGTTCCATTGGCTAATGTAATATCTACCGTTAGCCAGTAGGACGAGTTCCCATCTAGTTTGGCCTCGTTGAAAACTATATTTCTAGAGTTCACCTTGGTGGCAATCAGAAAAGGCAGGGATCCAATTGAAAGCCACAATGCCCTAGCGTCTTTCCTTACGAATTCCTTTCTATGCAATGTCCATGTAAAAGTGGCGTTTTCTCGTGAACGGACAACGTTAGTGGTTTTTAAAGCAAATCGATGGCTGGTTACTACCTTGGCCTTGCAGTTATACAAACAGCTGACGAAGAAAAGAGCAAGCAATGAATTTAAATGGCTATTTGACCTTTCAGCTGACACACATTTTCAGTCACAATGCTTGGGCTATATTTGACAACTTTTTAAGCTATACTATTACACGGATCATGCTGGAGGATAGCAATACCTTTTAGAAGCATAAAAATGCTATTTGAAAAAAAATAATAAAAAATAATATTCACCGTGAGATTCGAGCCTGCCATGCCCCAGTTGACCTTCCCTTGACCTTGTAATTTAGATGAGGAAGAACTGAAAGGGTTTTATGATCACCCCCTGTCATTTAACTGAAGGTGGCTTCCATGATAAACACAAATTGGGTTTTACCTTTGTGTGCTGCTGACTAAATCCCCACCTTCATTTATCCAAAATGTACCTCAGCAATGCGACTAGCGCAAGCTTGTTTGTTTTATCTAAATTGTTATATTTGTCATATGTCTGTTGGCTTAATCAAAATAACGATACTGCTATGTCAAATAAACAATCAAGTTATCTCTTCGACGGGCTACTGCGTTTCTTATTTCTCTTCTTGTGTCGATTTGTGCTTCTGGAATGGAGATTTTCCTGCCACTGTACGGCTTTCATTACCTGATAAAGACTTCTAGGATCTCCTCCTTGGAAGTGTAGACAGTCTGGAGAAACCGCGTTTGACGCATGTTTTTTCGCACTACAAGTTCAATGTGGTAAATGTGCCAAGGCAAGGGATTGTGAATAACAGCAGTTGTTCCATTTATTTCGAAGCCACTTTCATTTGAGCATTTCTCTGTATTACTTTTCATCATTTCGGAATCGACGGTAACAATCTTTTTGCCACTCAAAGACGAATTTTCCAGTTGTCTTCCTTTAAAGCAAGACCAGACAAATTCCATCCCAAAATATTGCCTTTCGCCAACCTCTGGATCAAACGATAGTGATCCATCAAAATGCACTGCACACTTGGAAGAGCTGAGCCTTATTGATCCACCACTAATCAAAGCAACAAGGTTTCTTTCTTTCACTTTTATAAACCCAAAATCCCTTCTTGCGGTTGGAACGTTCGAGAGCGTAACTTCGAATTCGATTAATGTCAGGCCCAGGGGCAATGATCCAGGTAGGGGGAACCAAGTCAGGGAATTATTTTCAACGCTTGTTCGTTCCTCAGAGACAGCTAAAGGAGATGCCTGGACTTTCCTTATAAACCAATTAAATGAAAGGATCCTTGGTATCCCTTTGCTGAATCCATTGTCTACATACCCTTGGAACAATATTTCGTCATCTCGCTTTATGGTGTCCTGCACTAAAGGCTGCTTGTTGGCTAGATATATCCTTGCATTGGGCAGGTTGGCGTCTTTGGCTAATAGTGGTCATACGAAAGAAACAAATATAATAAAGGACTGACACTGTTGTTACTACTTTAAGTAGACCTTTTGCTGGTCATTACCATAAAATAGACTTTCACTTACGCAGGTATAAGGCTCATTAACCTCAAAATACGTTCATTTTAACGAATAGTTATTCATTTTTGTTGTTGACAAATTAATTAAATTTTTTTTGCCTATTCATAAACATGCATAAAACACGTATTGGCAACCATTTTACACTATGCATGGGGCATTCTGTAGGGCTAATATACAAACATTAACGCTGTTTTTTTAGTTCAATAAGCGGAGAATACGCTACCAACAGATCAGATTATTATATGTTTTACGTTTCACTAAAATAATTGTTGTGCTATCAAAGTAGTTAAAAAAATTAATTATTCATGAATTTCTTCGCCATTTCAGAACAATGGAAAATATCTTTGCATAAAGTGATACCACTGGGAACATTAAATTTTGTGGGCGGTTATAGTGCCGACGTTTTCGCAGGCATGCTCTCAACAGTAACCTCACGTGGAACATGCATGTCAATGAACAATGCACTAAGGGCGCAGGCTCTTGGGATATGTTAGGAGAAACACCAGACTCGACAAAAGCATTACTGTCAGACGCTTGGCATACCTCACCCCGCAGTCTAAAGATCTGATTCAAGCGAGTTCAGAGGTGCGCTACAAAGTATATTCTTACCCTTCCATTTATTTGTGACCAAACATATGAGGACAAGCTAATGAAACTTAACTTATTACCTATTTCCTATTGGCATGAGTTTTTAGATATGGTTTTCTTTTTCAAAATCGTAACTGGCACAGTTAAAATTAGTCCGTCTGTTCTCCCTCAAGTACTACCAGATCTAATAGCAACCGTAAGGTTACTCGTTTTTTTTTTTTAAGGAAATGTACCACTGTTAATTTTCAGAGACCCTTTTTAATAGAACCCCTTAGCAAATGACCTTCAACTTTCACACAACCTTCAGATCAGTCAATTCAAATCCATCCTGTATAAGTATGTCATGTGTAGACGCCTTAGAACATAACCACGACCGAGAAGACCCTCGATCCTGGAAAACCATATGTCCGTCATGTAATGTGTCACGTAATGGTGCTGTCCGTCTTCGTTGTTGTTTGTAACTGTCATATCTAGCATTTCTATATTTTACACATGTTTTGAGCTCTGGGACCATGCACTGTAATTGGCTTATCACTGTTGTGGCATCCCTGCCTAATTAGCATTTGTTATTACCTTGTTTCTGTTTATATTTACTATCTTTCTTTAAATAATGTACTAGGCGAAGCTAATAAAATAGAATAAAAAAAAAATAAGAACTTTACACAGCCCTGTACAATTAAACATTCATATCTTAATGGAATTTAATTCTAGTGAACTGAAGAACGGCGTAAATGATTTTACTACATTAGCACTATAGTCTGCTCAATAATGTAAATGGTTATTAATATATGTTTATGAATATACGCTTAGTGAATTTCAAAACAACGAAAATAACCGACGATTCGTAGAAATGAATGTATGTTAACGTTAATGAAGGTGATACTTGCGTTCTTAAAATTATATTTTCTAGTAATGAGCAGAAAAGGTGTTCTTTTTCACGTCGGAATGGGAACAAGAAATTAACAAATGGTGACATCTGCGTCAGAGAATGAGAAGATGAGCTAATTGATGTGTGCTTTGCCCATGTTTTCTAAATATGTTGCCAACGTTTCCTTACTGTCAAGCATACTGGTAACTCTTTCAAATGTTTGAAGTCGGAATCTGATGCACAATCATGGTACACGTGGCACTTCCGTCTACTTAAACACCATTCAAGCAAGAAAATTGCCGGGTGGAGGGAAAGGGGGAGGGGGTGGGGGGGGTGGGGGTGGGGAATATGGATCGCGGACCCGGACTGCGGACTGAGTATAAAATGCGCACTGAAGGCTGTGGACTACGTACAAAACGCGGACTGAGTACAGAACACTATGCAAAAGGCGGGTGTGGGCAAAAACGTAGCTTAGGCCATGGCCCACCCTATGGCCTAACGGTGGTCGTAAAAAAAAATAAATCTCGGTTCAACCTGTGTAAACTACGTTTTCGTTCAGTCTGTCATAGCTACGACTCTCTCCTGTTCTCTTGGCGACGTTTCGCTCAAAATTTTCAGTGTTAAACAGACACGTGGTAAATTGGAATCAGGAAAACCAGAATGCCGTATAAACACAACTTTCGGGCAACTATCGTAAGGAAGATCAATTATTATAGAGGAGCTCCGAAAATTTCTGCACGCTAAGGTCCTATTCCTTGAAGATAAGACAGCGAACTGGAACCCAGTTTCTGTCACTTGCGTGAACCCGTGATGACCGAAGAATCCAAACAAGCGTGAAATAATGTAGCATCCAAGCACGTAAATACATCTGCCTATAACACCTTTACGATATGAAACTGATTATTTTAATACTGAAGGCTTCGTGTTTTCCCGTCATTTCAACCGTGAACAATGGAAACTTTAAATATGTGACTGATCTCGCAGTTATGACCACTACCTAAGCAGTAGTGAAAATAAACTCTGAAAAAAAAATCAGGCTTACCACGACCTCTGGGATACCGGTGCAGCCTACAGACTGAGCTAACGAGCCATCTGGGAGCTGGTCGTTTTGTTGGTTCGTAATATAACCGTGAGTAGTGAATATGATTTTCTTATATTCATTCTCACAATGTAAACTTTATATTATAATTCATTTTTGTCAACTTGCGTTACGCTGCGTTACGCCTGGTAGTCAGAGTACTTTAGGTGTTTATTCTCATATTCTTTTGAAACTAGAGATGGAAAGTAAGTTCAGCTCCGAGGTCTTTTCTCTCCTATATCTTTCAACGTTTTGGAAAGTGCGACTGGAAATTATAGTTTGGGACATAATCAACAGAATCAAATGCACGTGTATTACCGTGGAAACGACGAACGGTGATTGGTTGAAGTTTTACCAAAATTTACATACCTCAGGAGACGTGATTGTCTTGTAATTTTTGCAAAAACATTTAATTTAAAGGAATTAAAGGTATTAGATATTCCGAGTTCAGTTCTACCACGAGAGGCTGCTTAGAAAATTTGAGCGAAACCCCGCTGAGAGAACAGAAAAGAGTCGTAGGTAAGACAGATTTGAAGGAGAACGTGTTTCCAGCAACGCTGAACCGAGTTTTAAAAAATTAACCACCGGTGGGCCAAAAGGGTGGGCCATAGGGTAGGCCATGGGCTTTTTGTCCACACCCGCCTTTTGCACAGTGTTCTTACTCAGTGCGCGTTTTGTACCTAGTCCGCAGCCTTCAGTCCTCATTTTATACTCAGTCCTCGTTTTATATCCAGTCAGAAGTCCGGGTCCACGGTTCGCAGTCCTTGTTTTACACTGACCGGTTCTGGAATGTTATTTGACAAGAGTTTAATGTGAAGTGTATTTACTATTATAAGCATGGATACGAGAAGAAGAAAACAATAAAGGGAAAAAAGGTTGATCGTAATTGTTCAATTACAAAAGCAACAAAAAAGGATGTAAATCAAACGATAATCTCAAGCAGTTTAGTTACTCACGCAGACATGTCTGGATCCCCTGATAACCTTCAGGAACGTACATGCAATAGCATAGACATGAGCCGTTGGGTATCTTTAAGCAGTAACCTTGCGGAGGGCAGTTTGTTTGGTTACTAATTCCAGGTATTATGCTAGTTAGATAACCTATGTGTAAAATACGAGACAAAATTAAGGCGTGGGTGAGAAATGCCGATGTAGTAAGAGTAGGAGCTGACAAAGCCAACATTCCAAAACACACCTCAATGGTAGTGTGAGTGGGTGATGACTCTGCACGATTATAGAAGGAATAAACTCTTATTAATTCTAATTAATTCTAGAAGAAAGACTTTCCGCTAGATTCACCAGTATTATGAATAGGGATCACGTAGAATCTCATTAGGTGAAACTTCTGGTAGTAACAACACATTTTGATTATGAAGTTCGAAATAATAACGTATGACCCTCTAAGGATGCTTTCACCGATCGCTTCTCACTTTACCACACAATTTAAGTAAAAGATGACAAGGCGAATTTTGCTTGCTAACAGCAAGTTTAAATTATGTTCCTATATTAACTGCTTTACAACTTATTGCCAAGAAAGGGACGCAGGACAGGAAAAGGGGCTGACCGTGATTAGAGGGTGATGAAGTTATGCTTTTGTAAGGAGAGTCAAATCTGCTACTGTGATGGCTCCAGCTTGTTGGTGACGAACGCTGTTGAAGTAACTGAGGCGTGACTGCGGTCGAAGACGACTCTGCAAAAAAAAAATGCACCAATAGTATTGATATAGTGAGTAGCGAACATGGCTCCGTGAGATTAATAAAAGAATAATCCAAGTTGCGAACCCCAATACTCCTCCCTTGATCGCGGGGATCAAAACTTTTAGTGATTTTCACTAGTGTAATAACATGTACGCTGAGTAATACGACTCTTTCAGGCAGGAAAATATGATCATCTTAAGATGTTCAGTTTCCATCGATCGTTTCTAGTAAATGGTTGGCAGTAACTTTACATGTTGAAAGGAATGTCAGAAATAAAGATTCCTTCAACTCATCCACCATTCTTAAGACCAGAGCTCAGACAGCTTTTCGTAGTGAGTAATCATTTTAACAACGGGGTAACGTAGCATTTTCTAGGAATGTTTTTCATCAATCTGTTTTCAGATTCCTCTCAACATTAACGGTAAAAACACGAATACAGATCAGTTCTTACAGTTGGCAATTTTTACAGTCATAACAACTCCATGTCATGTTGCTAATAAAGAGTTGAAGGGAGAGGGGGGGGGGGGTTGTTAGCTCACCTGGATTAGAAGGCGTTAGAGTTATGGTTTTGTGAGACAAGACATTAATGTTGCTGCGGCTGATCCACTTTGTAGATGACGAGTGCGTTTGAAATAAAGGAGTCACAGTAGACGATGACAATACTGAAGAACAGATAATAATATTAATACAGCAAGTGGTTGATCATTGACATTTCAAGATGGAAAAGGAAATGTCCCCCAAAAGATAAGAGCCAAGACTCAGTTTAAGAAGGAACGAGTCAAAAATGTTTGGTTGACGACTTTTCCTCTATAGGGAATTGCTCCTCGTGGGATCGCTTTAATTGATGGAAGTAAATTGCTAATGATACATTTGAAAGACCAGACGTTTAACCTACCTTGTGGTAAAGATTTTTGTTTGGGATTCGCTTCGCTGTTACAGGGTTCATGGAAATTTCCATGGATCCTTTTGGTAAAGATATTTTTTTATTAGTCTCACTGTTAAAAGGTACATGGATATTTCCAAGGACCCTTGTGGTAAAGATTATTTTTTTGATTAGTCTCACTGTGACAGGGTACATGTACATATATATGGAAATTTCCATGGACACAGTGGTAAAGAATTTTTGAATTAGTCTGACTGTCTGTCTGTTACAGGGTACATGAAAATTTCCAAGGACCCTTCTGGTAAAGATTATTTTTTTTTGTCAAATGAAGAATGATCCTCGCAGTTATGAACGCAATTTATGCAATTACGAAAAGAAGCCTGAAAAAAATTCAAGACTTCAACGGGGTACATTAGTCTCACTGTTACAGGGTACATGGAAATTTCTAAGGACCCTTGTGGTAAAGATTTTTGTTTGAGATTAGTTTCACTGTTACAGGGTACATGGAAATTTCCATGGACCCTTTTGGTGAAGATTTTTTGTAATTTCAGATGTAGTCTCATTGTAACAGGGTACATTGAAATTTTCATGGACCGTTTTGGTAAAGAATTTTTGAATAATTGTAACTGTAACAGGGTTCATGGAAATTTCCAAGGACCCTTTCTGTAAATAGTTTTTATCTTACTGTTATGGGTACATGGAAATTTCCATGGACGCTTTTGGTAAAAAATTTTTGAATTATTCTCACTGTTACAGGGTACATGAAAATGTCCATGAACCTTTTTGGCCCTTTCTGTAAAAGCATCTGTGACTTTTTCCACAATTTCTAGTCGAAACATTGTTTTGCTCTTTTTGAAGGATATTATACTAGTTTTGAGATACGTGTACACTGACGAATACATAAGTTAGGGATCTTATAGAAATATTTGCCACAAACAAGTGGGAAAATGAACGCCACTATGTGCGTATCATTACTGTTAATAAACAAGTAGTTAGAATATAATAGAAAAGATTTGAAATAAACCATGTGAAACGAAAGCCCTGTTGGTCAGTTTAGCCAATGTAACAGCTGATAAGGTTGTAGTCTTAGGTCAATGGACAATTTTAAGGTCCAGGCTACGATTTTTTTGCTTTCTAGTTGGAAATTATGAAGGTAAAAAGTTCTATTCTATTCCAAATTTCTTACTTCAGAAAATGTCAACTTAAAAAAGTACGTGTTAACTAACTAACTAACTAACTAACTATTACTAACTAACTAACTTACTAAGGGACAATGCCCATGCAGGTCATTCCAACTTGTTTCACAAGAGTGGAACATTGTGTTAAGGTTTTCAATTTGAAAAGATACAGTTAACAACTGACATTAAGCTATTTAAGCGACAAAACAGCCTAACAATAAACAACAACAACAACAACAACAAAAATGACCATTCTGCAAGTACGAAATCCACTTCAACGCATTATCATTTACACTTACTTCGCTCGCACAAGTACGAATGGTGTTTTTCGCACCACTCTCCAAGCAGTTTTCTATTGTTCCTACTGACAAAAAAGCACAACCATCTGTCCATTGACACGATGCTTGTGTTGACGGCGGCTACAAGACTATTATTACGGTTCCATGAAAATATGCCTGCGCGCGTCCAGCTGAAAATAAATGATTTCAATTATTATTGAAAGGATATTTCATCCCTCCCTCCCTCCCGCTATTTGATTATGTTAGAAAAGAACATTTTCGATAACAAAGCAACCGATTTACTCATAACTTAACTAATCACCAGAGACTAAAACTTAAGTAAAGTCAAACATGGAAAACTGCTCAAGCAGAATCGGTCTCGGCTCTTGGGGGTAACATGGTCTTGATTCTTAAACCGCATGAGTCAGCAATCGTCTATCACGCTATTATTATAATCTACATATTACAGAACTAATTCTTTTGAGAGCGCTTTTTTCTTGACCTTTCCTCTAATATGAAACGTAATCACTTAATCAAAATAATAATAGTAATAATAATAATAATAATAATGATTATGATGTTGATGATGACGATGACTATGACGATAACGATGACGATGACGATGATCATAATAATAATAATAATAATAATAATAATAATAATAATAATAATAATAATTTGTTGCCGAGTACAGATGCTATAATAATTGAGGAGACTAACTTTCATGTTTGTATCGTTTTAAAGTCATTCTCTAGGTTACATTTCATTTTGGTAGCCTTGGTATTATTCTGAGGTTATAAGAAAATCTTCATCGAGGATAGCCTCCAACTGGAAACAATGACTGCCTTACATGAGGTTATCAATTACTAGTGTGATCTTCCAAAAAAAAAAAATAGAAGTTCTTATTACCCTTCAAGGTCGTTCGTCATAGCTTTAGTAGGGAAGTGGGCTCGGTGGCAGGACACACCCTTGCAGACCCACGCGCAAACAAAAACGATCTGTATATGATTAACATTTACCATAAGCAGTGTGTGAAAATCCCGTCCAGAAAGTAGCCAATAAGATTGCTCTTTCAGAAGTCAGCTATTTTCCTTGCAACGGCAATGTAAGCATGTACGTTTCCAAGATCTTTCAGAATCAATGACGTTTTACTTGTGTACGTAAGGTATTTTAATGATTTCAAATACTTTGCTTGGTATTCTACTATGCTATCTCGAAAGGAAAATGAAACGTGACTAAACAAACTTTAAATATACTCATCTCACCTTAATGCAGTCCAGTAGGTCTGGTTGTCATTAATTTTTCTTATCACCTTGTTGAGGCTGTTCGAGTCATTAATTCTGGCCCCTCGTTTTCCCTCGCGTATACATTTGTTTTCTACTGCACCTCCCCATATGTATTGATTGAAAGGTTCGTAGCTCTGAGCTTCCCCATTTGTTGAATTGTCTAAGAACACAGTAAACTGAATTAGGAGTTTTTTTTGTTTCATTTAAGTTTTTTTCATTCTGAAGGAGATAAGCTCAAAGCACACACAAGATTTTAATGAACTCAGCTAGAAGAGAGCCTCGTTAAAGAATAAAAAGAGTAGAAAGCAGTATTTGTAAAACTTATGTTCCAGCCAAGTCTCTCTTCATTTCTTAGCATTTTACACCTATGATGGTGCATCTTACCGCTCCCTGGTAATGTAATTAATTAGCTAAGTTCGTTACCGGGCACCGGGAGATCGTGGGATTAAACTCCAGAGCGGGCCAAAAAACTAAGCCAGAAGATATCAAAATAAATATAACCGGGGAGAGCAAAACAAATCGAAAAGACAATCTCAGAGCTTAAATTAAAAATTAGATAAGTATTTCAGAAAATTTATCCGGGGAAACGGGTAGGGGCAATATTATACGCCAGGACACACGATGCTTCTTTAAGAAGTTTTGATCAGTGTACACTCTTATCGTCCGCCACAAAGGACGTCAGTGGATAGTCTCAGTACCGTGACGCTCTGCCCAAGAAATTAGTTAGCTAGATCATTGTTTGTTTGTTTCTTTGTTTCTTTGTTTTTCGCCACTGGTTCCAAGACATATTTTACTCGTAACTGACGTTTTGTTGTGACTATACAGTTTGTTTATTTCGATATCAATTGAACTTGCAATTGTTTAAACTTACCGTATTCGCAGATGAAAGGGTGCTTTGCATTACAATATTCTATTTGCAATTTCGATTGATTCTTGCTAACTAGAAAGCAAAACCACCAACTATTGAATAGGAGGCCTTGTTCCACAGTGGCGTTGAGACTTTCATTCTGATACCACCAAAACTTCCCACGCTGACGACGGTGCCAGCTAAGACGGAAGATTTTTTAAAATATCAGTGAATATACATTATCATTAATTTTGTTAATTGGTGGCTAAGGAAAACCCATCTATTCGTTTCTGATGCTTAGCAAAAAAAAGTACTATTTAAATCAATTAGACTACAAAATACTTTTGTTATGAATTTAAACACAGAGTCACCACTTTTTTTTTTTTGTAAATTTCCCTCTCCCTGCATCAGCTCAAAGCTTGCACATGCTACACTGTTAGTCTTAACTTTTTTCGTCGGATGATGTCATTACCAACGTCAGGTGTCCACATTAAAGGGAACAGTTTTAGAAGTACCATTCTTATATTCCACCATAGGCGGTAACTCTTCAAATTTCAAAAGGGGTTCCGGATTGAGTTCAATATCCCTATACCCTTCTCTATCGCCATTAATAGAACAGCAACAACAATAACAAAAACAATAACAAAGGAAAAATAAAGAAAAGAAAACAAAAGAGTAAACCTTGTCTGGAGAGGGTTTAAATGATAAGGTCGTATAATCTAACCTTAATCCTGTCCAGTATTTTCTGCTATCGTTGATGGACTTTTTCGCGTCAACTAGAGTAGAAAAGTTACTGATTCTTGCCCCGCGAAGTCCGAAATGGTTACAGTTCGTTTGTAATTGTTCTCCGGTGCCCCTGCCGTTGATGATATGGTACGTTACACTACCAGTCGCTTGGGGCTCTAAATAAGAAATAAATAGATTAATAAATAAATGAATAAATATATAATTCAATAAATAAATAAATAAATAAATAAATAAAGGAAAGAAAGAAAGAAAGAAATGAATGAATGGATGAATGAAAGACTGAAGGCGATTGAATAAATGAGGGCATGACTCTTCTGACTACCGTACCAACAATAAAGACAACAAAAACAACATCGTCATGATCATCATCAAGAACAGCAATAACAAGAGGAACACGAAAACGAGAAATTAAAAAAACAGCAACAACAACAACAGCAACAGGGGGATCCAGAAAATCCATGCAGAAACAGGTGGCGATAATTATAATTCATGACCAAATTACATATAATAAAATATTAATGTAAAATAAAGTTATTTTAGTCAAAAGGTTGAAAAATTTGTACTAATTTTCAAGGTCTTAAAACAATCTAAACGCACGATGGCAAGATTGGGTGTGATAGCGTTGAATTCCGTGGAATACTGACTAATATACAACAGCTTTCCTGCATTCGGATTGGCTGTATTTTCTATGGCATGGTATAAATGTATTTATTAACTTACAACATTGCACATGGAAAACACTGAGTTTTTTTTAAAACGTTATACCTGCGTCACAAGAAAGATTGCAAGATTTTCTGCAAAAATGTTCCATGAAGGTCGATGTTTGGTTCAAGTTGTCTCTGCACTCTCCTTCGCTAGCCCATAAAGGGCACTGGTGAGCCCACTTTGGCAGATCTTCTTTGCAACCTGTTACTACAAATAAAATTTGGTTTTATATGACCAATATACGCCCTAAAATAGAGTAAAATGAATGTCCAGAAATATTGCATTTGTATTATCCTATGAATAATCTCACTTTTCGCTTTACGATTTCTGCTACTTTTTATTTCTTTGACCTGTACGACCTTTAAACTCGTAACGGATGACCATGCCTAAAGCTGACTTTTAGATCTGTACAAGTTCCCAGTTTTCTTGCATGAAGTCCTCCTTTTTCAAAGTTTTTTTTTTTTGCTCAAGCACGACAAGTAGTTCTTTGCCTCCATTCATCCTAACCAGTGGTGAGCCATTTATGTGTGGGACAGATATGTGAGTTTCCTCACTGGCGACCCAATAGTAGTATGTGAGACCTAGAGGTTATTTACAGATTTGAAGATGTTGATGTCAGTAGTATATACCTAGAGTATGTCAAAAGAAAATTGTATTTATCTTTATTTTATAGTCTGTTCAAGTGTCCTGTGCACTCAATAGCCATCGCCAACAATTTCGGTCACGAGTCTGCAGTAGGCACGCTCGGGTTTGACAAAAAAATGGCTGTAAACATGGCCACTCATTTTATAAAGAAATGTATGGAAGGCGCGGAAAAAATATAAATATTCGCAATCATGTAATATGTTTTTTCAATTTGCCGGAACGGGATATTGATATCATAAGTAAAAGTAATCTGTTAAAATATGAACAAGAATAAAACGAGTGTGGAACTGTCTCTCGAAAACGAAGGTGGACCCTCTCCAGGTTTAAAATTAAAAATTTGAAGCTCCGAGCGATTTTCGATCACCGTCCATTTTCTACCGCAAAACGGTAGAAAATCGATAAGCCACGTTAAAACTTTAAAATCCATATATTTCGAATGTCGATATCTTGGCTGTTCTTTTGTCCAGATTTCTTGCAAAACCCATCGTTTGACAGCTAATTTTTCAGACTACTTTCCTCTTACCAAATTATTTCCCTCAGCGGTTTCTGTATGGGCGAAAATTTTAGTATATATCAACAACAAATTCTGTCCTTCGCGTGGCGACGGTATGAGCCCACTTATACAAGAAAAAGAGCAGCGGTAAAATGCCACGTCACCATAGCCGTGTAGAATTGTCGTGACCGAAATAGTTGGCGATGAAAATCCCGAATCGTTTGCACGTGAACGTAGAGGATTGAGTCGAATTGTATATGTTTGTACAAGTCGAAACAAGTTGGCAAAGAAAAAATGAACATAATATAAAAACAAAGCATTCTTCTGCTTTATCCCATGGTGTGTCCTGGCAGGTTTAAACGCATTTCGTCGAAAAATTTTTCACGCAACGTTCTGTCATTTCTTCACTAAACTAATAAATTTCAATACATCCACTTTGACTTCAACTTAACTTTCATTCATCTGCCATTATTAACTATTCATTAGTATTAATTATTATGAATACATATTTTAAAACAGTTTTGTCTACCTTCAGGAGTCTTGGTTGTCGCTGTGGCTTGCACTGAAGAGACAAAGAAAACACATTTATTCAACTTTCGACAAGGAGGCGCAATGGTCGATTGACCAGGGTGCAGGACTTTGAATCTGGAGCCCTCTGTTGAGGTCTCTCTCTTATACCTAGGACTACGTTTGTTTCACGGTAACCGCGAGTTGACCTTGCTTGTAAAATATCAAGTGATTCATCTAATGTTATTTCGTATCCTTCAAGTGGAGTGAGTAGTGTATCATCATCATCATCATCATCATCATCATCATCATCATCGTCATCAGCATCACCATCAAAGTCACCATGGCCATCGCCATCGCCCTCGCCATGGCGACGGCGATGGCGATGGCGATGGCGATGGCGATGGCGATGGCGATGGCGATGGCGATGGCGATGGCGATGGCGATGGCGATGGCGATGGCGCCATCGCCATCGCCATCGCCATGGCCATGGCGATGGCCCCCTCGCCCTCGCCATCGCCATCGCCATCGCCATCGCCGACATCATCATCATGCTTTTCCTGCATGCTTAAAATCAAGCCTTTAAGACACACCGTCCGGAGGTCACGGGTTCATTCCCCGGCCGGACCAACACTTAGGGTCTTTAAATAATTGAGGAGAAAGTGCTGCCTTTGTAATGATATCTGCAAATGGTTAGACTTGCTAGTCTTCTTGGATAAGGACGATAAACCGTAGGCCCCGTCTCACAACTCTTAATAATTGATTCTGTGATACTGTAAAGAACCCACGCACTGTCCGAAAAGAGTAGGGGACGTAGTCCCCGGTGAAGTGGTTTATCTCCACTAGAATGTGGATACGGGGGAGGGATTTATAGTTACGGACCTACAGTAATTGGCGCACGCTATTGTAGTGTCCCTGCCAGGTCTCTGGCGAAGCTAATGAAATAAAAAAAAATTAAATAAAAATAAAATAAAAAATAAGGCATGACATTACGATATCGATGTAAACATGGTAAATAAAACTAAATTGCCAAATGGTACATTGTCATCAACAACCTTTGTTCTGCTTAGGACGTTGCAAGCTTTTCGTCTCCCACCTGACTACCAAACTTAATGGTGGCATTAAAAGGTTGAAAGACGGTTTCTCAAAAGTTATTAAGAGGCCCTGACTATGAATATCGAGAATCGTTGGTAGGCCTTGGCGGATTGTGCTCCTAAAAGTGGCATATTATGCTACTAGCAGTGCTCGAATTTTGCCAAATTATGCCAAAACTATGCCAGAATTCCTAAATTATGTTCCTGATTTCCAAAATTATGCCCACAAAATGTCGTTGATTCTGTACATATAGGCGCGCAATAACGACACCAAATTATGATGT
This sequence comes from Pachyseris speciosa, assembly GCA_016490735.1. Taxonomy (NCBI): domain Eukaryota; kingdom Metazoa; phylum Cnidaria; class Anthozoa; order Scleractinia; family Pachyseridae; genus Pachyseris; species Pachyseris speciosa. The sequence goes on from JAEMWC010000472.1 coordinate 246,722, forward strand.
TTTTTAAATAAATTGTTGTTGTAAATTTATTTGTGTTTTATGGCAGTTTGTCTTGGCCCTCAGATGTCTAAATTAGCTGCTCGCATCTCTGAACCGTTTGTAAAATGCTTCCAACGACTTAACGACCACACTTGTACATACTGAATGTTAACTGCGCACGCATAATTCGCCAAAAGAGGCCCAGTAATTGAGCATGTCAGAACAAAGGCAATACTACTATTAGCGTAGCTTAAACACGCATTGCAAGAACATACTACCTAAATTTAATTTATTTCTCCAAAAAGTGCTAAAATATGCTAATTATGCCGTGGAAGTGCTCGTTTAAAAGTTATGCTTTTTTGCTCCAATTACGCCAAAAATTATGTTAGCACAATCCGCCGAGGCCTAATCGCTGGCAAGGCTCAAAATTTTGAAAATCCCGATACTTTGCCAAAATTAGGCTTTTAGTGAACTATTTTCGAAAATGTAATTTAAAACTTCAGGAAACGTAATGTTTTCAAGAAAATTGGGAAAAGCGAAAATATGCCTAATTAATTTTGCAAAAATATACTCCAAAATTGATCGCTTTCTCTTGGCTTGTCTTGAAAAAATTTGCAACGCAAAGAAAAGAAAAATATTTTGATCAAGAGTATAACTGTTCGTCTTTCTACCAGTGAGTACAATTTTAAGTTTTGACATATAGCTTAGATGTTCCCTCGGCCTTTGAAAAAAACTACTACAAGTGCTTTCGAAAACACCGATAAATTATGTAACTCTAACAGCCTAAAACTGATCTTGGTATGTGTGATTTCGGAGATATGAAAGCTTTTCAACGTGTAGAACAAACCAGTGTTAAAATTAACATCTCAAAATAAACCATCATTTGAGCCACTGAAACTAAAAAAACAAACGTGTATCAAAAAAGGGTACAACATCAAAGCCTTCTAAATCTAGAAATTTACGTACGTTGAAATTAAGTAAACCGAGACCAAAGAATATAGCATCAGAACCAAGTCAATCTCTAGCGAAACCTCCAATGGAGCCGACTACAGGATGTGACAGCAAAACATCGCCACAAAGCACTCAAACTACAGCTGATAAACGGGATGATTCGTGCTATTCTTTGAACGAACCTTTGAGGAAGGAAAGTACATCACCTTGTAAAACAGCCTATTTTGTTGTAGCACAATCTGTTTCTCTCAAAACGTGCAGGTCAGGATTTGGCAAGTTTATTTACTACGAAAACACAAGTAACAGAAATCCTGTATCTCGAAGACGAGCGCGTAAACCCAGTAGGATTTGTGTCAAAGAGGTGGGCAACTTTGTGAACAAAGTAAGAAAACTAAGGCCAATCTACAAAAAATACATGAGTAAAAATGTTCCAAAATCTTCAAGAATTCATTTGTGTGTTAAAAGTACCTTTGCTTGCCATAGTTTTATCGATAGGAATAACAGAACGCGCATTAAAGGGCGGTAGTGGTCAAAGCATAAACTGAGGCGAACTAAGGAGAAATTGAAGTGCAAATTGAAAGAGGCACAATAACCTAAATTGGAACCGTACTTTATTGTCGGTGTTTACAAGACTCAAAATCATAGGATGAATCATTGCCGCATTATCCTTCGGCCATTAATTTTGTAAATTCATATTTACGTTCACGACCCTTTGATCTTGGTTCTTATGTCAAATGACAAGTGGCAATGACAACATTGCACGTCCTCTCCAAGCTAATTTTCGGGTGTCGGTAAAACGTCGACTCGGGGCCGGAGTCGGGGCAGTGGTTGGGGTGTTGCGTTTTATTAAAAAAAAAACAAACAAACAAAAAAGCTGGTAGATGCTGTGTTTTTCGCTCGTGTGTCATTGCATTTTTGGCGTTTATGTTGCCGTTTCTTGTATGCGGTCACCCTCAAAAGTACCATTTGCCTGAAACGGATAACACAAATTATTGTAAGTTATTGCTAATCTATTATATAAGCATATTTGGAGCTAATAAAGTTGAGTTCTGAGTTTCAAACGCCTTTCGAAGCAAACAAGACGCCTGTTGGCATTAACGTGGGATGTAATATTTGATGGAAAAATTAGTTTCTGCCGTTGTTGAAATGTCACGAACTGAGATTATCACATTTTGTTTACAACATACGGCTCTTTACCTTCCACTGTACTGTCGATACACGAATATAGTTTGCAATCGACACGATGAAAAGCACTATCATATTTTTTTGGGTTTTAGATTGTCCCCCGGAAATACACAGTCGACCGGCTCACAGGAATTAGGTCTGAAACGCAAACTTTGCCTTCCTTTTCTTAAATAATCATTTAAGCCATGCTTTTGCATATTAAAAATTAAAACTTTACTGAAGTTACGAAAAGAGTTCGAGTGGCGCGTTCAGTTAAAACGAAGAATATTTCTCATTGCAACCTTGTGTTCACATTGTGGCTACACGAGATCAAACCAAAAGAAAAGAAGCCGCCTATCATTAACTAGCAACGCGTTGTGTACTACTCTAAGAGTGGTTTGTGCGATGCAAACTATGTCGGGTGTACGTGCCGACACCTCCATTAGCGCGTTGAGGAACACAAAGGATCATCTTCAATTGGGAATTACATTAAAGAGCGACATGGAACATTCTCAAGTGACATTTATCGTGATTTTAAGATCTTAAGAAAGTGCCAAAGTAAATTCGACTGCCGGATCTACAAAATGCTCTTAATATAAAGGAGCTTAAGTCAACTTACGAACGAAGCACCATGGGTAAGAAAATATGGTAACAAATTTGGTTTTGGTCACCATACGTAAGTCATACGTACTTACGTGACGTACGTCCGCCCCTCCATGTATGACAAAACAAATGTCACATGATAATCGAAGCTGTGCTGCAAGCCCGCGTGTTTCGGACAGAAAGTTGCATGGTAATTTCAAGTCAGCGTACATGAAGACCTTGAAGAGCAACACAAAAGTAGATTCTATAAAGTCAATTTAAGCTCTTATATGTCGACAAACGCCGAAAGAAAATAAAGAAATGAAACGAAAAGGCAACGTTCAACGTGGAGAGAGCGACTGACAGCACGAGCGAATCGGGTAAGCTTTCATTTTGTGGAAAACATTGATAAAAATACTGCATAAATCGATTCAAATCAGAAGCCTCTGTTTGTATAGGTAATCACATGATTTCGAGTGCAATTTGGAATAAATAAGCAACGTGGAGAGAGCGACTGAAAGCACGAGCGAATCGGGTAAGCTTTCATTTTGTGGAAAACATTGATAAGCATACTGCATAAATCGATTCAAATCAGAAGCCTCTGTTTGTATAGGTAATCACATGATTTCGAGTGCAATTTGGAATAAATAAGTACGAGTAAATTTTTTCAAAGACTCACAAAATTGCACGAGCCCGTAGGGCGAGTGCAATTTGTGGTCTTTGAAAAAATTTACAAGTGCTTATTTATTCCAAATTGCACGAGAAAAAGCATGTGATTACTTATTAATAATATACATGAAAAAATTGCGAGATAGCTTCTTAACGATGCAGAAGCAACGCAACGAAGCTAAGGTGAACCAAAACAACAGTTTTCTCGATGTTTTTAAAGCGTTTTTAGCTGTGAAAACTGGATAAACAACTACAGGCTATAGCTATAAGGTTACTTTGTTTGCTAAGTGTCTATCAAGCGCTGTAATCATTACCTTCAGGCTTTCTAGTTCGTTATCTTCGTCTTGTTTGTCCTTGTTTGTTTATTGATCTCGGCGTCACTCCATCAACGGACACGTAATTCCAATTACGTCGGTAATTCCCTTCTCTGGACACCACTGTTTCCAAACAGACAGCTAAAATACAGTGCTTTTCGCAGCCGTTTCTCCTTTTTAGAGCTGTTTTGCAGCTTCTCTGCTGTTATTGCGATCACGAAGAAAGAAAACCTGCTCAAAAAGCCAGCCATTGTTTTGGCTCGCAGAGTCGCTTTCAGCTCTTCAGACTTTGCGTCATTCAGAGGCCGCGTTTGATTGGCTCAATCGCAGCGCCTTTGTTTATCAACCAATCAGAATCCTCAGTTTTTTACCTTGTTTTGCACTGTATTTCCTTATTTCTGCACCGAATTACTTTTTTTCTGCACCGGTGTTTCCTAAAAACTGCATTTCTCTTAGCCAATCAGAATCGAGAAATTTTTTCATGTATATTATTAATTATGTAATCCGCTCGGTCTTTACTTTGTGTTATGTTCGTGTTGTTTTTAGAAAAAGGAAACTACAAGACATTCCTGGAGATGGTTTCTGTGTCACTAACAGTCATGGAAAATCCTTTTCCTCATCGCTTTCCACGGTACGGAATGTCATGTTGGAAAATCTAAAGGGAAACTGAAAATGGTAAGATAATAATTTTTGCAAGGATTCACGATTATGCAGACAAATGTTGTGTGCGTTTAGGAGCTAGGACTTAGAGGAATTTAGCTTGTAATTGTTAGAGCATCTCAGGGAAGACTACTACTATTAAAGGCTGAGATAGGGTTTGGTTTTGTTTGTGATCTTATAATTTTGTTTTTAGTGGCCAGACAGCAGCGTCTAGAATGTGCACGTGAAGAATTGCACGTGAAATTGTCATTTACTGGTTTAACCTCCAGCTGCACATAACTCAGTTTTGTACTGCAAAGCTGACATTCCTAGTAATTCTTATTTTATACATGTGGCCTATTTGTGTAAATTGTATCCTGTAATATTTTTAATAAATGTCATGCCATTCCTTCGTTTTCAAATTTGATTTGCTAGACAATGTGGCCAATTAGTTATACAAGACATAGAACTTAAAAGTCTTTCAACTTCAGGATGAAATGCTGTTGCGATGTGCAGAGGTCGTGAAGAATGAGGCCAGGCCAGAAGAGTAACCTAACTGTCAAATTTTAATGTGCTCTTTTTTAATATAAATTCTCATTCTACCTGAGCTTAACATAGATGTATATATATACATGCACAAAAACAACAAGTTTCTTTTATTTGTTTACAACTCTGCTCAAATGTACATTCTTACGTAAAAAAAAAATTGAGAAATGGGAATCAAGTCTCATTTCTCAAGTTTCAGTATTCATAAACACATGTTATTTCTTTCGCTAACAAAGACAGAGGCCAATTACACATACAGCAATCTTGGGTTCATTCAGGTACACGTTGTAGGTCAAAGTCAAATTCTGCTTAAAATGAGTTTAACCTAGTTTTATTCTGCATTTCAAATGACTTGCTTGTGGCTTAAAGTAGGCAATTTTCCAATACAGGATTCTCTCTTTCAGATTGTTCCTCCTACAAAAATAAATGGCTTGTAGTATAAACTGTTTTCATATTCATTACTCAAATGTAACTTGACTGTCACTTTGAATCATATTTTTTATATACGAAGGATTCATATTTTTAGGAACAGATAGATATAGAGTATTTATATACATCTTTCATCTTTGAAACGGTCACTGTCATTTTAAACGTCCACGACTGACTGGTTGCTGTATTTCAAATGACTTGCTTGTGGCTAAAAGTAGGCAATTTTCCAATACAGGATTCTCTCTTTCAGATTGTTCCTCCTATAAAAATAAATGGCTTGTAGTATAAACTGTTTTCATGTTCATTAATCAAATGTAACTTGACTGTCACTTTGAATCATTTTTTTTTATATGAAGGATTCATATTTTTAGGAACAGATAGATATAGTGTATTTACATACACTACTGAAAATAGGCTTTGTACAAAAACTACATAACATAACATTTTATTCAGGAGGTTACAACACCAATGCAAAGACATCCTGAATAGAGAAATCTTGAGGTTAACCCTATATAAAAACAATTTCTCCAACTAAAAACTTAAAATTTTTTTAAAGTTTAAAATACTTGTTAAATTTAATGGCTACTAATTTAATAAATGTTCAAAAAAATTTTAAGTCAACTCTTAAAAACAGATAATGATTCAACATGTACAATGTATCCTAGCAAGTCATTCCATTTCCTTACAATGCGAATAAAGAAAGGATATTTGTAACAATTACAAACTGCTGTTCGGAAGTATTAAGTTTATAGTCGTGGTTAGCTCTTGTATGAGTACTTTTGGCAAACTCAAATAAATCTGGGAGAGACAGATGATCAATACCAAAAGCTATCTTATAACATTGAGCCAGAGATAGAATTTCTCTTCGCTTCTCTAGTGTTTGCCATTTCAATTAAAGCTACCGGCAGAGTTCATAACTCATTTTGCTGCATTTCTGCTTTAAACCAAGTCAAGAAGCTGTTCGTTGAACCTTTTCTAGTGCCACGATGTCCTTAATAGATTCAATTTTCCAATATTGAAAATTACAAACCAGAAAAGTTAGATAGCAGTACATGTGTCCATGTTAAAGGTCAAAATGAAATTGAGGTTAAAATGTAATTCCTTTGTCTCCTTACAAATACTTTAAATATTCATGGATCCTGAATAATTAGGGTCAGAAGACACAGGAAATTGAGAATAAAACTAGGTTAAACTCATTTTAAGCAGAATTTGACTTTGACCTACAACGTGTACCTGAATGAACCCAAGATTCTGTATGTGTAATTGGCCTCTGTCTTTGTTAGCGAAAGAAATAACATGTGTTTATGAATACTGAAACTTGAGAAATGAGACTTGATTCCCATTTCTCAATTTTTTTTTACGTAAGAATGTACATTTGAGCAGAGTTGTAAACAAATAAAAGAAACTTGTTGTTTTTGTGCATGGACGTTTAAAATGACAGTGACCGTTTCAAAGATCATCAGCTGGCTGATCATTGCAATAAGAGCAAGGGCAGTTGGTGTTCCACGAGAGATAGGAAGGCGCGAAAAGTTTGGGATTGTGAAATAAAAGAAACAAGTGAAATCAACTAAAGGGTTAAATTGGTAATTTATTAAGATAAGACCTCAAGTGTTCAAAAAGTGGTCGGTTTTAAACAGTGAATAAGACACTATCTAGTGGATAAGATTTGCTGCTAGTAATAGATATGTTGTTCCTACTGGACTGTGACTATAATGAATAATCTGTTATTCAAAAAACTGGGGCTAGGTATTGATCAAATCACCTTTGGGTTTACATTGTATCTTTACTTTTCTACCAGACTTCTTGTGTGAGGGGTGTCTTATAGCTATATGCACTCATATTTTTCTTGCATGTACATTACTTCAAGTAATAGCTCTGCAGTCAATTTCTTATTGTATTTCCAAATTGGTAAATCTCCAGTAAGCCAATCGACAGAAGTCCAGGAGAAGTAACATGAATACTAGTGCCGCTTGCTATACAGTGGTTGTTAAATCATTTCAACAAGCTGTGATGTTTCAGCATTGCAGCGGGTTGATTTGTCGTGAAAGTTTAGTAGCACCTCCCGCTGAGATAAATAGTAGATAAATAAATGCTAGATTGAACTAAACAAGAACTCAGCTAGGATCTAAGCACAACACACATGCATTAAGCACGTGTATTAATTAATTTAAGTAAATGTAGGTTTTTTTAGCTGGAGAATGTTTCGAAAGTGTTACAGCAGTACATGGTTATTCAGTAAAATTGGTCCCCCAAAAAATAAAAATTAACTTGACTTGACTTGAAATAGGCACTCTGTAAGTGCATGTGGCTTCTGAATGCACACTTCGCAAGGCTATGCTGCCACCACAGGTTTTCAGACACTTGGACAAACAATGTGATGACATACAGGCTAGTCTGCATGCTTCGTGCAGTAGCCATATAAAAGGAGAATGAGTATTAAATATTCACTCACACTGTGAGTGAAGGAACTGGGTATATCATTTCCACACTGTTATTAAAATAACCTTGATTGGAATGTTTATAACTATCAACCACAGCATCATTACAATGACTTGATCTAGCTCGTATAAAGTTGTGCTTATGTATTTTATTAGGTCCTCTGGGAGTTTTTACTGTAGAGCAAACATCTGAACTCCTACATCTTTATAAGTTGAATGATGTAGATAGTCTTTGTTAGTTTTTAGTGGAATAGAGAATTAACTCTGAAGTGTAAATTAAAGTGCTACTTAAACCCATGAATAACCCACTGGGCGTTAGCCCTAGTAAAGGGAAACAGGGAACCACACGAGGAAAAGAAAAAATCTTTTGACCTCGGTGAGAATCGAACCCACGACCTCCGGATTAGATCTACCGTTACTCTGCTGACTGAGCTACAAGGTCGCACAGAGAAAGTCGGGGACGATTTTAGATGGTGAATCGCGGCAAATGAATGTTGTGCCGCGTAGCACTAGGAACACAAATAGTGGAATAGAGAATTAACTCTGAAGTGTAAATTAAAGTGCTACTTAAACTATGAATAACCCACTGGGCGTTAGCCCTAGTAAAGGGAAACAGGGAACCACACGAGGAAAAGAAAAAATCTTTTGACCTCGGTGGGAATCGAACCCACGACCTCCGGATTAGATCTACCGTTACTCTGCCGACTGAGCTACAAGGTCGCACAGAGAAAGTCGGGGACGATTTTAGATGGTGAATCGCGGCAAAGAGAAAGTAAGGGTACAAATGAATGTTGTGCCCGTAGCACTAGGAACACAAATAGTGGAATAGAGAATTAACTCTGAAGTGGAAATTAGTGTAAATTGTAAAAAGTGTTTGTGAATGATATATGAAATGAATCATATATGAACTGCGGAAATGAAATCAAATAAAGAATGATCCTCGCAGTTGTGAACGCAATTTATGCAATTGCGAAAAGAAGCCTGAAAAAAATTCAGGACTTCAACGGGGTTCGAACCCGTGACCTCGCGATTACCGGTGCGATGCCCCAACCAACTGAGCTATGAAGCCACTGACGTTGGGAGCAGGTCAATTGTGGGTTCATATGTTCCCGTGAAAGAAATGAGTGTGAATGATATATGAAATGAATCATATATGAACTGCGGAAATGAAATCAAATGAAGAATGATCCTCGCAGTTGTGAACGCAATTTATGCAATTGCGAAAAGAAGCCTGAAAAAAAAATTCAGGACTTCAACGGGGTTCGAACCCGTGACCTCGCGATTACCGGTGCGATGCCCCAACCAACTGAGCTATGAAGCCACTGACGTTGGGAGCAGGTCTGCTCCCAACGTCAGTGGCTTCATAGCTCAGTTGGTTGGGGCATCGCACCGGTAATCGCGAGGTCACGGGTTCGAACCCCGTTGAAGTCCTGAATTTTTTTTTCAGGCTTCTTTTCGCAATTGCATAAATTGCGTTCACAACTGCGAGGATCATTCTTCATTTGATAGTCTTTGTTTGTTGGAATGTGATATAATTATGGCAATTTAATATACTCTTCTTTGTCTTGATTGAAAATGGTTAATGATTAGGCAGATATTGTGTACTGTCTAGTGGTTGATGATGCCTTGCTTGTTTTTCTTTTGTTTTGGCGGATGGGGGTGGGGTGGGTTTCATCCAGACTGCTTTGTACTGTTTTTAATTATTTATTTATTTAATTATTTATAGTGTCATACTGGTGTTTTAACATTTTGTTTGTGTATCTGTGTGTTCTTACAACCTCAATTTTTAATCATTCGTCTGTACACTAGCGGTCTGGTAGTTCTAAGCCTGAGGTCATTTCAGGCATTCAGCACCCATTGCCATTATTTGTTATAACTGTCTTGTTAAAGTCTTTCTTTCGTTTGCTCTGGGTGAAGTAAAGGTTGCCTTGTAAAAGCTGAAGACTTTACAGCTAGATATACCTGTAATGATTTTATCATATTAGTTGTACAGTAGTGTTTTTTAGAAGTTTGAATAAGTATTTCTTCAGTTAAATGCATTTTATAGTTTCTCTCTCTTGTCTTAAATGCAAAATTAAAAAGCCAATTAAGTGCTTGTTCGCTCCACAAATCAATTAAGCTATGTGACTGTCACAGTAAATTTCACTGCGCAGTTAATTGTTCAGTTTAATAAGCTGGTGTGCCTTCAACTCTTTCTCACAAATGTACACATATTTTAGACCTCCTATATACAGTCTTTCGATAAAATGTTTTTAGAAGCTGGTCACACCAGACTTGTGGGATTTTTGGATGACATCTGGCACTAATGTTTAATGGAATTTATAATGGTGGATGACGTGTTGTGCAATTTCAAATCTACATGCAGAAAAGTGAGACTACTCCTTGAGTGCCTTGCAAAATAAAAAAAAACAAGTTTAACTTAAGATGGCTAACACTGGTTTCCAGCACTTTGGCTTTGATGAAGTATTACCTTAAATCCTCATACTACATTGTTAATTACCTTTAAAGTGGTATCAACAAATGCCCAATATTTTATTATCAAGTTGTTTGGTCTTGCACTTGACCGGCCAGAAGAGCAGCTGGATTTCTATTTTAAAACACTGTAGGTGCATTGATTGATGAGCTTAATGCTAGCGAGCAGTTTTTTTCTGTGATATTACAGTCAAGACGTAACTGATCAAAAGGAATATCTTGACCTTAATTAATTCATATCATTTAAATATTTTGTATTGATTTTAACATATCTTTTTTTCATAATTTTTTGAGGCATAAAGTATCTTGAGGATACACAATTTCTGATTTCTGATTGTTCATGGGAGGCTATGGATAATCGAAATTATATTCATTCTGAAGTGATGATCTGAATCACTGTATACTTCATTTGATACTGATTCAAAGAAGCAATCACCAAGCTTCTCCCCCAGTATCTAGTGGTCCTAAACCATAGCTAAGTAGCCTACAGTTAAAGAGGGAACCAGACCTGTCGTTAGGTATTGCTCTAAGTTGTTGTATGAAAGTTTGGTTCTAAACATTTATAGATGCAAACTAGCATTGTATATTCTTTTTTCCTCCAAGTATTCAAGATTATTTATAAAAAAATACTGCCTCAATATTTATATTTGCTTTTGTAAAAACTCCGTGAAAGGGGGTTCATATCTGCTAGCAGATCTGGACTGTGTGGTCCAAATCTGATCCGCAAGCAGATCTGGATTGGAGGGTGCAAATCTGCGTAGGGTCGAAATCCGCTGTGCGACCGGCTCACTGTACCTTGCCATGCTATTTTCTACAGCATTGCCTCTGTACCTTGAGTGAGGACGAATGGGTGATATGACAAGCAGACTTACATGTATATATATAAATGGCAGTAAATAAGAATGATTTTGGAGCTCCACTTTTGGGCTTGGCTAAATATATATATTTTGGTTGTTGTTTTTTTTTTCATTATTTTAACACTTACATTTTAGCGCTTGTTTTTACATATTTCATTCGATTTTTCTTCAACTTGAAAATGATCTCAGGGAGATCGAATCGTCGCTTTTAGTTCATGCAGAGCTAACGGGATGGTTGGGGAATCAGGATGTCCGGCGTAAACAATAGAAAATTTGTAATTGATTTCCGATCGTCTCAAGTTCGGCAGAGCTTTCATGCATTCGTTAAATGGTCGTCAAGAATGCTCTTATTCGTCAAGCACATTCAAGGGACAAACAAACTTTATTCTGTCCTGTATTTCTCGGATGTTCAAAAAGCTTTCGGTCACTATTAGGTTGTTCTGACTTTGGTTAAGCTTGTTTTTCGTGTACTGGGATAACTAATTTGTTCATTACAAAAGGCAAGCAAAAATTGTAGTATCTGATAAGAATAGCGTATTCCCGAGCATTAAGATTTTTGAGACGGTACGGGGGAATGATTTAAACACCCGTTCTCGGAATTCTCATATGCTCAAAGACTCTTCTGGTTGCTGTGTAAAAATATTCGTTTTCATTCGCTGACACTTTATGTTTTCACGTATTCGAATGCGAAACAAAGGCAAACAAACAGTTCTTAAAACATTTTGAATCTTCGACAGCCTCTGCAAAATATTCCTAACTTATTTTGTCTTCGTTCTGAGCTGCTGTACTTCGAACAAAATAATTTTGAGCAAACTTTGGCCCACAAAATGTGCGTTTCGTTACCATATGAGATAGAAAAGAAGGGGACCAAAGTGAAGATCAAAACAAACAGCAGTTATTCATGTGTCCCAAGGAGGGTTGTACTCGTGGATTCCAAAGGCACTCCTCGTTAGAAAAGCGCGTTATGTTTAGAAAATGTACTCAGGCAATTGAAAGGGAAACCCTACTGGATAGAGCGAAGTTAAAATACGCTGCAAGACAGTCAAGGCGAAAAGTCAACGTTACCATCGACTAGTTTCAATAAGGGTCAGGCAATAACACCTGAAGGATGGGCTCTAAAGCAAGCTAAGAAAGCATATCGTTTTAATGAAGAGCGGCGGCATTATCTTGCACCTAGCTGTTAAGGTTTAACATTGGTCAAGGGAGCGCATGAAGACTGATACAGATGTTTTTGCCAAAGAAATGCGGAGAGCAAAAGGATCCAATGGAGAGCGGCTATTCAGGGTGTCCGAATTTGTTACAGCTCAACAAGTGGCTTCTTTTTTTCTTTCGGATGGCCGCCAAAATAAAACAGCAACTTCTTCCAGGGGCGGATGCTCCGAGTGAGCCAGAGGCCACAGATACTATTGCCATGTAGGATGAACATAACTTTTCTGCAGCTAAATAAGCGGCGATGGATGCATTAAATGTGCAACATCCCATGAGCCACGACCAGTCCGAAGAACACACTTGAGCTTGGTGTGCTGAAACTTCTGTGCGAGAACTTGAATATTCCAAAGCCATCTGACCAGAGGAGAAAGGCTCCCTACATCTCTATTTTGCAAGAACTTGTAAAAAGCTGGTCTTGCAGTAAAGTATGATCACCAATTCCGGCATCAACGAGACATGCAACTTTGCAGTAAAGAAGCGATTTTCATTGATATTAGTCGACAGTCATATCGTCTCTGGCCTTCATGTTAACTTTCGTTTTTCTGCGCAATTTTTTTCTTAGATAAATAAACGTTGCCTCCGGATTTGGTAGGCTAGCCGTTTTAATAGTATTTTGTTGACTAGTTTGAGATGTTACATACATTACTTCACTTGTCTCTCTGTCTCGTGTACCGTATTAATTACGTGTTAAAAGTCAATACATTTGATTTATCGTAGGATAAGTTTTATTGTCTTTGATCGGGTAGTGGTGATCAAACATGAAGAAATTAGATGCTGGTCACTAACAGACGGTGCTTAAAAGATTCAAAGAACTAATTGAGGTCTGACGGATCATTGTATTTTAAAACTTTGCTTCGAAATTCTGAGAAAGAGGTCAAAACGGTTCAGTGAAAGGTATGCTTCGAATCCCAGCGATCGTTAAGCGGAATGACATTTACGTGATACTAAACACGCAATCAGTAGCGTCGATTCTCAATCCCACGCATGAATGCAACGAGCTGTGAAAACTAAACGACTATGATTTCATTTA
>JAEMWC010000472.1:265000-407500 GCA_016490735.1 Pachyseris speciosa
ACAACTGTTGCCGGATTATTGTAACTCTGGCAATTGTAATTGTAGCTAGCATTGAGTAGCAAATACTTGTGTAAATACAAAGTGTTTTTTCGTTGGATGCTTGCAGATTACGAATAGATAGCCGTAGCTGTACTCTGAAATTTGAAAAAAATTCCCAAATAATAAAAGGGCTGAAAGATCCTCTCCTACAAAACGTTTACTTGAAAATTTAACTCAGTTTTTTACACTTTAACAACAAACCTAGAATTTTCATGGGCAGTCTAGCTGCTTTTAAAATATCATAGCTTTAGGACAGCAAGAGCAAGCTGGGGGGAAGAGTCCACAATAAAGATGAAAATTAGAATTCTATTAGCTTCCTAATCTGGCGGTAATCCTTATATACTGTCGCTTGTCTTGCGACAGGTCAGATACATTAATTCCAGACTCAAACAAAGAAAAACGAAGCAATATTTGTCCGTAAATAGTCGCTTCCTTCGGGTTAAAGAAGCTCGACGGGCTTAAGACAGTGACGAACGACAGGGGAACCGGTAATACGATATGATCATGATGAGATTCCTCACCAGATCCAACCAAGGATATATTTTTAAAATATCTAATCAGGATAACAAAGTAAAGCAGAGAAATGATACACAATTACATCATCACTCACCAACAGTGAAGATGGCAAAAAACAGTAGGAAGTGGACATTTGGCAACCGCTTCTGGCAGATAAAGTTCATGCTTCTAAGTCAGTCGCAAGCTCGCAGTCATGCCCAACTCAAAGGTGAATCTAGCAGCTGTTTCAAATGTCAAACGACAAAGGAGGCTTAACGGAGACCTAAGAGGTCTCTTTGACAGTTTTAACTGCAATCGACAGTGATACCAGAGTTTGCAATTGCCAATCGCTAAAATTTCACAGGCTTCAAATCTTACTAGATTTTCAATGGAGATGTTTTCCTTCTTTAACATGAAAACACAGATATCTGGTAACACTTAAACAGCATTATTTAAATGAGCAGCATTGACAGTTTTCAGCTGAAACTGACAAATAATTATATCGCTTGGGTAAGGTTCAGCCAATTAAACTTTACGCGAACACAGCTAAACCAGGTTAACGTCAAACACAAAACCACAAGTCAAATTGAAATTTGTAGCTATAATCAACGAATTATAACTCAAACCAGGCTGGGTATTTTTGCCCCAATTTTCTTGTAAGTGAAAATAATATAAGCAAGCTTCTGTAAAAGAATGAAATTTTACATTAAAATTTAGTGGAACTTGTTGATTTAAAGTTGAGAGTTGCCAAGGAACTATTACATTAAAAGCCAGTCGTACTTTAGTTAAACACAGTTCGATACTGGTATCAATAAAATCAGCTTTTTCAATATATATTAAGTAAAACACACTTCAGTGTTCAGTTAATATATTCTAATGTGACTGAAGTAGACGGAAATACAATAAATATCATTGTGATAAAAGAGATTAAACATCGCGTTTGCGGAAGCACTGTCACATTGCTTCACTGTTTGAGTTTAACTCTAAATATTTATCCGAATGGCATGCCTAATGTTGTTCCTTCGTCAATCTCTTTTACATTTTCTGAGCAGTTCTATTTACATTTCTTTATTAAAACTCAGTTGCAAAACATTTAGTCTTGATGAAAGTGGGATATTCACTCAATCTACCATAAACTCAGATCAGCTAACATACACGAGGAACGTTCATAGTGTGTTTTACATTTTCCGGATTGTTTAAGTTATTTTGAACGAATGAGGAGAAAATTCAAAGTGCAAAGTTCGTCTTGCCTAAGCTTGACTTGAATTCAGAATTTGTATTTAAGAAATGACTTTTGTGGTATTATATTTGACGCCCCACTACCTGCAATTTAATTCTGGTACGTATGATATATTTAAGGGTGAAAATAAAACAAACATTGTCACCAAGAGAGGTCAATTAAGACCTGACAGTGTCGCAACTGTTGTCGGCAAGACGTTTCATTATTCCTAATTAGTCTCTACTGACTTACATTATTACCCTCCATTTTATTAACGCAAAAGTTTCTTCTTCCTCTGCCCCCTGTATTTTGAAAGCACTCTTTTTAGTATTTAGAAAAATTAGGCCTCATCATATTGTCACATATTATAACTCCTGTTTTCATTTTTGAGTGTTTGTTGTGAAAGCGGCACAAACGAAAATAAATATAAAGCAGGTGCTTTAAGAGATATCTTAAATAACTTTCTCTTGAGGATATAAACTACAACACAATGAGTTCTTACGGATGAAAGTAAACATTGAAATATTGATTTTGCCTAGTTATTAGTTGAAGACTGGAAAACAAAGTAGTTTGATGGACCCAGAGGACGTACTAACTGAGGAAAAACCCAATCATGAGTACAAATAAGATATCTTCCACCTGCATTGTTGGCGAAAATGAAGCTAACTGAATCCCACTTAATTTGGACCCTAATAAAAACATGGGCATCTTTTTTTATTTTACCAACTTCCTGTGCTTTGTACATGCGTTTGAAAATCCGCTTTCCCTGGGACACAAAATACACCGTTTTGATTTGTCGACATGAATCAGACCGGACTCTTGCTTCCTACTCCAGTTGACTGTCCTTAAAATACCAAGATATTGTGGTTATTCTTTTGTATATAATCATGTGAAACACCCGTCATGTATTTTAGCAGTCTCAGCGAAGGTTGCTCTCGTTCAAGGAATGGATAAGATTTGATACATGCAACGAGAGAACGATCCGTTTTGCTAGAGTCTAGATCTGTGTTAATATATCTCATTCTAGCGTACCTTCTTTCTCTAGTACCTGAGATCATCATGCACTTAAGACGCTCGGTCGAAACAACTTAAGTCCAGCTCAAAGAACAACAATATTCCGTTCACTCCCGAAATAGCCACCAACTGTCTTTATCTGAATAACCTCAAATGACTGCACAGCTTTTTTCATGGCCCAAATACGAAATACGATTATATAAAAACAATGCCACCAAGAGCCAGATTATACGTGTTGTATGTAACTCAGCAAATGTTGAATTATATTTTAGGAAGCGTTAATGCATTCATTTGTTAAAAGGGTAAAGTTATTAATTAGCTAAGGTTGGGGCGATTTGGATGTTATGACAAACTCGGTGAAGGTTAAGGTTTAAAATAAGAGGTTAAGGCAGGTGGATAAATTTTCCGTGCAAAAATAATCATAAAATAACCAACTGTTTGGAACTGAAGCAAATATGCTTCGGAAAGTCTCATTATCCAGTCACCAATACACATGTTTCCTGAATTAGGAAAAATACTTTCTTAAGCATTAAAATATTAGTGGTAATACAAACTGAGTTTCCTTGCGCCTGGTAAACGCCGATCGCCATTGTTCTGTTTTCTACAAGATATTTAAACTATATCCATGAGATCGCACTTTGTAGGAAGAAAGCTAGTTGACTACAGTTTAGCTCCTTAGCTATAATCTCTGGTACAGATGTATAAACGGGCTCCTACATTCTGCAATTTTTTTTTAATTCTGATTCCCTTCATTTTTGGCAATAAATTTCAGATTTAATCTCGGCGGCAAAAAAAAAAAAAAAAAAAAAAAAAAAAAAAAAAAAAAAAAAAAATATATATATATATATATATATATATATATATATATGTATGTATGACTGTTTCAAAGAGGTTAGCAATATAGATTCTATATAAAGGCCTCCATTACCTTGCGTTTGATCCTTCTTTTTGAAAATTATAATAAGATGAGCGCGACAAAAAGGTCCTCGGTGCTAGAATTACATGCTTCAGTTGCCGTAGTCCTAGGTCGTATTTCTGAAGTCCTGAGACTGAACCGTCTCTTCAGAATTTTGCTCATTATTTACGCTAAAGTTGTTGATTTGATAAAAATGGCCAAGAATCTTTAAATAAACGGCCGTAAGCTTAATCAATTTTAACAGGAAAATAATGTTATAATATAATGTAACATAAAAAGAAATTAAGGAATAAAAAATGGGATGTATGAACTATAAAACTGGTCAAAAAGGCAGCTAAGAGAATTATCCTCCTCTCGATGTGCAACATCATTACATTAAATCTTAATTGCTCTTTAGTCATGTCACAGTCACATGTCTACACGAGTCATACATTTTTCCTCGTAGAAAACAAAGGCATTGTCGTATCCAGTCCATGGCCGAGAGGTCGCTTCCTTGTACATTTTTCCTCGTAGAAAACAAAGGCATTGTCGTATCCAGTCCATGGCCGAGAGGTCGCTTCCTTGTCCCTGCTTTCCAAGTCATGTGCGTCACTTTTTAACATTTTGTTTGTCCCCGTGTCGCTTATGTCTTTAGGCGATAACGGAGAAGCTCCGATACTCCTCGCGTCTTTCCACTTTTGTTTCTTACGCTTGAATTCTGCACGCACATCTCCATTTCTTACAACATGAAGTATAAAGATGAAGAAACCCTGGGAAAACCAATAAAATAATAAAAATTCTTTGGGTTTTGGGAAAGTAAGCATCGCATATAGCGCGTTATGCCGCATGTTACTGCCTCTTTGTTGTTTCTTCTTTCAGATTCAATCCAATTTAGGTCTTAAAAGCTCGACATTTCGAGTTTTCATTTCTGCATCTCTTGTACATTCTATGTTAACTGCAATCAAATTTTCCAGATAGAAACACACAAACAGAGATCTTCGCCCATCGCTTTACATGTATTAGGAACAGTACCTGTAGAGAATTGAGAATGGTGAAGATGTACTGAAATCCGAGACCAGCCTCACTGACGCTAAGAACACCAAACACCCACGTCATTCCAAGAAGAGGAAATAGAACAACAGATGCCTTTGCGCCTTGTCTCAGTTTTTCCAACTCAGACGTCTTATGGCTCTGCATCTTCAGGATTTCACGAACCACTAGACCGAGGAGAACCGAGTTTACCTGAGAACGGTAACCAAAGCTATTTAACTGAAGTTTTCATAACGGAAAGTTGATGAATCTTGTTTTCAACATATTAAAATGTCCGTGGTCCATAAATTTCTTCAAGAGACTTAATGCCTAAAAAGTAAATCAAGGGATGTTACCTTTTAGGTCCGTATTCATTATTGATGACGTCATATGACGCTCCAATTACGCTGCGAATACTGATTGGTGGCTATCTTGGATTTCACGATTGAGATACCAACATTTACCAAAACGTGTTAAAGAGGGAACTGAAGGATTTCAAATGATATAGCAGTGGTATAGTTATTACAGCAAAAAATTAATTGCCCCAGCATTCCTTATTCCACAAATCCTGCCGTCCAATATCGGTTTCCATGGTAACGTTAAAAGGAATCGTCTTAACCCCCCTCCCCCCCTCGTTGTTTGTTGAGGAAGGAAAGAATATGAATTCTTACCATGCATACCAGAATAACAGGTGCAACAAAAGTCCAGATAAGGTTGTTATTAAAGGAAACCCAGCAACTGTAGACAAATGATAATTAACAATTAATCGCCAAAGTGAAGGAAAATATCCATCACTTTCACCGACACTGAAGTGAACAATTGTTTTAGTATAATTTTTATACTACACAAGCTGAAAAATTAGCGGACCAAAACAGCACTTTATGTGTGACAATACACCGACAAGCAATCGGAAATTGTAAAATTTCGCGCGCCGGCTGCTCGGAGGTGAATAGTACTTGCTGTTGACCTCCGAGTCAACCAATCAGAGCGCGCAAAAAGTACTATTCCCTTGTTTGGTGTATACTAATAAATGTTATTTTTCATATAAAAGACACTATTCACACAAGCTTTCCACATTATGTGCGGCGTTACATTTGCTTATGTAATTACTCTTTCACTATAAACAACCTAGACATACTTACAAGAGGAAGATTAGTGAAGTCATAATTATAGCTACAAACTTTGATTACTAGTAGTTTCATAGAGCAATTTTAGGAGCTTTTTGCGGGTGTTTTGCATGTGGATATCCCATAAACCAAATCAAAGTTGTCAATGCATTTGGTATTGCGATGATTTACGTTAAAAAGCAATTAGAGGTTCAGTAAATATATTTTACTTTTAACGTGGTATATAGCTGATTTACTTACAAATCACTATGCACATAGCTGTATAAACCTTCACCCCGGCCGGAGGCACTTGTAATTGACAGCGCCACAATCACAGCAGGAAGACCTTTGGCAAGGAAAAAAAATTATTTAAGGAAGCTCGGACCAGCTCTTTTATAGCGTATATAGGACAGTCCGAAGTCTTTTTTTTTTATTATTATTATTATTTTTTTTACACCGAGGTACACTCAATTTGACACGTATCAAGACTGAATACAGGAAAAAAACAAAAACAGAAAAAACAAAAAGCAAAAAAAAAAAACAAACAAACAATCTTTATGCTATTTGCGTCTGGTTAAGTCACAATTAGAACAATACTTACCCCAAGCAACTGCATAGAGCAGGCGTATTCTGACCTCGGTATTAAATACTTTGACCACCATCAGATACAAGTAAACTCCTTCAAACAACATCCAAGCAAATCCAGCAAGGTAGAAAAAAATGGATCAATGCTGCTACGAAGACACACTCACCCTGCGGAAGACAATAGTGACTAGTAATAGTAATAGGACTAAGTGGAGTGCAATTCAGGGAGTAATCGGGCGAGTGATTTCAAATTGGCCGAGCGCGTAGCGCGAGGCTGATTTGAAATTACGAGCACGATTACCCCTGAATTGTACGACACGAAGTCCGATTACCAATTAATTGTGTCAATAGCAAAATGCGAGAAACTCTAGAGGTCAACTTCCGAAATTTGTAAAATGTATTGTACAAAATAACCAACGGAAATTGTTGCTATTTTACAAAGCGCGAAGATTGACAACTGACACGGCATGGCAGATACTGCTCAACATACCCAAATAAGATAACTGTCCGATTTGCCGGCCTGTCCGATTACAAGTGTCTGTAATCGGACAGCTCAAATCGGACAGTTTGGGCCTGAAGCAGTCAATTAAGACACAAATAAAGGCTGTTAAGGACCAATCACATTCGAGCATTTTGTTATTGACACAATTATAAACCTAATCGGTTTGATTTTTAGTAAATTAATGACATGCACTCCAGAAAAGTGAAAAGCGAAGTTTCCAAAACTTCGATCGTTTCTACATTGTCTCCAGATTTCATACTGTATCCAAAGTTGTGAATTGGCATTATACTATTAAAGGGCTGGTGACAGATAGAGGACCTCTAGGGGTGGACTGTGGATTAACAGAGGACCAAGAGTATTTACGACAGAAGGCTTCCAAGGCAGGTACTTAAGGGACAGAAGACAGCAGTCGAGCAACGCCGGATATCAGTTAAAAAAAAAAGTAAGCAAACTCAAAGTTTTCAATGCGATTCTAATTATCCAAGTAGCTTGCTGTAGCCTGAACCCTAAAACAGGAAACCTCTCCTTCTTGTAACTATGAGCAACAGCTCTTGAACGAATAACGAGGCCAAAGACATAACAGATAAAGTACTAACCTTTGATTCCGAGGCCCTTATTCCGGAAAGAAAAACAATTTGTGCTGTCGCTATGGCAACCACAAGGTTAAGGCGTATTTGAATTTGTTCTTGTTTCATATTCCTGAAATTTCAAAAATATCAAGTTAAACAATATTAATAGCTGGCTATCTTTGATGTCTGCCCATGACAGAATTGTTTCGATGTTGCAAGCGCATCTGTCGAGATTGATACTGATATTTTACTGAAGGCAATCTATTGTTTGAAATTCCTTTTCGGAATTTGGTTTAAATTTGCATGGTATTACCAGATATACGTAGATATTGTGATATTATGCCGTCAACTTGACTTTCATAGGATTTTTGAAGAGAAAGAAACAAAATGAACAAAATTTCGAGTCGACTTTTTCAAATTTACAGTCGAAGTGCACATTTGTAACCAATTGCAAATGGAGAACTAGTTTCACGCTTCAGTATTGCTATTACTAGGCTTTGCAAAGACTAAGTGAAACAGCTAATCTTGCTCAACTGTTGACTGGAGCGTAGAAGTCGATTATGAGCTTACATAAGGACACAATATGCGATGATAGTAAGCACTGCTCCAGCAAGTGACAGGGCACAACCAATGTAAGTGATAACTTCCAACGCCAATTTGTGCTCCAAAGGAAGGTCCTGTAAAGGAAAAAAGGAACACTGATGTTTTACGCGTGAAAGAACGGAACAGAAGCGGTGCCTAACTATGATCATGATCATTTTGGACTTATATGTTAATGCTATAATAACTTAGTATAAAGAAACAAAAGAAAGGAGAAAAAAACAAACAAACAAACAAACAAACAAAAACAAAACAAAACAAAATCAAAAACTAACAAACAAATAAATAAAACAAGATAAAAAAAGCACAAACATGTCTGGTTAGTTCTACTGACGTTGTTTTCCTTAACCCATTGGCACCCGTGCCGGCCAAAACCGGCCGTAAAAAAAACTCCCATGCTTCAAAACATTGCAACTTTCTCAATCGCACGAATATTGCCTTAACTGTTAGTTGTGAGCACGAAATGGAATGTCCTTTAAATTTGGATATCCAATAAACGCAAGAAACGTAGCGATTTTTACCAAATATGGCCTTTTGAGTTTGGACAAGAACGAAACTGACCGTTTTTAACGTCAAAGAGAAACGACAAGAATGCTCCTTTTTGCCTTCATGTTTTTTAAGGAAATCCTCGTCCAAAAACCAAACTTCAACCATCATAACGAAATTTAGCCCTGTTCTAGCTTAGAAATGACTTTTTTTGTTCATATTCTTCTCCCGGGCGTAGATACAGCCTTTAGTTCCAGTGCATTTGGGCCTTCTCGAGCGCGTTGCATGCTGGGAATTAACGATAGCGGCGGTAGGTCGAGAAAGTCATCAGTAGTCGAGTCCCAAAGGTACTAAGTGTCCGACCGGCCAAATTCCCAGTTCGTCGAGTAACAAGCCAAATTCGACAAAAAAAGTACATCACCTTGCTCGATTCTTTGAGAAAGTGGACTCTTAGATACCGTCACGCTTAATGATGCTCATCAGGCAGCCGCTAAAGATGAAAAATGGCTGTAAACTTAGCAAAAATCGCAAGCAAACCGAACTTGGGCCATTGTTTTTGCTTCACGGATAAAAAATAGCTACGTCAAAATGACGTTTTCAGAAACCTTGAGCCTCCAGTGCCTTAGGACAGCACCACTTTTCCCTGATAGTTTCAAATAAGGAGTCACAAATTGCTATTCATCGTTTATAGGTGGAAAATCACTTCGAAAACGTAAAAACAGCCGGTAGTCAATGGGTTAACTTGCATCAAAACGGCAAAATTGGTGAGATGATTGCAAGAGCAGGTGATTTCATTGTCGACTGATCGTACCAGCGTGCACCCTCTGCTGGACCATGAGCCGTTCAATGTAGATCTGCAAAATTATGATAGGAAATCTGGCATTGTTTCTTATTTCAGGCACACTTCTTATACCAGGGGCACCCAACGACAAGTTTCGGTAGATATCTGTTCGGTGAAGGGTAATTCGCCTTGCGCATTCGGCGTCGATTAAAGAGTGCACTCGGATTTTCGTAACTAAAACGTGGGCTAAAATATTCGAAATTGCTGTTTTAGGCAGTCAAAAAGGTCAGCTACCATTTTCGGAAAGAAAAAAGTTCCCTAGAAAGTTCGTGGAAAGTTCATTTCAGCTTGCATTTTCTCAAAGGAAGATTTTGTTCCTAACATTTTCGGGCAGTTAAAATTTCAGCTAGGGAATCCGAGCAGATGAATTTCTTCTAGCTTATGAAAACATCACTTCAAACAGACATCAAACACCATAACGCACTCCAAAATGCCTTTCTATAGCTTTTGGTTGATTTTGCTCGTTGGGTGCCCCTGTTATACGGGCATGGTGACTCGCAAAAGGTGATTTAACTATAGCTTTTCAGTAATTAATGGTTGTCGGTTCATGCGGCTTTGCTGCAAACTTTTCGTTTTCAAGCTAAACGCGTTTTAAGACAATCACAATATATTTAAAAAAAAATATATATAGCCTTTAAGAAGTAAGTTAAACTAGGCTTACTGACGAAGGTAATATGACAGCAATAGTGGATCATGCAAACAGCTGAAGGACGTTGCATGGTGTAATTTGTATTCTTTGCGGCTTGTCTTACTTGATATTAAAGTCCCAAAAACGACAATGCGGTCTGTCTTCCTTCTTAAATTCCTGGAATTTTAAAGAAATTGAGTTAGAACCTTATTTTTTATTCTCACTAGTGATTTTACTCTTGCCTTGAGCTCTAAACGCTACGGAGAAGTTGTTAATGCTGAACATACGTTGTTGTATATCAAAGAGATGGTGACATTTTCTCAAAGAGTTCCAGATGGCTCGGGGTATAGGCTTACGGCAATTATCTGGCTTCCCAACTTGAGGTTCTTAAGGGTCTCGTTATTACTGAAAAGTAAGAAACCAACCTATTAATAGTCTATCATAGTACATAATAAATATTAAAAGTTCGGAAATAACAACATGGATAATTATTTGTGCGTACTCTTAAGTCCTGCTGATAGATTCTTCGCACGCCACAGTAAAAGCTACAATTTTATGAAGTTTTACATTCTTTCAAAACAAAGCCATTATAGTGATAACTTGTCTGTGGTCAATGTGCATAACAAGTTTGAAAGCAAACAGGATGAAGATTATGGATCGAATGAAGGAGATCAGAAAATCCAATAACCCCTCGCCCCCTCACCCAACCCTGTAACTGAGTTCGTCTGAATCACGTCCATTGATGTTAGATGCAAAATAACATCAAAGTTGAAGTTCACCCACTTGTGCAGTCGGATTTGCTCATCCTCCAGGATCCATTGAATGACGTTGTTATAAATAACACAAACAACAACAGAGTCTAAAAGGGAAAAAAGTTAAGAATAAGTTAAGAATGCAATAATAATAATAATAATAATAATAATAATAATAACTGCGCGACATGGAAGCAGAGATGTTAAGGATGGTCTGTAATGATGTGGAAACAGAGCCGGTTCTTCAGGAGGTCACTGGGGATGTTAAATCACGGCTCTAACAAAGTCCCTGATGCCCGTTCAGATATCCATGCTCGAGGATTTTGGGAGAGACAGAGATGTGCATTCTTCGATGTTCGGGTGTGTCAACCCAATGTAGACTCTTACAGAGACTTGACTCCTAAACAGAGCTACAAGAAACATGAGAACGAGAAGAAGAGGCAGTACGCGGAAAGAGTAATGGAGATCGAACAGGGAACGTTCACTCCCCTAGTTTTCACGACCACAGGCGGAATGGCCAATGAATGTGTTAGGTACACCAGCAGGCTTGCGGAGCTGATCAAAGATAAGAAGGGGGAAAGTTACTCAAGCGCAATTTCCTGGATAAGAGCTAAAACGTCTTTCGCCACCGTGCGCTCTGCGATACTATGCTAGAGAGGCTCAAGATCCAGAAGACGACAGCTAGACTTTGTTGACTCAGATTTCAAAATCGAAAACCTTAGAGCCCTACCGAATTAGTAATTTTAATATCATAGATGGCATTGAGAACGCTATTTCTGGGGAACTCTAGCCAAAGCCAGAAATACTGAGCCAAGGAGTGTTTTGTTGTCTTATATTCCACATTTTTATACATAATACGATGATTAAACTATTTATAAAGAAACTGTTTTGGGGGTTGGTTTTTGTCACATATACTGGAAACTGAGTCATTACTTTTTTACAAATATTTTAAAGCTTCATTTTAAACATGTCTTTTAAGCCTCTTATTACTGACAAGAATTTTGAATACGATAACTTTTTTTTTGTCGAAAGTGTACATAAAATTTTAAGAGTGCGCAAGATTTTGTAAATAAGGTCGTCATTTTCAAATAAAGTGTTTATTATTATTTATATAATAATAATAAAAAATAATAGTAATAATGATGATAATAATAAAAACGATCGTTTTCTTAACTCTTTCACCTTGCTTTATGCCAGTGAAGAAGGCTTGGTGTTACATCAAACAAGGAAAAGATTGTTGGCCTTGCTTTAACTATGATGCTCTGTCTGTCTCAATCTCGCATTCATGTTTGTAAGTGGATAATTGGCGATATCATTTCTTTTAAAAAGAAGCAATTCCTTGGCGCAAGAACACGGAACAGTAGACGATCACGAAAAGCTTATAGAAAAGCTAATGAGAGCGTTCTTCCGAGTGATGAGCCAGGAGTAATATTGGTTATTGTGGGAATCAAATGTCATAAGTAGCAACTGAAAAATTAAACAACAATCGGAATTTACCATTGCCATCGAAGGCTTGTGGAGGTACGGAAATACTCTCTCTACCTTCCTCTTTTAAGTTTTCTGTCTCATTCAAAGAGAAAACAACTCCAACTTTGCTACCTGCAGGTACTTTCTTGATTTTCATCGCTGAAAGAGTAAATGAGCAATAAGTTGAAATGTTTAATAAATAGTTCAGCGGAACTCATATATAGATAAATCTGTTGTTTTGTTTTTTTTTTTTTTGGTTTGGTTTGGTTTTATACTATTAAGAAATCGTTTTTATACTATTAAAAATTGCTCCTAATGAACAGGTATTCCAAATATTATAATACCCTTGCTGAATGTGACTTGAAAACGGCGGGCATAATAGCCTGGACCGAGCCTGGGAACCTACATTCTGGTGCAACATAAAGGCCTTGGGGGGCAGGGCATGAACTTTCTGCTAACTCTCGAGTGGCATTGTTTCCTTTACATCCACCAAAAAAAAAGTTGAAAGGGATTTTAAATCACCCACACGCTAAAGATAGGTGAGTATTTTCCCTTTTTGTGGCCTCCTTTAATGCATGATGGGTAGGGTGGAGGTTGGTGGATGTCCCAATGAAAGCTTCATAAATGTGTTATGACTGACGGCCATGCTCCTTCTTAATGCTGGGAGAGTCAGTGGTATAATCTGTTCCAACGATATGTCTTGAAAATTACATTAAGTAATGTCAGGTTATTTCAAAAGTGAGGTGCCCCCGAAACAGTGTCCTCCGATCAGATGCAAGTATATCTCTCTCACTTACCATAATGTTCTGTGGAAAGAATCTGGCTCTCATTTACTTTGTAATGAATCCAACCGTAGTTAATGGCAAAGGACTCCAACTCCCTAGTGGCTAAAAGCACATTTATACCCTTGTTTTTGACCGTTTCCTTTTGCAAGTGTTTCACTAATTTGCTGATTGCGTCCACTGCATTCTGAGGATTTGGAAAAAATGGTCAACAATGCATAAACAGCAAGCTAGGAAAAGGACTGAAAAGTCCAACTATTGGACTTTTTTTCCCCTAGAACTATTCGGCTTTCAGCAAGTTGTGTAAATTGTTAGTCGTATTTAGCCCTAGATTTTTTCAAGTTGCGTAGCTCGCAGAGGATGGCACCATTGACTTCAATTATCAGTCTATGACATAAGAGGATGGCAAGGCTGCAGGCCAAACTGTCAATAGTCAGGACAGCTTGTTGCCAGATAAAATGATCTTAGGGAAGAGAAGTAAAATTGCTCAATAATCTTTATGTTAACATTTTATTTCGAAGAAAAAAAAAAGTTGCTTTTTGGATTTACTAGTTTTTTATCTTTCACTGGCCATTATTGAGTGATGTGCCTGCAGCACTCTTTGAGCCTTTCCATTGATTGGAACCAAACGCCAAGCAGACCCTTAAAAAGCGTGGTATACATTCATACCTTATTGTCACCTCCCTATTAGAGCTTTTCAAGAGCAATAAATTAACAGTAATAATTACAACACAATTCAAAAGTAAAAAGACAAGCAAAATAATAATAATAATAATAATAATAATAATAATAATAATAAGATAAAATAAAAAACAACTTCCGAGAACATTTAAAAACATTGGGTAGAAGCTTATTTTTGTAAGTGACACAGTTCAAAAACTTGAACTGAAGAGCTTAGCTTTGGCAAAGTTTCCACATTGTTTCAGAGTCCAATAGTTCTACATTGAAACGATCATTGTCCGTAAACTGTTGAGAAGACCGGAAGCTTTTGGCCGCTCCTTTGTCGTATGTTTGCTTCCTCTTTTCGCGAGTAATGAATTGCGATGTCAGTAGATGTTTGAGACCCTTCGTTTTCTATGCATTTATGGCCCAGCGGACTAAGGGAAAATAAAAGAAATAAAGTATTAACTTAATTATTATCGTTTATCACAGAGCTGAGACTATAATTAAGATAAGAAAAATTCAGAACACAATCAACCCCTCTTTACCTTCAATAAGCCTTCTTCTGTGGCATTGACTAATTTTATTTTTCCTATGGCATCCCGCACCTGTAAACAGGGTAACCGAGCTGTAGTAAGAACAAGGTTTGTCTTCCAATGACGATAAAATAACACCAAGCAAGCCCTGAAAAGCAGGCACAGTCACATTGGGCGGCCTCCTGCTCAAATAATAATTAGCCACGACCTCACTTGTCGAGGAAGTTGAAAAAAATGTGTTCACTTCTGAAGGAAGAATGGTGATAGCTTATTTCCAGTAACTGCATGTACTGGCAATATTTCTAACAACCTAAGAAGAGGGTAACACCTTAACTGTAAATTTGCCATAAAAAGCTGCAAAACTACTTTGATAACTAGATGAAGAATCAAAATTCATTACAAATATAATTTCAAATCAATATTTTCGAAGACGCTTACGTTAAAATGTCTGTATGTTCTTTTAAAAACTAGTGGTATTTTTAATATTTACAAAGTACGCACCTCTCTCGAGTGGTCGCTTGAATTTGCTATCAAGGCCGTACCGCCTCAGTAATCGTCCGTATACGTTTACTGGAAACCAGACAATAACATACTTTCTTCCGGGCCCTCCTTTATAATAACGGATATCTTATTTCAAGCATATTTTCACCCCTGCCCGAATTTGTTGAAAAGCTGTAGCTTTTCTAATCAAAGATTCAAATTCCAAAGTTAGTGACGCCAGAAATCATTGGTATTACCAAAATTCTACTAGGCAATACTGTCTTAAGAGATAGACTACTTGCAGGTGATGCTGTAGTCAATATAAAATGCTCACCGTTACTGTATCTGGAGGTGTTTGTACTTTTGTTGTTGTTGTTTCAGTTGATGTGTTTGTTGTTGCTTTTGACTGTATTGATTCTGTTGTGCGTGCTGGTAATGATATTTGCATTGATTTTGTTGTACCTGTTGTTCTTGTTGCATACATACATGCATACATATACATATACTTTCTTTACTCTCGAATAATTTACCCTCGCAATAAAACGAATTGGTCGTGTTCAAAGGCCCCAGGCCAAGAGACTCTAGCAAGATATTTAATTAGAAAAACAGTGCCAAATCAAGCCAGAAAAAAAGTTATAAAAATAAAAATAAACTGTTTCTTCCGTCGAAAACTGTGCTTTTTGTTTTAGCCTTGAAAAATCCGGCCCATACTGCAACCTATCGAAGAATGCCATTGAAAAACATAAGAAAAATAAACAAACAAACAAACAAAACACAAATAAATAAATTAAAACAACTAACTAACTAACTAGCTAAGGGACAATGCCCAGATCATTCCAACTTGATTAACAAGACTGGAACATTGTTTTTTAGGATTTCAATTTTAAAAGCTACAATTAACCACTGACATTAAGCTATTAAAGCGACAACACAGCCAAGCAATAAACAACAACAACAACAAAAAGGACCATTCTGCAAGTACGAAATCCACTTCAACGCATTATCATTTAAACTTACTTTGCTCGCACAAGTACAAATGGTGTTTTTCGCACTAGTCTCCAAGCAGTTTTGTATTGTTCCCACTGACAAAGAAGCATAACCATCTGTCCATTGACACGATGCTCGTGCTGACGGCGGCTAAAAGACTATTATTTCGGTTCCACGAAAATATGCCTGCGCGCGTCCAGTTGAAAATAAATGATTATTGTATCATTGAAAGAATATTTGATCCCTCCTTCGCTATTTCACAGGGTGAAATGAAGCGTTTCCGTTTCCGTTTATGTATCGGATTATTAACGGAAACTCGAATTTCCAGAAACGGAAATTTAAGTGACCGTTGCGGGAAACATGCGTGTGGGTTATGTTTCCGCATCTGCGGTCTCGCGGAAACGCATTCCTTAAACTCACATATCCGCAAGGTTTCCGCGGTTACGGATTCTCTAATTGCCGTCATGTTTCCGCGAACGGAAATTTAAGTAACCGTTCTAGGGAAACAGGTGTGGGGTTACGTTTCCGCATTCTTTAAACTCACATATCCGCAAGGTTTCCGCGATTACGGAATAGGGAAACAGGTGTGTGGTTACGTTTCCGCATTCTTTAAACTCCGTATCCGCAAGGTTTCCGCGATTACGGAATAGGGAAACAGGTGTGTGGTTACGTTTCCGCATTCTTTAAACTCACACATCCGCAAGGTTTCCGCGATTACGGAATCGCTAAAAGCCGTCATGCTTCCGCTACACGTAAATAGGACGGACATACAATTATCCGCTAGTTTTCGGAGTGAGTAAACTTAACGAGAGCCCGCAATAGGATCGATTAGGCCTTTTATAGGGTTTATGGAAGGGTAAATCATTCAATGGTAAGTTTATGGAAAAGTCTAATCAAGTGTTGAGGCCATGAACGATACCCTGCTGGATACTTCCTCAACGTATGGTATCCCATCAACATTTAACAACCTGCATGTTGCAGGACGCAACTTAAAAAAGCAAAAACTCGGAAACCTTCTTTAGACCTATAACACCTTTATTTAAGTAGATATTTCCATTGTTACTGCAGATAAAAACGTCCTATTATATGCTCATACATAGCTTAATATACTACTATTCTTTTGATACATTATAAAATTGTAAAATATATTTTCCAATTGTCGCTTTTTGTCTAAATTAAATACAAATATTCTTTCCTTTAAAATATTTAGTTACTTTGTTAAAATAATTTTCTGTTGTTCAGTGAAAAAAATAAATACGATTTAAACTATTGCTATATGTTTTGCAAAAGGTAGCTCAATTCATGATAAAACATTTCATAGCATAATACTTTCCCTTAATTAAAATATGTTAATTTCACAACGTAATCCTATCCCAAGAAACGAATCAAATAGTTTGAAAGACATAATTTTGTACTCTTGTGGAATAATCTTCTTAAACATTATTACAGTACTTTGGAAAAAGTATTATTTGTTCAGGAAAAATAAATACAATCGCAACATAATATAATATGAATTGAAATAGTTTGATAGTACATAAGATCGATTGTTCTGTAAACAACGCGATGCATACAGTGTAGTTTGAGGAAATTATATTTGCTTGCAGTGTTGGTTTTTCCTATTATTAAAGTCATACATTGTAGCCTTAATTAAAAATAAAAACAGTACCAATGAAAGAGCAATGATAAAGAGAAAATGCTACCGAGTTGACATCATAAAGTCGTTTGCTAAGTTAAAATAAAACTGCCTCTATCGCAAGTAAAATTGAACTTGTCATTATGGGTCAGCAAAAAGACTCACAGTACAGTGTATGACCAACATAATTTAACATTTTGATCCAAACAGTTTGGAATACTACCTTGATGGATTTTAACTCACGGTGTCAAGCTTCTGGTAGCCATGTAAAAGAGAGAACTACTAAAAGCCACTTTAAATTACCAAAGCAACTAGTACTTACCATACTACATTTACAGAGCTGTCATTAAGGGCTGTAACACTTAACACCTGTTACGACTGGGCTTAGTCGATGTTGTGGGTGATGGTTGGTGCATATTGAATTCAGGCCATTACCGTGTTTTTAGATGTTACGGGTGAAGTCATGGATGTTACAACTGCTTCAAAACTTGAACTTTACCATACTTATTCTGCTCCAACATGCCAGTTTCTCAGAATTATCAAAACAGCATCTAATTAGTATCAGTGGGTTTGTTTAGATTATTTAAAAAGCTGGGGTCCATCAAGGGCCAGGTACCAGGCGAGTTGGCTTTGCCTGCTTGCCATTAGCACACCAAGTTAAATCCAAAATGGAACATACTTGCTTATCTGAAAGAATGATAGTATTGCCTTACTGGTCAAAACCTTCATGAACCCATGAAAAATGCATACAACCAAAAACAACCAACTACTGTCAAGCAGGACCTTTGTTTCTGACATAGGCCTTACGCCGGTTGTTGAAAATTCACCTCCAAGCCTTATATGCACTACTTTTTTCTCATGCTTTGCATGTGCATGCTGCTCGCACATGGATATTTGTTACAACAATTGTACAATTATTGTACTGCTTTGGGATCTAGTTCCTCTTAAAATTCACAAGTTTGAAATTCCAGAATGAGACTTGTTTGTGAAATAAGCAAGTTTGACATAAACACGAATAAGGGCTACATGTATTTAAGGGTTGGTCAATCGCCCTGCCCAATTTGGACAGTTT
The DNA here is from genome assembly GCA_016490735.1 of Pachyseris speciosa. Taxonomy (NCBI): domain Eukaryota; kingdom Metazoa; phylum Cnidaria; class Anthozoa; order Scleractinia; family Pachyseridae; genus Pachyseris; species Pachyseris speciosa. Next base: position 283,378 of record JAEMWC010000472.1, read on the forward strand.
TGTGGCAAAGGCCTGTTTGAGAGATTTTGACCAGCCACTCTTGAGATTTGGGCTGCTGTTCTTTTTTAGCCTTTTACTCATGCGGGATTGATATGTGGCATCCAGCACTGATTTGATGTTTCGAAGCCTGGTCCTTTCCCACTGCAGTGGCTTGACATGTCTTGGAGGGGGACCATTCGTTTGCCCTCCATCGTCTTCCTCGCTCTCCTCCGATGACATGAAGTCAATTGCATTTTTCAAATTCATCAAATCCTTTATCCTTTCACTGTCCTGTGGTGAGAGGTTAGCTTTCTCCACCATTTCTTGTCGATAGTTCAGTTTCTGAAAACCAAACCAGGACAGATTAGTAAGAGCTGATATTGAATAAGGCAAAATATTTCTTTTTTGCAGAGCACTGTACCTTCAATGAATGGGTTATTTTGTTGTATGAAATGAAAGTACATGTATGAAAAATTTTCCTTGCTCATTGAAATGGGAAGCTTGAAATCAGCCTAAGAATGGAAAACCTCCCACAACTTACAAGAGAGATACAGAAAAGGTCATGATGGTACAGTGTACTTAGCCCTCAGACTAGGGTTAATGGAATTACACTGTATTGACATGCTTATTGCTAAGTGAGTATAATGTTGCTTTGAGCTTTCACAAAATACAGTATTTCAAGGAACAAAGTTATAGATAAGTGCTTTATACGTTATACATTTTGTCACTAAAATGTTATTAATGCATCCCACCACTACCACTGCTGCTGTTACTACATGTATGTAGACTGCCTACCCTTTGAACTCTCATTGGACGTCTTGTGGCTATCCGATGCTCCTCAATTTTCCCTTTGCTCTTTCTCACAGCATCATCATGGATGCTTCTCCAGTACTGATGTACTGCCCCTTGAAAGTGAAGGTAATAATTATATGTGAGATGGCTTTTACTTATAGTACTGTATTTGGTACAAAATACATGTAAGTCTGCACTACAGGTTAACTATTTGTTATGCTGCAGTAAGGGATAAGATCTATTTGATGGCCATTGGCTGCAGCACAAATGGTTACAGATTTCTAAGTTATGAAGATCTTAAAGTCAAAGTCAGTGTGCATGAATCCAGGCATAACTAATCAGTGTAATCAATGCTCCACAAAACTTTTAGTCACTGATGTTATTGATTAGTCATCAGGGTCATTGACTGACATAAAATCCAGGAAGAAATGAAACAATTTATGTTGATTAAAACTACACATTATTCAAACACTCATTTTATTATACACTGAACTCACTATCCCTTGTCTGGTTGGCCAAAAGCAACCGCTGAAATTTTTGAAATCAGCACTTGTGGCAGCATTCAGCTGCAGATCATACAATAACCACGTCAAGGACACTCAAGATCACTAGTAATCATGTCATGTATGACCGCGGTGTATGATTTCTAAAGATAATCATGTCAAGTTTGTACGCTTTGTGTGGCTTGCTGCTGGTGTAGAAGCAAAATGAAGTCCAGGTTTGCAACTGCAGTTTTACTGTCATGAAAATTTTTGTTTTCATTCAATGTATAATAAAACATTTATTAGATTCGGTTGTTGTGATATCCAGAAAAATCAAGGTTGAGGTAAGAGTTATTTAATATTTCTACCCTAATTATATTTAAGTTTCTTTTACCGCTGGGGCTGTATTGGCTTTTGGCAATTTCCTCTAAATAAATAAATAAATGGCTACATGTGTAATAGACTTTCAGAAGAAACCAAAATGTTAGAAATAACTATAATCAATAACACCAATGGGAAATCCAAAATTTTTTAAATGTGTTCGATCACTTACATGTATTGATTACCCGTTGATGTCACTGATCATCTATTACAGGCTGTAGATGATAGTTAACTTTCACAAAAACATTACATGTAAGATGCATGAAAATGCCCTCAAAAAGCGCGCCATTGGAATCCCACGTAGTGCGACCATTTTCTTGGAATTTCAACTCAAACTGCTACACGTATTTAAAACATTTGAATGCAAAAACTCCAGCCAGTGGAGACATGGTATCGCACTAAAAACGTGTTCGACCGCGAGAGCCGGACGACAACCGCGCGCTATCTTCACAAGAACAAGTTCGAACATTTGATATAATTAAAACCATACATCTAAGATTGGTCGTTTTACTACGCTTACCGAACAACTAGGATCAACAGACGAGCGCTTTCGTTTGGTGAAAAGACTCTTCTTTGATTTGGGATGAAGGACAGAGTCCAAACGTTCGTTGAGTTTTTGGTTCACCTTCCTCAGTTCAGCCAGCTCCTTCATCACTGCTTCCATGGGATTTGGGGTCGCTTCTCCTGCTATTTGAGCGTCGTTCGAGTCCTCCTCATGCAAAGTCGTACTTTGTTCAGCCATACCGAGATTTCACGGCTGCGATTACGCTTACTAAACCGAAGGAACCTACGAATGGCCGAAGCACGAATATTACAAATTCAAAAGGCGCGCAATTTGGTTGTTGCCTCGCTTTGATCATGAGACACGCATGCGCAGCAAGATGGTGGGCGTTTTAAAGGTCATTCCTTGCGAGGCTGCGATTCTGTAGGTCAGCGCGGTACAGGAAGCACGAGTGAGCGAAACAGAAAGAAGAGAAGCAGAATAAGTGAATTTAGTTTATAGAGAAGGTCAGATTCATTGCAATTTTGTGAAGCTTCGTTCTTTCCTTTTAGGTAAATTTAATTCTTCATTTGTGTTCTGGCTAGATTTCAGAATTACTCTTCATTTACATTCCATTTATTACACATGTACTGTACAATGTGTTCATTGTATTGTTAGGCTTCCAACACATGTATTGAAATGAAGTGTTGGGATATTCTAGAATCCCCATTAAATTAAAAGCGTCTCCAGACCTTTTAGCCTGTTAAGAGATGAGGTGTTTGATGCTTTGTTAATTTTGGGAGTAACAATAATCCTTTGCATTGTCAGCTGTGTTACTGTGACTGACAAGAATACAACAGGAAACCATCATTTATCACAGTCTGGTACATGTATATGTCAAAATTTTCTTAGTAAGTTGAGTGTTAAGTACTTTTATACCATGCCATAGAAAATAGAGCCAATTAGAATGCATTATGTAATTTTTAAATAGCATCACCACGTAAATTACTAAGGGTTTCCGCTCCCTCCTAAGTTTACAGGCGACACGCCCATACTTTTGCGGTAATGAAATCCATTCACATCTAAATTCTCCAAACTAATTGTTTATTTAATTCAAGACTTAAAATCTTAAATGTCTCCTACTAAATAATTGTAAGGGTTTCCGCTCCCTCTTAAGTTTACAGGCGGCGCGCCCATACTTTTGAGGTGATGAAATCCATCCACATGTAAATTCTCCAAACTAATTGTTCATTTCATTCAACACTTTAAATCTTCAATGTCTCAGCCTGGTCTTAGCATCTGTCATTGAAACCAAGCAGTAAATTCAACAAAAGTTTGATCATAACAGGCTTAATGGCAACATAGATTGTAAAAGGAAAAATTCCTTAACAACTTAAAGTCAAAAGTGTTGCTCCTAATGTATAGCATTTTTCATTTGTTTGGTTTGAAAAACAAGGAAAGGGCGGGTGCATTTTACCAGCTTGCTGTGATATTGTAAGGGCTGCCCCATGTAGAATGAACAGTGGGTATAAACTTCAATAATCAGCCTGGTCTTAGCATCTGTCATTGAAACCAAGCAGTAAATTCAACAAAAGTATGATCATAACAGGCTTAACGGCAACATAGATTGTAAAAGGAAAAATTCCTTTAGTTAACAACTTAAAGTCAAAAGTGTTGCTCCTAATATATAGCATTTTTCATTAAAAACAAGGAAAGGGCCGGTGCATTTTACCAGCTTGCTTAATTCCTTAACAACTTAAAGTCAAAAGTGTTGCTCCTAATGTGTAGCATTTTTCATTTGTTTGGTTTGAGAAACAAGGAAAGGGCGGGTGCATTTTACCAGCTTGCTGTGATATTGTAAGGGCTGCCCCATGTTGAATGAACAGTGGGTATAAACTTCAATAATCAGCCTGGTCTTAGCATCTGTCATTGAAACCAAGCAGTAAATTCAACAAAAGTCTGATCATAACAGGCTGGAATGGCAACACAGATTGTGAAAGGAAAAATTGCTTAACAGCTTAAATTCCAAAGTGTTGCTCCTAGTATATAGCAATTTTTATTTGTTTGCTTTAAAAAAAAATGGAAGCAGTGCATTTTGCCAACTTGTTGTGATATCAGAAGGGACTGCACCTGGTTTGATACAACAGTGCACAAACTTTGATAAGCAGCCTGGTCATAATTGCATCTCTGATATTGAAACCTCCCAGCTAAAAATTGGATATCCATAAATCTGATCATGTCAGATTTAAACTACAACATGCTGGCATCATAACTGTTATTGCGACTTTTTGCCATTGCCTGACAAACAGATAATCAACATCAATATCAAGTGCTTGCTGAAAATTCTAAGATTATGGCACCTTCTAAACTAAAGACAACCTACTCCGAGAAAAGTGCAAACTCTACAATGAAACCCACTGGTAAGGAGAAAGAGATGGAAGTCAAAGAAGCACTGATGGAAGTCAGAGGACCATCCCCAGGTATTGTTATGTTATTTTTAATACAGTTCCCTGAAGTAAGGATGGACAGTCAGGTTATTGGACTGTGTGAAACATAAAAAGTTTCAGCTCTATGTAGTTACTTTATCCATTGCATTATGGATATTGGAACTGCAGGGGTGTTCATCAGCACTAAGAGATAATTGCTGGATTCTAAAACAAATGCTCCATGCAGATTACTGATGTTAATAAGTAGCACATAATAATTGCTTGTGTTGTACCCATTAATTAGTGCTGTGGAACGCCAAATTGATTCCAATAACCATAATGAAAGTTGACTGACAAAACTTCTGTTTTGTGATGATATTTCAATCTCATAGGTTTTTCCCCGCAAACAACCACTTCACATCTCTCAACTGCATGAACGTCACCAACACAGTTTCCCAAACAACCAATTCATTGTCGTGGTCGAAAGCTATGAGTCGGCCTTTGGTGCCAAACTGCAGTGTGTGGACGGATCTGAGCATGATTAAATTCCCTAGTCGCTATCGCCTCTGTTGCTTCAATAGTGACGAGATAATCCAGTTGCAGAGTACATACTCCAAGTTGTATCCCTCACTGAACCTCCGCTCTGGCTATGTCAATACCACGTACAAGAAATATTCATTCCTTTGTGTAGGCGAGGAGCGCCTCAGCTCTGGTATGGAAAGTCGCCTTTATAAGCACGCAAGAGTAATGGCCTCGTGGGTTGGCAATGAAGGTGAAATCAGCTTAGGAATTACAAGACCGGGACGAGTGAAATTTTATTTTGAACATTCCTTTGAGATTGATGACAAGCAATAAAGACATTGCTTTGCTTGTGTGCAGTGGTTTAAGGAGTATCCGAATGATACGCCATTTAGGAATCCTCTGTCTGTTTTTTACGCCAAGGTCTTCAAACATCCCGGTGCTGCAACATTTATCCCTGTGCAGAGACTACAGTCGCGATTTATTGCTATAAATGATAAGCACCAGAACGTTGATACTGTAATCGTGTGCCCCCTCGTCCAGAGGGCCTTTGTTTGAACTTGAGATGTCAGTTTGAACTAGGGCTTACGCCTTTTGTAACATACTTGTTACTTAAACAATGATTATTTAGGATATTCCGAGGCTTAATGCTGATCGGTCGGCAAGCATCACAAAGGCTTGCAAAACGAAGAGTGCGACAGCAGGGGTTTTATTAAGGTTTTGAGCAAGATGAACAGGCGGATAGATACGTTATGGTTCAACTTCTTCATCGCAAAATGTAATTACCTTGATGTTGTCAAGGCCTGCCGGTAAAAATTTCTTTACAGTCTACCAATTTGCCTGGAGTCTAGCCCTTGCGACAGACACACGTTTCTAGAAAGCATCAGAGTGTCAGATTAACGGATTTTATCAAAATCGTAGTCATCGCTTTGATATCGTTAGGGTGTCACCAATTGAATTTTGGAAAATTCCTTAAAACGGTGGCATAGAATATTTTAACTTGGTAACTTTTAAGGCAGTTAATAGAACATGTATCATGATTCTAAAACCTTTCCGGAAACAAACCCAGATTTTCTCTCTTGAAATCGTGCGTAATTCAAACCTGCAGATGTCAATAAGCGAGCTATTGGAATATTTCGAAGAACATACAGTAGTGAACTCTCTTTATCTTTTGTAAAAAGTACGTCACAATATAAATAGACGTTTAATTTCCTGTCTACTTCTTTGCTAAGTTTACGGACGGTGGTCTGTGTCACCGCCCCACTTCACAATACCTCTGTAGTCTTACTTCGGCTACTAATTACCATTTCACCCCGCCTTCATTTAGAGTTAAGTTACTGGAGTTTATCAGTGGTTTTCACACTTGAAAAATTCTTTTTTGTAGGTTCAATTAACTAAGCATTTCCAAACAACGTTCAGAGGAGTAAAAAAAGTGTTCTTCAAAAAAACATCGCTCGGCATAATGTGCGATATCCCGAAGAGCCAGAAATAGAAAACCAGGTGCCAAAAAATATACACGAGTTTCCGTGCGAAACCGTTTTGCGGAAACGCAATGGAGACATTTTTTCACGTTTCAGCTAACGGAAACGCTTCGTAAACGCGAAACCTTATGACCATTTTCCTCTACCAAGTTTCCCGTCGTATCCGTCTTGCGGAAACGTAACTGAAACATAAACTATCGGGTTTCCGTCACTTATCCGAATCACGGAAACGCCTTATTTCATCCTGTGTTTGATTATGTTACAAAAGAGCATCCTCGACTGATTTACTCATAAATTAACTAATTACCGGAGGCTAAAACTTAAGTAGAGCCAAACACGCAAAACTGCTCAAGCAGAATCGGTCTTGGCTCTGGGGGTAACATTGCCTTGATTCTTAAACCGCATGAGTCAGCAATCATCTATCACGCTATTACTCTAATCTACATATTACAGCAAAACTAATTCTTTTGAGAGCGCTTCTTTCTTGCCCTTCCCTCTAATATGAAACGTTCTCACTTGATGATAATGATAATGATAATGATAATGATAATGATAATGATAATGATAATGATAATGATAATGATAATGATAATGATAATGATAATGATGATGATGATGATGATGACGATGACGAAGATGATGACGACGATGATGATAATAATGCTAATAATGATAATTTGTAGCCGAGTACAGATGCTATAATAATTGAAGAGACTAACTTTCATATTTGTATCATTTTAAAGTCATTCTCTAGGTTTTATTTCATTTTGGTAGTCTTGGTATCATTCTGAGGTTATAAGAAAATCTTCATCGAGGATAGCCTCCAACTGGATATCGTAACGCAATGACTGCCTTACATGAGGTAATCAATTACTGGTGTGATCTTCCAAAAAAAAAAATAGAAGTTCTGATTACCCTTCAAGGTCGATCGTCATAGCTCCTCCGCGCAGCACACCCTCCTCACTTCGTTCGTCGGGTTTTGCTGCGCTCCAGTTGTATTTGTCAACTACTATATCTACTACTCCAGCACCGAGGAGCGAAGCAACGAGGGCAACACAGTGAAAAAACTATCAAAACAAAGAAACAAAAGCGTCAACAAAAGCATAGGGTTGTGGGAAGAGTATAGTAACATCACCCCAATAAGAGAAAGGCACCTTAAGAAAAGATGGAGGAGATAGACATGTTGGAAGAGATGCTCTTTGTAATGTGGGCATCAGGAGTACCCCCAGAGGTAGCAAGAGCAGTATTGTTTGCATTAAAATGGGAGGAGGGGGTTGTTTTGGAGGAAGCAGAGGCACCTCCTTTAAAATCGAACGTGGTTCTCAACCTCACAGTGGCAGCGGCCTAGCTGGCATGAAGTTGCCAGTTCGACCTATTAGAGAGACGGGGGTGTGGGGTACAGCAATGACAGAGTGGCTGAAGCGGCGCACCATAAGACTTGCACTTGTCGCAGAAATAGACAAGTGGTTGGTGAAGGAAAAGGAGAAGAAAGAGAAAAAGGAAAAGAAAAAGGACTTGATGGATTACATCATTTTGCGTAGTACAGTGATGTCAGAGTGGCTGGTGGAGGAAAAGGACGTTATAGATTACACCGCGATGTGCACCGTGCCTGAGAAGTTGAAAAATGACTCATCACCATGGCAATACATTCTGAAAAGAGGACAAACCCACTTCACTGGCGAATGTGACCTCATAGTTTTCCAGGCTTAACGTTCCCTTTCCGAAGATGAAAAATAATATATGAAAACTTGGTTGACCAATGAGGGCTTTTATGATACAGGATCTCTTGGAAAGAGTCAACTAACTCCCACCCGAGTTGCGTGAGAAAACTTGTCGCTATCATACCCAAACCAACTGAAAGAAAGAGAAAGAATGGGTTGGTGGTGGGTACACGAAGAACTGTTGGCTCCCCTTTTTCGGTTCATGTTTACGATATTTTTCAACGAGGGTTGGGCTTTTGAACAATGACATTTTAAGTTAAATGAATTTTTTAGAAAGAGTCAACACAATCGCGCCAGCGTTGAGAGAAATAATCCTCAAGGAGACCATTGCGGCCAAAACTCAAGACAAAAATAGAGCAGGCTGGGATGAAGTTCACAAAGAGCTCTTTATTTTTTTTTTGATGGTGCACCCTTTTGTGAAATTGAAAACTGCTTTAATCTTGTCACAAGTTGTGGAAAATGCAGCTTTAGCCGGCGCAACGCCCTTTGTTGGGCCTGCTGCTTAAAAACAGGGATGATATGTTGTGTAGGTGGTATGAGATGAGGGATATTAAAGAAAAGTGGGTGTTGGATAACGGGTACCCATGGTTGCCACATTTCTGCTCACACTGTGTGGGATCGTGGTGCCATTATAAGAAATTTATTTCAAACCAAAACTATTGAGGAAGTAGTTGCGGAAGAATTCCAGCAAGTCGTCACTTCAAGAGCAGGGGATTAGATTCCCAGACCAAGTTTCTCTTTCGTATAAATCACGTTTCAGGCTAACGCGTGGCCCCATTGTCTTTTTCCCCATAGAATCGCGTCAAGCGCTTTGAACATTTTTCGGTCAGCAACATGCTTGCATTTTGTTTTCGTTCTCTCCGTACTTCTTTGCGCGAAAACCACGAAAACTACTGTAATCCACATCATGCTGCATAGCCACAGCATCGGTGGAGCCAGTGGGTTTTTGAAAAACCTCAAGTATGTCACCCGTCTGAGGATCAAAGCTCAGCTGATGGTTCAAGGGGTTGTAAGGGCCGGTGTTGTTGTGGCCGGGAAGGGTCCATCCCTTTTTTGGTGCGGGCAGCTTGCCATTCAGGCTGTGAATATCCACACCCGTTCCATAGTAGTTGCGCAGGGTTTCTTGAGAACATCTGTGAAACCCTGGTGTTGGGGAATCGCTTTGCCACAAGCTTTCAAAAACTTTGTCTCAGTTGCGAACTTGGGAACCAACACACCTTGCGAAACAAACCGGGGATCAAACAGGCTCCCAATACCTCTCCCATATCCCTTCCACTTTATCCAGGGGCCGTAACTGCGGGCATATTGGCGTTTGTATTCGGCCACCATTGCTCTCCCCTCTTTTTCAGAAACGTCGGGGCCTTTGAAAAGCTTGGGGTCATAGATCAGAGATGACACTCCACAGTTTATTGAAATCAACGAATGGGAAGGGAACAGGGAGGCCTTTTCCATCGAGATCACGTCTTTCGGTTTTGTAACGGATGTTGGGGCGCACCTTCGTGGAAAGCTGGTCCAGCAGCTCATTGCCAACCTTTTCAAACACAGAAGTGGCCTTGCGCACCCCATAGTTGATGGCCTTTTTCTGGAGCTTCGGGTTGCGCAGCGCTTCAGAAGCATAATAGCGGCCCACCTCCACCCCTTTTTTCGCGAGATATGGAGTCCCATGTTGCAAAGTGAAGTCGAGCGCAGTGGCCGCAAGATCAGTCAAATCATCACCGCCCTCTGCATGAGAGTGACCCGTTATTTTCCCTGTTTTCCTTTCGGGAAGCAACGGGTTTTTGTTATCCCACAGAACGCAGACTTGACTTTTCCCATTTTCGCCCATTTTTGGTTGTGACAACCGATTCAGACCCAGGCACGTTTGGGGCTTTGCGTTTGTCCTTCACACAATACTAATCACCCATCAGTCAGGGTATATCAAGAAAACAATTTTTCACAACCTTTTCGTCGTAATGCACATCGGGGGAGAAGATCTTGAGAATGTCTTTGTAGCTTGTGCCTTTTTTGCGTTCGTTGAGGAAAAGCAGGCAGTAATACCCACACCTCACACTTCCGATCGAATGGATTTGGTTGTAATTCCGAAGAAAGGTTTTGTGGCCCAACTTTCGCATTTCCTGCTCCCACTCGTCAGGGGGAGGAAGACCAAAGGAATCGAAATACTCGGGACCGGGCCAGCAGCAAGCCCATTGTGTTTCCAAACTTCCGAAAGCGTCCAGGTTGATGATGCAGGGTGAATGTTGGAGAGGTTTGGCCTAAAAAGATGCCCTTGAGTGGGATGCCAAGATATTCACACGAATTCAGCAGGTCAACGTTGGAAAGAGGTACATCCTTAACCTTCAGCTTCTTTTGCCACCTATACCACGGGCGTTCCCAATCTTCCCACCTTCCGAAGACAGGAGGAGGGCGCATTTGCATGCCACCCCCCTAATGTGTTGGTGAAGGAAGACGAGGGGGTGCAGACCTTCCTGACCGCGCCCGGCCCACCTGCATCCCACGCCCCAACACCTTCTGTACGAGGCTTATGGCCAAAGGAATGCCGAGGGAAGCCAGCATTTCAAGAAAGCCGCCATATTGCACTGTGCCGCCACCGCGAACTGCACCCCGTCCAAAAAGATTTGTACAGCTTTACATCCTGGGGTCCAATATTGCTGCCGAAAATCTTTTTCAAAGCTTTTTCTGCGCCGAAGCTGAGCCCAGCCATTCCCGAAGCCTTCCCGACAGCAGGGGCGAGAGCTCGGACCACAGAAAAGAGGATCCCACCGATCATCTTTTCTGTTTTTCCTATTTGTATCTTGTTAAATGTGATATCCGCACCGCGGCCGGCGCTGGAGGCCTTTTTCAGGCGGTTTATTTGCGTGGCAGTCAACGGAAGGTCGTCACCATTTCCGATTTGATCCGGCTTGACATGCAGAGACACAGCCGCCTTTTCTTTCACTGCCTTTAAGAGACTGCGCCTTTGGTCCTTCGACAAAGCGACTTTCAACGGGTGATACACAGTTGGCATCTTATATCAAAGAATACAATTTTCTCAAACCCTGACCAACTCATTTCCAACCACATCCAAAATGATCTGTTCTTCACTCAAGACCACGGCATATATTTTGTAATCTGCAGTGGCAGTTTTGTCCAATCGATAGTGGAATTCTAACTTTTTGGAATCCCCAGTTATGCTTTCCTTTGTGGCCCGGAGATCGAAATAAATGAGGGGATAAAGAGTTTCATAGTTGGCCGCGTTCAGTTGAGTTCCTGTGTTGTAGTCGTTTCTCCTGAAGCTGAATTCAACAAGATCTCGGCGTATCCGAGCTTGGTCCGCCCCCTCATAGTCGGCTTCGGGGTAAAAGGACGAGCCGTATAGCAGGTGGCACCACGTATTAAACATCGCTCCCCCCCTCCCCCATCAAGGTTGAAAGTATGGAATACATAAGGATTTATTGTCGTTGCATCCACAAAGGCTTTCTGGAAGAACACGAATATGTGTTTTGCATTTTTTACCCCCGCAGTTATTTGCCAGTGCCCCTCAGCGTCCGACCTGGCGGAGATTATGTGCAAATTTTCTTTCAAATATTTCCACTTGGAGGGTTTGATGAGGTTTTCATTGACCAATTTTTGCCCTTTCGGTGAGAAAGACATTTTTGGGGCCCATAACTCCAATAGTTTCACCACAACTCGATGGTCTGCCGAGGCGGCACCCCCAAATATCATATTTTCGTCGCTTTGCAGCTCAATTTCGAAGTCGAGTTGCAGTGGGGGAAGGAGCCTGTCCTCCAACTCCTCGAAAAAAGAAAACCGATTGAGAGGTACTACCGCTTTGACTGTTTTGATCGGGTCTCCTTGTGAAAGGAGGGCTCTTGAGCGTATACCTTGATTGGTGGCAGTGGCCTCTGTAGTCGTGGTTGTGTTGTCGTTGTCAAGATACCAAAACTTATCCTTCACAATAGTTTTGGAATAATCCTCAGAGTACTGCAACAGATCTTTTATGAAGATTAGTTTGTTCACATCATTACCCATAGAACCTCCACCAACACCAATATCAATCGCTCTTGCGCGACTTTGCCGAAAACATCGACCCCAATGTAGAGTAGGAGGTCATCGAGGCGCCAGGCGACGAAATCATTCCCCTTGAGTAGATGTCGCCCGACAACCAAAAAATCGTCGTGTTCGACGACTTGGTTTGCGAAAAAACAAAACAAAACAAAACAAAACGACATCATCAACTATTTCATCAACGGGTGGCACAGGAACTGCAGCGTCATTTATCTCACCCAAACCTATTACAAGGTTTCCAAAAACATCCGAGACAACTGCAGCCATTTCTGCCTTTTCAGCTTCCTCCCGAGAGAGAACAAACGAATCGCCGACGATCTGGGGGTTCCCCACGACCTGCTGGACCGCGCCACCGAGAAAAAGTTCTCCTTCTTTTACTTCGACAAACCACGAAAACTGATGACGAAAAATTTCGATGAAATAATATAAAGGGGTGGTTTGCAAAAAGGCCTGGAGCAACGAGACACCCTGTGGCCCGCTCGGATGCGCAAACAGCTGCCCCAACATCTTTTCATCTGCTGGGCTCGGTTGTTTTTTCCAGAAAACACAACGAGAGCAAGCGGCACCTTCATTGGTGGATCAACCAGGGCGCTGATTCCTGGCCAGGCGAAACCAACCTTTTTGTGGTAGGAAATAACGCCCCCCCCCCCCCCTTCCGTCAAGAACACAGCTCATGCTTATGACGGAATACAAGGGGCAGAGACACATGAAAAGACTGACAGGCGCGAAGGGAACGGTGGATTCCCCCTCCCTCAATCCGTCGGCGCTGATGAAACTTTTACTGTCAGTGCAGCTTACGTTTCGCCTTTGTCTTCCAGCAGCCAACCGAAACGATTAAAAAAACATATTTTATTTATTTACACACGGTAAAATCTTCAGTATGTAGTACATTAATAAAATTAATTAAAACAACACTGTTTTACAAGATTGTCGTGTGGGAGCCCGACTGACAATCGCTGTAAAATTTGTCAAGTTCCCTTTTAAAATATCCAAGAGAGTCTGAGTTTCTTAAATTTACAGGTAGGCTATTCCATAGTAGCGCCCCGCTGTAGCCCAAGGCACGCTTACATTAGTTCGTGCGTGGCTTGGGCAGGTTTAGTTTAATCTCAGAATCTGTTAAGTTATACGGTGTACTACGGATGCTAAATAAATCCTGCAGGTACGCTGGGGAAAGCCCTTTAACTACTTTAAACATTAACATCGCCTTAAGCTTTTTCCTTCGTGTGGAGAGATTGTCCCAGTTGAGCCTATTTAGGAGGATACTGGTACTAGTGTCATAACTGGACCTGGTAATGACCCTGGCAGCCCTATTTTGGAGTTTCTGGCGTTTTTCACTCAAGGTAACGCTGAGTTCATCCCAAACAGGGCAGCAATAGTCAAAGTGAGGCAAAATCAACGCTTGATAGATTTGTAGAGCGGTACTTTCGGAAATGAATGGTCTTATTGTTTAAGGTCGCCTATGGCTGAGGATATCTTCTTACTAATTTCTTCTATATGTTTTGTCCATGAAAGGTGTTCGTCAATAAACAAACCAAGCGATTTAGCTTCTTCTTCCGTCGATCTCAATATCGATCTGATTATTCGATAGAGCATGTATTTGTTGATTTGACCCAATTGCCATGAATTCAGTTTTTAACCTATTGGTTATAAGCCAGCGCTGAAGATTTCTTAGTTCTAAGTTTACAGCATTCTCAAGATGAGTCATTGTACTGGCAGTGAAGGTTATATTAGTATCATCGGCGAAAATTCTAGGAGAGGCTGAAGTGAGGCAATTGGGAAGATCATTAATATAGACTAAGAATAGGAGTGGACCAAGATTGCTACCTTGTGGGACGCCACAAGAGACTGGGGCAGTATTTGATAAATGGCCATTTGTTCTGCATTTTTGGCTTCGGCCAGAAAGATAAGATTCAAACCATTTGAGACTACTCGTATCAACACCATATTTCCGAAGCTTTCGTATAAGGATACTATGGTCGATGATGTCGAAGGCTTTTTTCAGATCGATGAAAATTACACCATTTACAAGGCCGTTATCGATATTGACAGACCAACTATTTGTGGCTTCAATCAATGCAGTGAGTGTACTGTGTAATGATCGGAATCCAGATTGGCAGTGAGTTAGTAAGTTGTTATCATTAAGATAGTCACAAAGCTGGTCGTATATAATTTTTTCGAAAATTTTGGCAACGGTCGGAATAATGGATATTGGTCGATAGTTGTTTGGGTCGTCCCTTTAACCCTTTTTGAAAATAGGAGTTACTCTAGCGAGTTTCCACTCAGTTGGGAAAATACCAGTGTTAATCGACTTTATAAATATTTGAGTGAGCGACGGTGCGATTATGATGCCAGCCATTTTAAGAAGTCTAGTTGGAATGTTATCTAGGCCCGCAGCTTTCCTTTCGTTTAGTTTGGTCAACAGTTTGCGAACTACGTTCACCGATGGATCTTTTGAGAGAAAAAGTTGTTTCAGTTGCTTCAAGGTAGGACTCAGGCTCGACATTAGATGACGGTATTTCTGAGGCTAGTTTCTCACCAACGCTTAAGAAATACAGATTTAGTTATCGGCTATTTCAAAAGGTTCAGTTATAGATTTTTGTCTCTCATTTACGGTTTCGAGTTGCCTGGGTGAAAAATTATTTCAAAATGTATATGGGGTGGTTTGCAAAAAGGCGTGGGATTATCAGACACCCGCGAACGACAACAGCGGCGACGGGGGCTTTTCTGCCTCTCGATGGTAGCGCCCCAATGACCGGCCCTCTTGTTGTGGGTGGGCACCCGATTTAGAATCTGGGTCCGCCGGCTGGTCCGCTTGATGCGGTCAGTGAAAGCTATGCCACATCCACTTTTGCCAAACTCGACGGAAGCACTTCGTTGACGGGGAACATTGACATGGGCGAAACCTTGTCACCAACATGGTTTACGCTGTGAACGACCTTGATGCCACGAACAAAAGCTATGTAGACTCTGAAGTCGCGCTTTGTTTGAAACTGGACGGAAGCGACCCGGCAAGGCTTCCGCGGGTTGTGGCTGTTCTCAACAACCAGACCACACGGCTGACGGGTTTGAAACCCGCAGTGGCGATCCGAAAACCATCTGTGTTTGCAGAAGCTGCAACTCCATTTTTCAGACCCGTTGGAATGGCCGAAATAAGGCTCCTCCCTCGTGTGGAAGTGCGCCATTTATTTCAACCTGGTGAGTTGGAGGGAGGAACACGACGGGTAACAGACCGTGTTTGGTCTTTAAAGGTGTTTGAGGTTGACAGGATCATGGTAAAACCCAGCCAGCCTGTCATGTATTGGCTTGCTGACGGGCCAAAACGCAGCTTTGTCCGGGTAGAGTTGATGGTTGTCCCACCAAATACTGAGCGTCTTCCCACCAAACCTGGCTAGTTTCCACCTTCGGGTGGAAGGTGATATTCGATAGGTTCGGTGTGAAATCCATCTGGCAACACCCATCTCTTGTCATAGAAGGCGCTCAGGCCCAGCTTCTGCTGCACGTAAGTCACCATCCGTCCCTCTCTCAGGCGAAAACCTCTGTTTGTTGCTATGTCTTTGTGACCCTCGAGTGCATTCTTGAAACGCCCCCACCTGATAGTATTTTGCCTTTGATTCATTCCTTTCGTGCTAAACTTGCTTATTCCCCTTTCACTGTCCACGTAATAACACTTCGAGAACAATGCGATCATTCGGTTCCCTCACACTCCAGCTTGAACAGTCCTGGGGTGCGGCTGCTCCACTTGTCCCACGCAAGCCACTGATTTTTTTCTGCCTCGAATTGGGCTGTCATCTCTGGTTTCACAACGTCTTCCAACTTTTCAGAAGAGCTCGCCATGTAGTTACTGTCTGTGTCCATCTGAATCAGTTCGAAGTCACGGCGGCCCACAAACTTGTCCAGATTGATTTTGTCCAGATTGATTTTGAATTTGGTATCACGGTCGGGAAAACAACGTGGACAACCATGCCACAAACACCCATGGTACTGAAAAACTGTTTTGCTCTGAATATGAAACCCAACAACTGGTCGCCCCAAAAGCCACACTTCTCCTCCATGCCCACAAAGGGCGTGGTGAATGTGGATGCCTCGTCTCTTAGCTTCTTTTTGAAGCCAGGGGATTGATTGGGGTGAAGCGGTTGATTTGGGAAAGAAAGCCTTTTCGAACGCGGTTTGTGGTTTTTCAATTTGTTGGTTTGGGCATGTTATTACAGTTTCACCTCGAGAACAGGTTTTTTGTGTCTTTGCAAACTACAAGCTTTGGTAAATCTTGCTTGGCAATGAAGACAAATATAACTTTGTCCCAATTTCTCAATCTTCTTCACAAAAAACGCGCGACCTTCGTAAACACCAATGGTAAGAATGTTTGTGAGTTTTGGGTTGGGATTTCGAATAAGTCGCCAACTTATTTCGTCGCCTTGTTTTACGGGTTCATAAACGCGAATGCCTAACCAATCAGAAACAGGTTTTTTTTTGTGGTTGAGATGTTGTTCTACTTTGCCAAGCTCATCCAGGGAATTTTTGCACAATCTCGTGGAACAGCTTCAAGTTGGTAAAAACTCTGTGCCAATTGTCGCGCCTTTTGTGTGCATCTGTCAGGTCTGATTCCTTTGTTCATGTGTAAAGCGAGGCATCTCCAAAGGCAAAGGTTGTCTTGATACGTGTCCAAACAAACTATTCCATGCCTTCCATGCGCCAAAGCACGTAGCCATTCAGGTAAATGACCTGTTCCCAGCAGTGGTTGACGGGTGTAAATAAGTTTCATAAAAACATCAGAAGGGGCTTCCCAAACCCATATTGTGTTGTATCTTTTTATTCGGTCTTTTCTCAATCTTTCTTCCTCCATTTTTTTGATCCACTCATCGGCATCAGAAAGGTGGTTGATCCATTGTGTATCCTCGTGGCGATAAATATAATACAAAAGTAAAGAACCGTCTTGAGTGTTCCTTAATCAATAAGAATATGCATATCGAACGCAGAAGGAAGTGTTGTCAAATCTTTTTACCTCATTCGGTGGTTTGTGTTTTGTTTTCACCGAGGTTTTCATTAAATCTCACCTTGGTGTACCGGCGGCCGCTGGTTATTTCCCCTCCCTCTTTTGCGGGAGAACCCAACAGTGTTGGAAGCATTTCTTTGTAATTTGTTCCTTCATGTGTTTTTACTGGAGGGTACAAGGGGTCGAACTCCTCCAAAATATCTGTCATGGTGGGGGTATATTTTGTTTGTTTGTTTTTTTTTTTCTGTGAGCGCTTTCTGCGGGGGGGGGGGGGGGGGGGGGGTAGCATTGGTGGTTGGTCTTGCATCAAACTTACCCCAGACACTCCTTTCTCGAATTGGCTATGTTTTTGTTCCATCGGTCTTACCCCATACGCCACCCTCTCTAATAAGCCGACCTGCACCCCAATGCCTTTGTTGGCGCCTTTGTTTCTTTGTTTTGATAGCTTTTTGCCTATGTTGCCCTCGTCGTTTCGCTCCTCGGTGCTGGAGTAGTAGATATAGTAATTGACAAATACAACTGGAGCGCAGCACAACCCGACGAAGGAAGCGTGGAGGGTGTGCTGCGCGGAGATGGTAACAAAAACGATCAGTATATGATTAACATTTACCATAAGCAGTATGTGAAAATCCCGTCCAGAAAGTAGCCAATAAGAGTGCTCTTTCACAAGTCAGCTATTTTTCTCGCAACGGCAATGGAAGCATGTACGTTTCCGAGATAATTCAGAATCAATGACGTTTTACTTTTGTAGGTAAGGTATTTTAATAATTTCAAATGCTCTGCTTAATATTCTACTGTGCTATCTCGAAAGGAAAACGAAACGTGGCTAAACAAACTTTAAATATACTCCTCTCACGTTAATGCAGTCCAGTAGGTCCGGTTGTCATTAATTTTTCTTATCACCTTGTTTAGGCTGTTTGATTCATTAATTCTTGCCCTCGTTTTCCCTCGAGTATACATCGGCTTTCTACTGCACCTCCCCATATGTATTGATTGAAAGGTTCCTAGCTCTGAGCTTCCCCATTTGTTGAATTATCTAAGAACACAGTAAACTGAATTAGGATTTTTTTTGTTCCATTTAAGTTTTTCTTCATTCTGAAGGAGATAAGCTCAAAGCACACACAAGCTTTTAATGAACTCAGCTAGAAGAGAGTCTCGTTAAAGAATAAAAAGAGTAGAAAGCAGTATTTGTAAAACTTATGTTCTAGCCAAGTCTCTCTTCATTTCTAAGCATTTTACACCTATGATGGTGCATCTTACCGCTCCCTGGTAATGTAATTAATTAGCTCAGTTCGTTACCGGGCACCGGGAGATCGTGGGATTAAACTCCAGACCGGGCCAAAAAACTAAGCCAGAAGATATCAAAATAAATATAACCGGGGAGAACAAAACAAATCGAAAAGACAATCTCAGAGCTTAAATTAAAAATTAGATAAGTATGTCAGAAAATTGATCCGGGGCAACGGGTAGGAAAATATTATACGCCAGGACACACGATGCTCCTTTAAGAAGGTTTGATCACTGTACACTCTTATCGTCCGCCACAAAGGACGTCAGTCGATAGTCTCAGTACCGTGACGCTCTGCCCAAGCAATTAATTAGCTAGATCATTGTTTTTTTGTTTCTTTGTTTCTTTGTTTTTCGCCACTGGTTCGAAGACATACTTTACTCGTAACTGACGTTTTTTTGTGACTATACAGTTGGTTTATTTCGATATCACTTGAACTTGTTTAAACTTACCGTATTCGCATATGAAAGGATGCTTTGCACCACAATAATCTATTTGCAATTTCGATTGATTCTTGCTAACTAGAAAGCAAAACCACCAACTATTCCGTAGGAGGCCTTTTTCCACAGTGGTGTTAAGACATTCATTGTGATACCACAAAAACTTCCCACGCTAACGACGGTGCCAACTAAAACGGAAGATTTTTTAAAATATCAGTGACTGGACAGTGTCATTAAATTTGTTAATTGGTGGGCTAAGGAAACCTCATCTATTCGTTTCTGATCCTTAGCAAAAAAGGTACTATTTAAATCAATTACACTACAAAATACTATTGTTATGAATTTAAACACAGAGTCACCACTTTTTTTTTGCAAAAAACAATAATCTATTTGCACAGAGTTTCGATTGATTCTTGCTAACTAGAAAGCAAAACCACCAACTATTCCATAGGAGGTCTTTTTCCACAGTGGTATTGAGACTTTCATTGTGATACCACAAAAACTTCCCACGCTGACGACGGTGCCAACTAAAACGGAAGATTTTTTAGAATATCAGTGAATAGACAGTGTCATTAATTTTGTTAATTGGTGGGCTAAGGAAACCCCATCTATTCGTTTCTGATCCTTAGCCAAAAAAGTACTATTTAAAGCAATTACACTACTAAATACTATTGTTATGAATTTAAACACAGAGTCACCACTTTTTTTTTTGCAAATTTCCATCTGCCTGCACCAGCTAAGAGCTTGCACATGCTACACTGTTAGTCTTAACTTTTATTCGTAGGATGATGTCATTACCAACTTCAGTTGTCCATATTAAAAGGAACAGTTTTAGCAGTACCATTCTTATATTCCACCATAGGCGGGTTCCGGATTGAGTTCAATATCAATTTACCCTTCCCTATCGCCAGTAATAGAACAACAACAACAATAACAACAATAACAACAAAGGAAAATTAAAGAAAAGAAAACAAAAGAGTAATCCTTGTCTGGATAGGGTTTAAATGATAAGGTCGTATAATCTAACCTTAGTCCTGTCCAGTATTTTCTGCTATCGTTGATGGACTTTGTCGCGTCAACTAGAGTAAGAAAGTTACTGATTCTTGCCCCGCGAAGGCCGAAATGGTTACAGCTCGTTTGTAATTGTTCTCCGGTGCCCTTGCCGTTGATGATATGGTACGTTACACTATCAGTCACTTGGGGCTCTAAATAAGAAATAAATAGATTAATAAGTAAATGAATAAATATATAATTCAATAAATAAATAAATAAATAATTAAGGAAAGAAAGAAAGAAATGAATGATAAATGAATGACTGAAGGCGAGAAGGATTGAACAAATGAAGGAATGACCGAAATATAGTTCTCGCTAATTGCGATCTCTTTCTCGTCTGACTACCGTAACAACAATAAAGACAACAAACACAACATCTTCATGATAATCATCAACAACAACAGTAACAAGAGGAACACGAAAACGAGAATAAAATCAGCGATGTTTATCAGGGGGATCCAGAAAATCCATGCAGAAACAGGGGGCCAATAATTATAATTCATGACCAAATTACATATAATAAAATATTAATGTGAAATAAAGTTATTTTAGTCAAATGGTTGGAAAATTTGTACTAATTTTCAAACGCTTAAAACAATCTCAACGCACGATGGGAAGGTTGGGTGTGATAGCGTTGAATTCCGTGAAATACTGACGAATATACAACAGCTTTCCTGCATTCGGATTGGCTGTATTTTCTATGGCATGGTATAAATGTATTTATTAACTTACCACAATGCACGTGGAAAACACTGAGGTTTGAAAAACGTTATACCTGTGTCACAAGAAAGATTGCAAGATTTTCTGCAATAATGTTCCATAAAGGTCGATGTTTGGTTCAAGTTGTCTCTGCACTCTCCTTTGCTAGCCCATGAAGGGCACTTGTTTTATATGACCAATATATGCCCTAAAATAGAGTAAACTGAATGTCCAGAAATATTGCATTTGTATTATCCTATAAATAAGTTCACTTTTCGCTTTACGATCTCTGCTACTTTTTATTACTTTGACCTGTACGACCTTTAAACTCGTAACGGATGGTTTTTCTGATCATGCCTAAAGCTGACATTTAAATCTGTACAAGTTCCCAGTTTTTTTGCACGAAGTCTTCTTAGTTCAAAGTTTTCCTTTGCTCAAGCACGGCAAGTAGTTCTTTGCCTCCTTTCATCCTAACCAGTGGTGAGCCATTTCTGTGTGGGACAGATATGCGAGTTTCCTCTCAGGCGACCCAATAGTAGTATGTGAGACCTGGAGGTTATTTACAGATTTGAAGATGTTGATGTCAGTAGTATATACCTAGAGTATGTCAAAAGAAAATTGGATTTATCTTTATTTTATAGTTTCTTCAAGTGTTCTGTGCACTCAATAGCCATCGCCAACAATTCCGGCACGTGTCTGCAGTAGGCACGCTCGGGTTTGACAACAAAATGCCTGTAAACATGGCCACCCATTTTATAAAGAAATGTATGGAAGGCGCGGAAAAAAATATAAATATTCGCAATCATGAAATATGTTTTTTTCAATTTTATCATAAGTAAAAGTAATCTGTTAAAATATGAACAAGAATAAAACGAGTGTGGAACTGTCTCTCGAAAACGAAGGTGGATCCTCTCCAGGTTTAAAATTAAAAATTTGAAGCTCCGAGCGATTTTCTATCGCCGTCCATTTTCTACCGCAAAACGGTAGAAAATCGATAAGCCACGTTAAAACTTTAAAATCCATATATTTCGAATGTCGATATCTTGGCTGTTCTTTCGTCCAGATTTCTTGCAAAACCCATCGTCTGACAGCTAATTTTGCCGACTACTTTCCTCTTACCAAATTATTTCCCTCACCCGTTTCTGTATGGGCGAAAATTTTTTTTATATATAAACAAATGCTGTCCTTCGCGTAGCGACGGTATGAGCCCACTTATACAAGAAGAAGAGCAGCGGTAAAATGCCACGTCACCATAGCCGTGCGGAATTGTCGTGACCGAAATAGTCGGCGATGAAAATCCCGGATCGTTTGCACGTGAACGTAGAGGATTGAGTCGAATTGTAGATGTTTGTACAAGCCGAAACAAGTTGGCGAAGAAAAAATGAACATAATATAAAAAACAAAGCATTCTTCTTCTTTGTCCCACGGTGTGTCCTGGCAGGTTTAAACGCATTTCGTCGAAAATTTTTTCGCGCAACGTTCTGTCATTTCTTCACTAAACTAATAAATTACAATACATCCACTTTGACTTGAACTTAACTTCCATTCACCTGCCATTATTAATTATTCATTAGTATTAATTATTATGAATACATGTTTTAAAACAGTTTTGTCTACCTTCAGGAGTTTTGGTTGTCGCTGTGGCTTTCACTGAGGAGACAAAGAAAACACGTTTTTTCAATTTTGGACAAGGAGGCGCAATGGTCGATTGACCAGGGTGCAAGACTTTAAATCTGGAGCCCTGTGTTGAGGTCTCTCTCTTATACCTAGGGCTGCGTTTGTTTTACGGTAACCACGAGTTGACCTTGCTTGTAAAATATCAAGTGATTCATCTAATGTTATTTCGTATCCTTCATGTGGAGTGAGTAGCCTATCATCATCATCAGCAGCAGCACAATCACCGTCACCATGGCCCTCGCCCTCGCCCTCGCCCTCGCCCTCGCCCTCGCCCTCGCCCTCGCCCTCGCCCTCTCCATCGCCACCGCAATCGCAATCGCCATCGCCATCGCCATCGCCATCGCCATCGCCATCGCCATCGCCATCGCCATCGCCATCGCCATCGCCATCGCCATCGCCATCGCCATCGCCATCGCCATCGCCATCGCCATCGCCATCGCCATCGCCATCGCCATCGCCATCGCCATCGCCATCGCCATCGCCATCGCCATCACCGACATCATGATAATGCTTTTCCTGCATGCTTAAAATCAAGCCTTTAAGACACACCGTCCTTTAGAAATCCTGTTAGGTTTTCCCGAGATGCGCGTAAGTGCAGTAAGAGGAGGGCATCGTTTTTTTAACTTTCATTTATTATTATTACTATTATTATTATTATTATTATTATTATTATTATTATTACAAGTGAAACCGGCAATAACAATATATAATTATATATCCCATAAAAAAGTAGATATAAGGCAAAGAAACAAAATGATGGTCGAAAAGAGTAACTTTTAATGCCATATATTACGGCGAGACATGATTAAACTTCTTCAAGGGCAACACTGAAGCAAAGTAAAAATGGAGAAAACGGTTACAATACAGAAATAGAAATAATAGACGTGTACTGAAGCGGCTACCAAAAAAGTGGCATTCCCAAGGTGGTATTCCCAAGGTGGTAAGAACAATGATAAGTTGAAATGAATTTGCAATTTTGTTAGACTCTGCAACAAAGTTAAGACGTAAGTAGATACTGCTACGTAAGGGGTAGAACAAGAAGAAAAAAGTACAATCAGTTGAAGGTTCAGAACCCCTGCCCCACCCATTCATGCACTACTGACTTATTATTTAGACCTTGTAGACATTGTTTCTCTCACTTAACTTCTCATTGTTTTGAAAGTTATTTGTTGCTGAGCCAGCAAGCCAGAGCTTACTAATAAATGTCAAAAAATGGTTGTATTGAAATTTGGGGGTTAAATGTTGTACAGACGGAAGATTGTATTCATATTTTTGTGGATATTTATTATGAGTGGGCTTGGATCGAGGCAAGTGTATTTGTACTTCTTTGGGAAAATAATTGACAATTTTTCTTTATTATTTTTACCTTTTTTAGTTTTTGCATATTAATTCATTTATACCAGAAATCACAAGTGTTAGTTGAGAGAGAGAGAGAGAGAGAGAGAGAGAGAGAGAGAGAGAGAGAGAGAGAGAGAGAGAGAGAGAGAGAGAGAGAGAGAGATGCCCTGAAAACACGCCTATGCGCTCTTGTTCTGACAGTTTTTTTAGTTCACGATAAACCAAAAATTAAATGTTTTGCAATTTTTTCTTTGGTTAAAATTACGAAGGAGGACATTGCCCGCTATGTTTGTTATCGAATCGTAGATTCTCCACACCTCGCGATTCACACGTCATTTTGTTTAACCAATCACAGAAAGTGAATCGACCTTCTGAAACGAAGCGACGGTTTGCTTGCGACAGCGCTGAAGCTGTGGTGAAAGTGGTATTTGCGGTCAAGTATAACAAAGTAATGGGAAATTTCTAGTCCGAAGCTTAACTACATTCAAAACGGTGAAATGATTTTGAAATTTGTTCATCCTGTCTCATAAAACCTTAGACCAAGTCAGTGGATTAACGAGCACATGAACGCTGTGCGATACCTCGTTCGACTGTCTCGTTCCGCCACTTCGACTAGGTCACCTGAAGATGTGTCAGACTGTGAAAAGATTTGTTTGTTGAAAGAGCTGTGGTGAAAAGTTGAAAAGGTCGCCAAAATGGGAGATTTGCCTTCAAATTCAACTAAGTAATGGAAAATTTCTAGTCCGAAGCATAAAACTTTAGATCAAGTCAGTGGATTAACGACGTCCACGTCAACGCTGTGCGATACCTCGTTCGACTCCACTCTCTATCCGCCACTTCGACTAGGTCACCTGAAGATGTGTTAGACTGTGAAAATATTTTTAACTGGCCACTCTGGGAAGAATTATATCAAAGCTTAATGGACGGCTTTTTTGGATGTATCTAAAGCGTTGTGAAAGGGATTGTATTCGCGCCGCGACTGCATTCGACAACACATAAATTTTCCCGCTGTGCTTTGAGCATGACTAAAGACGAAGGATGTGCGATTTACGCTGTGGCCCGATGTAGCCTTTTCGACGATTGGAGCAGGTATTTACCGTAGACCTTTTATTTAGTCGTTTTCTTCAAAAGACTTACGGTTTACCGATAAGCCAGATAAGCGTTGTCTTTGTTTATGTGCCCAACTTTTGTATGGCTCGGCAAGAAGTTAAGCCTACTCTCAAATTTGGTTTTTAAGTTTATCGTCAGTTTGTTTGTGAAGAAGGTTTTCAGGATTTCTGTGTTGGACCCATTCTTATAGCAAATTACATTTTAATTTCCCCTCAATTTAAAAAATAGATTCAAATGAAATTTACCGTAAGCTTAAGCTTATAATTTAAACATTGTTGTAAAAAGGTTTTTCCTCAGACTACCATTGTAAATAGGTGCCACAAAACAGAAGCGTAACACTTTGTAAAACTGCCAAATCTATTAAAACAATTATTTGCTAATCTTTGTTTGTTTTTTTTTTCCGACTGGTTCTTGGTCGGTTTTGACATAAACTTAAGTACTTGACGTCTTCAGAGTTATTAAGCTTAGGTACTTTCCGCGTTTAGCGCGCACGTACACGAACTCGCACAAACAGCTTTATAAAATTGAATTGAATTATGTGAACCCCCATGCATTACAACCTCGGTGAAAACGTTTTTTGTAGTACAGTAATTTTTCAGATACAACAAAATGTTTCGCCACTCAAATTAAACTTATGTGTCGGAATCGTGTAATTCATTAGGGTAATCCATTTGAAAGCACGAACTGTTCCAGTGTTTGTTTATGCGCAACTATTTTTCTTACGCCAATACTTTGAATAATGGCTTTATTGTACACTTTGTTATAATTGTAATAGGGAATTTAGTTCATGGATAGTATAAATAAAGTTTTGATGTCTGTGCGAATGAAGGTAACGTTTTAAGTTCCGGTTGAAAATAAAGTAATCATTTATTCCGTCACTGTTTAAGATACGTTTTTAACCTTCAAATATCGTATTTAGTAAAATTACTGAGCTTGCATCGGTTGCCTTAAGCAACTTAAATTGTTTCATTTAATGTTAGCATTAATTTGATTTCATTCGCATTGCTGCAACTTCTAGTTTAAGTTGTATAATTTCAAGAATTAAACAACACTTTTTAGGTCGGAAGTGCATTTAAGTGTACCACAAACGCGCTTTTTTTTTTGTTTTGTTTTTTAACAAACAGCAACAACTATCTGTATCAACTTACATTCTCAAGTATAGACCCTTTTCATAATGGCGCCCGACAAGTTATTCTTTTATTCTTATGATAATGAGCCCTACTAGCCTCGTCAGCATGTGCAAAATTCAATAGAATTTTTACATTAAAGTGAGGTTAGTAGGGCTAATTAACACATATACAAAAGAATAATTAAAATCGTCCGCCATTATGAAAAATGTCTATACATTGTCCCTGAGCAGACAGCAGCCATAAAAAAAATAATTAAAAAAGTCGTCAAAAGTTCCGTTTAAAGAAAATGCAAGTCCAGTTGTTCGTTGTTCAGTCCTTGGAATTTTTTTTTCTAGCTAAGCTTTTGTGGCGCGGCGTCGCAGTGAACAAAAAGCGCGCGAAAGTATAGCCTCGTTTTCATTCTTTCCTCCAGGCCCTCTCCTCTGAAAAAAATCTTAAACATCGATCCTCGCCAAAAGCAATTGAAATTTGAAGAAACTGACAACGCCATCATAAAGAGCATACTCTCAAGCCTTAGGCAAAATTTTCTTTTATCCCTACCTCAAATGGTCGTTGAGCAGGAAGCTGACAAACTTTTCAGTTAGATTTTCTACTTTCGCACTTTTTTAGGAAAAAGTAATCATGGCCATTTTTTAAAACACTATTTATTAAACTACAACTTCGCTTAAAAATATTCTTGGAGAAAGGTTCTAGTAAACTTTTAGAGCGAATATTAAACTTCGGTCCGTTCTGGTCACGTGACCGATGACGTCACAGCATTAAAAATGACAAAAATGTATATTTCATAAAAATATCTACCAATATCCAAATTTTTGTTTCCTCGCGTTTAATGCAACGCGAGATAGCACTTGTACCCAGACTCCCACTTTTTGAAAATTTTATATACCTCCCTTAATATTTATATTTTGTTCGGTACCCGGGCAGTCCGAAATGGCTCACACCATTGTGCTTCAAACCACGTTGACTGCTTTTTCAATAACAAAATAATTTCGTCACAGTGAGCAAAAACTCACTAGTGAGCAAAGTCACGTGACCAATGACGTCATCGCCCTTAGTCTTGTACAATAATTAGTTTATGGTAAGACTTATTTCTAGACAACGTGGGGGTCTTGCTGCCCTCAAACTGACCAAGTTATTTGGGATTGACGATTTTCCAGCTGCAAAGGATTCTGGGAAGGTTCTTATTATAATTATATATTGTTATTTAATTATTATTATTATTATTATTATTATCTTGAGAATTTAAAGTTTACCAAGCTTGTGCTACGTTCAAGAAGCAATAACGCACGTGCACTCACCAATGAAGAGCATTTTCATTTAGCAGTAAGAAATTAAAGCTTGTAAATCGTCTGTAGTGGAAAAACCTCACGGTTCTAAGTCAGTCGCAATTTAACAGGCATTTCTTACTCAAGTTAAGTCAAGCAGCTGTTTAGATTATCAAACCGCTACGATGGTTGGTACTGGTAGTTTGGTCAGCGTTTTTCGATCCGCCAGATCTTATACAGGGGCGTGTCGTTTGCTGCGTACACTGTCCACTTGATTTGTTTTCAAACGGAAATGTTTTCTTTCGGCTGCATAAATTTTAATGCGCTCGCATCTAGTAACATTCGAAATTCGGACTGCATTATTTAACTGATTAATGCTGATAACAGACATTTCCAGTTGCAGTTAACATATAAATTATGTCACTTTTTTCAGTTAACGTTGAAAGAAAAAAACGCTATACAGATGAATGTTATGGCGCGCTGTTTTATGGCGCGCTTTTAGGGAAAGGTCAGTATTTCCAAAAGGTTAAATATTTTAATAGATGAATGATGTTACCTATGATAGCCAGAGAACCACTGCGGAAAGTTAAGATTGAGAATCTAGGTCGACACCCAGCAGTTGCGACGCTAGCTCAAGAACCAGCTACAAATTTGGATTTCATAATGTAAAAACAAGCAAAGAAACGAAAATAAAAGCGAAAATAAATAAATAAGAAGATTAATGTTTGTAAAAAATCGCTCAAGACGTTAGCATATTGATATTTGTTAAGAGGGTTTAAAAAAAAATATAGACACGACTAAAAAGCTCACAATTTCGACTATACCAACGAACAGGGGAAGGATAAGGCACCTCAACTTGCGTGGTCTTGTGGGAGAAGGTCAATTGTGGGTTCATATGTTCTCATGAAAGAGAAGAGTGTTAATGATTTATATGAAATAAAACATATATTAATGCAAAAGTGACATCAAATGAAGAATGATCCACCGCTTCTGGCAGATTCGCAAAGTGTTTCACAGGAAGCGAAGGGTTGTAACCAGATTCATGTCTACAACTAGCAAATGTCAAATTGCCAATTTTGCGAGATAAAAATTGTGGACTCCATCCGTTTCCCGTCAGATGCTATAGTTTTGAGCATCACGAGCAATCAAAGAAATATAATGCAATATTATCGCTAGGTATTCGTTCCCTCAGGGATAAGTAAGTTTCCATGGGCAGTGACTAACGACTTACTGAAACCGGTAACGCGATATGATGAGAACCCTCATCAGGTGAAACGGAGCATACATTAATAAAGCATTGTGATGTCGAGCTGAAGCAGAGAAATGATACAGAATTAAATTATCACTCACCAACAGTGAAGGTAGCAAACAAGAGGAAGTTGATACTCGGCCACTGCTTCTGGCGGACAATCTTCATGCTTCTAAGTCAGTCGCAAGTTCGCAGTCATGGCGAACTCATCGGTGACTATTAGCAGCTATTTCGAATATCAAATAACAAAAGTGGCTCGTTGGAGACCTAGGATATCTCTTTCACAGTTGCAAATGCAAAACTACTGTTTGACCGGTGTTTCGCTGTCACTCTAATCGCAAAGTCTCGAAATTGCTTGCATTTTTTTCCAAAGTCAGATGTTTTCGTTTCAGGACATATAAATGCATCCACCTGGTAACATTTGCGCAACGCTATTTAACTGGGCAACAGTGACAGTTTTCAGTTTCCATTAGCAAATAATTATATCGCTTTCTTTAAAGTTTTTCAGGTTGACACAAGCTATCCAGGTTAACTTCTAACGCAAAACCACATTTCAAAGTGAAATTGCAGTTATTCAATGAAATATGAACTGGACCAGGATGTCTATTCTTGCTAAATAGTTTTTGATAATGAAAATGCTCTTCATACAATCACCTTGGTAACACAGCTAAAAAAAACAAATAACAAATGAGAGTGTGATATTCAAAGGCCGTTGAAAAAACGACCTGTAGGGGAAGAAAACCCGCTATAAACTCTTAGAATGTTGTATCCTCCCGCATATCGTCGTAGAAATAACAATACTATAGATAGACAGTACACTTCATTTTTTAATAGAAGGGACTAAGCTGAGCTTCCAATATTTTTGTTATCAGTTTATTAAGACTGGGCAATATTAATTATTAGTCGCAATATTTTGTTAGCAAGTACCCCTGGCAAAATAATAATAATAGCAAGAATAATAAACCATCGCGTTGCTTCCCTGTTTTAGGTGAATTTGAAATATTGATATGAATGACATGTCAAATGGTGCCCCTTCGTCTTTCACTTTTTTCGTTTTCTGTCGGGAACGTTGTATTTGCATTTATTTATATAAAAAAATCGTTTGCATATAATTTGGCCTTGAAAGGTGGTTATTCACTCAATGTACCATAAATTCAGATCAGCTTAACATCAACGATGAGCTTAAACAGATTTTTTGCATTTTCCTGAATTGTTACGACTGAGTTGAAAAATTCAAATGAAGCAGGAAAGTTGATCTTGCCTAAGCGTCATCTGAATTGAGTTTGAAGCACCACTACCTACAAAGTAATCATGGTGCGTATAATATATTTGAAATAACAAATATTGAAACCCGAAAAGGCAAATTAGGACACAAAAGTGTCGTCAGTTATGTCGGCAAGACGTTTACTTTTGACAAATTAGTTTCTACTGATGTGCGTCATTAGCTGCCTTTCATCTCTCAAGCCATTTCATTAAAGCATTAAAAACCTTTTCCTCTAGGTCTGCCTTAGCTTCGTTTTGAAACCAAACTTTCTGTTGTGTTTAGAATTAGAATGTTAAATATTATGTGGTTATAACTCCTATTTTCATTTTAAGGGTTCACTGTGAAAGTGGCTGAAATGAAAATGAATGAGCAGGTGGTTTGATAGCTGAAGTATCTTAGAGGCTATAAATTACCTTTGTTTGGCTCACTGAAGCATAATCAGTTCTTGCGGATGATTATAAATATATATGCATTTTGTCTGTTCTTAGCTGAAGTCTGGAAAACAAAGCAGTTTATCAGACCCAGCGAACATATCAAAGTAAAAAAAGAGTACAATCAACATTTCAATTTTTCGCCATTGTCTGTGTATTGAAAACGAACTGAATTAGCATAAGCGTCCTTTCGTCTTAAGCGACTTCCACTGTTACGTGCTTCAACATTCACTTTGCATGTGACAGAAAATAAAGGGGTTTCTGATGTCGACATGAATCAGATCAGACTCTGGCGTTTTTTTTTTTTTTTTTTTCGATACTGGTTGAACGTCGCTTAGATAGCAAGCTATAGTTTGCTTCCTTTGTTAGTTAATCATTTGAAATGCGCGTGGTAAAAATCAAAACGTATGTGGTGTTCAACATGTCACGAGAGCGGTGGTCCATTTTAGAAATTATCCTTCAGATTCGTTTCTCATCTACTTTGGTGGTAGCTATTTGGGCAGAGTAGCCCAATGTGTTTATTTATTTTACAATTTTCAAATGTATGTTAATGAACATTGTCCTCGTGAAATTATGAGTTCACAAGGACCGAAATGTTTTCTGGAGTTTTTAAAGATAATGCACACCAGGGCAAATAACGGATATGAAAACCGAAACGTCTGATATTGTTATCACTCTGAAGTTTAGAGGGATTCGTGGCTATCCTGGCTATGACACATATCATAATGTCAGCTCAGCAATGTTTTAGGACTCCGACCAGTGTGATAGACATGACATAACGATATCGATGCACTGACATGGTGAATAAAATTAAATTGCCAAATGGTGCATTGTCATCTACTATATCTTTGTCCTGCCTTAAAAGTAATACGCAGCGCAAGCTCTTCGTCTCCCAGCGGATGACCCAAATTAATTGAGGTAGTAAAACGTTGAAAGACGGTTTCTCAAAAGTTATTAAATAGGCAGTCAGACAGGAAAAATTACAGTTCTACTAAAACTTTAATGCTCCCTTCTGAAACTTTCCAAGCAGAACTGTAAGGAACATACTCTTCTACGTGTAAAGGCGACAGTCTTTTGTTAAAAAAAAAGAAAAACCACTTTAGTATTTTGGCGACCGCAGTCCAAAACCTCCTTTGTCACGACAATGTGGGGAATCACAATATCTTTCTGAGCTTGCGTACCATCAATCGAAAAGAAAAGAAAAAAGGTATAGAGGCGTCTTGAAATATATGCATTGCAGCAGTTAACGTTCCCGCGAAATATTTTTCTTGCGTATATATGGACGGAAAACGAAACGTCTTAGATCAGGTTGTCAAGCAACCTGTCCAGTGATTCCAGGATTAAAATCCAGAAAACGATTAGAGAACGGCTTAACATAATTACAAAAATGAGACGGGATGGCAGAATCCAATTCTAGAGAAATGTCTTTATCTTGAAAATATTTGTCGCACTAATGTCTCCTCCGTATTTATTCAACCTTAATTTGAGTTCATTTCCACGTAGATTATTACAAACTTCTTCCGCTTGTCAGCATAAGTCCTTAAGGAGCATAAATGCACTTGAAATAAAACGGAAAAAAAAGAAGGTAGTGAAAACTTCCTGTTTGTCTGACCCTATAATACACATTCAGCGTTTTAACACTAAATGTCTGTCCATGATTAATAATGACGAAATAAATTCACCTTTTCCACATTTGAATATTGCTTAGGAATTAAAAGATATAGCCGAAATATTTAGCTAAAAAAGAAACCAGCTGAGTAATGTATTTACAGATTACAAAATAAGGATTAGAGGTTCGTACAGAGACCTTACCCTTTAAATACTATCGTGTCCCTTGAGGTAATTGCTTACATGGCGCTTCCTCACTGCGCTTAGTTTATTGGCGTCATTTAGCGTGTGCTTGTGTGTGCAAACATTACAAACATGGCATATTTGCCTTGACACAGAGCTTTGTCAGGCGAAATTTTCCCTTTGTGGTCGTGTTGCAAAGAAACGAACACGGTGATCACCCCAAGGGTCACACAAAAAGACATATTTTAAGGAGAAAAAAATTAATAGTGAAAGTTGGATTATTTACATATAAATGACATGGACCTCTGCATTTGGAGCCAAGGAGGATAACGAGATGATGACGTAGTGATCCAGTTTCCTCACATTATTCGCAAGATCGGGTAATTTGAGACCACGAAACTGAAAGATTATAGCCCAGAGAAATAATAGTCTACAGATTTCGCTACTATTCATAGTTTAGTTTGCTACATAATAACAGTTTGTTTGGTTTTTCAAGTCTCAAGTTTCTCGCGAAACTCAATAAAAAGACTTAGAATCGACGAGCATGCAGTGCGAAAACAAGCATGTTGACCCCATATTTTTATTGCATTTTTTTTCAATGTCCTATGCATGAATATCAATTGTGTCTAGTTTGAAAAAAATCTGGATAGTACATTATTTTCAAGTGAATTATCTTAAGGTGAAGATTGACTGAGTAGACTTAAATTGGTGACCGACATTTTAGGGGCAAATCAGAAAAAAATCAAGTTGGCATTTGGCTTCTGAAGCAAAACAGGGAATCTAATACAAATAAAAATAAATAAATAAATAAATAATAATAATAATAATAATAATAATAATAATAATATAGGTTCTTATTAAGCGCATTTCTGTATCTCAATGCACTTTACATCATGATAAGATAAAGCCAAAAAAACAGGAAAAACCACTAGCCTATGTAACATACTATACACCAAACATTGTAAACTTAAGCTTAAAAATCAATTAAAATATTTCCTAACAAAAATGAATTAAGTTTTCTCTTAAATGCAGCAACACTTTCTGCATTTTTGACATATTCTGGGATAGCATTCCATAATTGAGGTGCTGCAGCAGAAAACGCACGCGCTCCATATGTTTTGGATTTTGCGGCTGGGGTGCACAATAGCGAAAGTTATGATGATCGTAGTGCTCTTGATGGATGGTCTTCCTTAATCAGAGGTTCTAGATATCCAGCAGATTGTCCATTCAAGATTTTATATGTGAAAGAAGAATCTTAAAGTTACTCCTTGCTTCCGCAGGTAGCCAGTGAAGGCTCTTTAATATAGGTATGATGTGATCAGAACTGCTGTCCTGTTATCATTCGAGCTGCAATAGTCTGAATTCTTTGTAACTTATGTCTCTGGTAATTTAAACTTGGGGAGTCACATAACAATTGAAAATGTATAGCTCTTCCAATGCGGATTTGAGTGTTAGTAGCTGATGTGTTATCGCAGCCATTTGCAGGCCTTTGTCACCCCATTTGCGCCAATGCCTAAAGGAATAACTCCAAGCAAACAAGCTAACCAACCAACAAACAAATGTTATACACAAAGTTATCAATAACTTTTAGTTATATGGAATTCGTAGTCGATGTACTATATATTGTATAAGACTCCAAATAAAAACTTGTCTGTCTGTCTGTCTGAGAACAAGTTCCAAAAACCCACGTTTGTTTACATTTGATGGCTAGATTTTGCTTGAGGCCTTAAACGTCTTTACCGGTATTAACCTGTTGAGACCAACCTTCACACGGAAACGGAAAACGAGTCTAACCCAATTACCCCATCAGCTGTTCGCTTCTAAGAGCTTCCGCCGAGTAGTACTCCCCCACTCCTCTCCCCTTCCCCTGCCCCCCCCCCCCACCTCCCTGCGCTTCCAAACAAAGACGTACAGGTTTCACACTCGTGAGTTTAAATTAAAACAAGTTTATCTCGATTGCACATCTTAATGAACGTACTATAAACTTCATACTACCTTTAAAATGAAAATTGTACTCGTTAACCTAGATTAATACAATTGACTCCTGCTATTTCAATCCCCTGAAAGTTGACTACTTTGGAGAAATTTTCCGTTTATTTAGCTCAGGCCATTTCCGACTCCTGTTAACTCGAACACTTTTTGGTTTTTCATGCGTGTTCGAGATATCTGGAATGTACTATAGTTACGTTTCATGCAAAATGTGAAATTTCTTAAGAAGCTCACATTTAAACTTCTTAAACGGCAAAAATCATCTAACTGATTAAAGGAAATGGTTTACTAAATTATAGAGAGAGACTTTATAATTCTCCCATACCTAAAAACGATATTGGATTATATGACCAACCAATAATCAATATCTTTCTACTTCTGATATCTTTTGAACAAAATCCATTTTTAGCGCTTTTCAACTTAATAAATGTAATGAATGCGAAAAGCAAAAACAAAAACAATAACAACAACAACAACAGCTTTGGGTTTGCTTCAACTGGCTTTGTGATTGGTCATTGAAACTCCCGCCTACTTATTCAACTAATAAGAAGAAAGACCAAAACCAATCACGCCTTTCTTGATTGCGCGCATTTTTCCGAGCTCGGCACCGGTTCCGTGTAATTGCCTTCAATTCTGATTGGTTCATTATGAACTTTGCGTCCCGTGTTTGTTTTAACTGGCTTTGTGATTGGTCATTGGAATTCCCGCTACTTCGATTCAACCATTAATAAGAAAGGCCAAAAACAATCACGCCTTTCTAGATTGCGCGCGTTTTTTTCCGCACCTGATACGGGCTCCGTGTAATTGCCTTCAATTGTGATTGGTTCATTACGAACTTTGCGTCCCGTGTTTTGTCTTGAATTGGTTTCACCATGATTCATCAAAACTTGCTCTATTATACAGATATCGTAGCGGCGTCAGCTCCGGTAATAGCGCAGAGGTCCGTGAAACTAAGAAAACTGAATGACTCACAGATTCCACAAGGCTGAAGTTTATTGTGCCAACTCTCACAGCAATCCTTTCTGGTAGGATGTGTTGGGGCGAACGCTCTTAGTAAGTTCTGAGTTTAACAGCAATAATCGGAGGTTCTGTGATGTAACCCGATGTTACTTAAAGTTACCCTAAGTTGCCCGTCGAATTTCAATCTGTGAGAATTATGGAGAATTACACAAGTTTACCGGTATATAAGCAAAGGTCAAGTGAAAACTATCAGAAAGCCATTGTGACGTAAGCTGTGGTAAGAGCTAAAATATGACATAAATATACTGCGGAAACTAAGGCACACGGGTGCCGTTACACTGCTTCCCTAAATATTTCTTCATTTACCAATAAACTTAGTAAATTATAAAAAAATGCGATTTAAAATTCAAATGCGATTTAAAATTCAAACATATGTCGATTATGAAACTTATAGATAAAAATCTAGATATAAATCAGTTCTCATAGTCCTCTTTTGCTAAGAGCAGTACAAGTTTATGTACTGGTCGCTCGAAGAACGTTCTCTCTCCGTCTTTGGCTGTCACGATCTGTACCTTTCTGACAAGTTGGTCGCCGCTTGGGAATACTTTGGTGACCAAAGCTAAAGGCCATTGATTTCTCGGGGATTTATTGTCGCAGACTTGGACAACGTCACCTTCTTTCATACTTCTCTTGGGTGTGGTCCATTTCTGACGCTTTTGGAGTTGGGCGCAGTATTCTTTCTGCCAGCGCAGCCAGATTTGATTAGCGAGGTACTGTACTCTTCGCCATCTTTTACGGGAATACTGGTCCGGTGACTCGAATTTCCCTGGTGGAGGCAACACAACTTGAGTCTTAAGTGTCAGCAGGTGGTTTGGGGTCAGCGGCTCTGGTCCTAATGGATCCGTCAGGTTCTTTACTGTTACGTTTCTGTTCACTATACTTTCAGCTTCAGTCATGAGCGTACGTAGCGCTTCGTCGTCGAGCTAGGTGCCATGTTCCAGGAGCAGTGATGATAAGACTGAACGTGCTGTGCGTATTTGGCGTTCCCAAATACTTCCCATATGTGAAGCCTGGGGAATGCTGAGATTGAAGTTGATCCAGTCGCAGTCTTGAGAAGACAGGTATTCTTTCAGGGATGAAGTGTCCAGTTCTTTGAGTGCAGCGGCGAGTTCATTCTTTGCGCCGACAAAGTTAGTTCCTTGATCGGATCTAAGCTCACGGACTTTTCCTCTGCGGCTGGTAAAACGTCTGAGTGCGTTAAGGAATTACGAATCTGTTGTCATGGAGTTCAGGGTTTCCAAGTGTATCGCGCGTGAAGAAAGGCAGGTAAATATTAGGCCCTATCGTTTTAACTGTTTTCGTCCTTCTTTGATGTAGAATGGGCCAAGTACATCCATTCAGTGTAGGTGAATGGAGGAGCTGGTGTGACATCTGTGAATTGTTCGTCTAGGACTGCATACGTTGTTAACTTCTTAGCTTAGTTAGGCTGATGAGATGCGTGTACTACCACGATTCTAGCACACGACCTACTGGTTTCCTCCTCCCCGCAGACTTGCGTGCAAGCTGTAGATGTACTTTTGGCTTCGGGGTATTAGGTTTCTTCTTGTTATCGGACGTTGTCTCGGTATGTAGTTCTGTCAAATGTGTCTTGCCGCAAATGTCGCAGACTGGAGGTGATTGACCGCAATTTTCGGCATTGTGTTTGTTAGGAGCCATACACAAAGTTTCTTTTTCTTAAAGAAGTCTGTTTTTCCTTCCCAGGTTAGCTCTCGAAATTTCTTGCACATGTTGAGCGTGTGAGACCTTGTTTTGGGGAAGAGGCATAGCTTGTTAACCGCTGAGGGGTTTTCATCTGCAGAATTGTCTTCCGATTTTGCTTTCTTTTATTCAGGCGATGAGGCTTCGCGTCCACCACTTGTTTTCGAGGCCAGGTTAGTAGAACCGGGTAGCTTTTTACGTGGCAGGAGGCCAGGTGGTGAAAATGTACCAGGTGAATTTCCCACTGGGTCTCATAATTTTGTCGCCTGGCGGAATATCTGTGGAATGTTCATGCCATCAGCATAAAAGGCTACTTCTTCGACAAACTCAGCAAAGGTCGGGAACCCATCGCAACCTTTCTTTTGTTTTAGGGTTTGCACCGTTGTGGACCACTTTGTTAGGAACCAACTTGGGAGCTTCTCGACCAAGGAGTGTAACTTGGAAGGGTATTCAAAAATCTTAAGGCTATGAAGGTGGTTTTCCGCTATTTCGACTTGTTGTAGGAAATCGCTAAATTCTCTCAGACCTCGGGCGTCATTATTGCCGATTTTAGGCCAGTTAGCCAGTTTTTTCTGAAAGTCGGTAGCTATAATTGCGGGGCGACCGAAGCGCGACATCAATTTCTTTCTTGCTTTGCTGTAGGCTATTTCTGGACTAGCGCTCACCATGTACTGCAGTTGCTCAACAACTTTCTTCGCGTTTCCGTCCATGTGCTGATAGAGGAGATACAGTTTCTGTTTAGCGCTAATCGGTGTGGAGTCGATCAGAGTGTCGAAAGCTGTTTCCCAAATAAAGAATTTAGTGTCTGTCTCGTTACCAGTGAAAACGTCCGGATTGGCTTGTGGGAGTCGTTGCAACTGAGTTACCCTAGCCAATACCTCGGCAATTTGGAGACACTTTCTGAATTTGGAGGAGCGCGATTTTGACCTTGAACATACGAACTTGGTTTTATCTCATGGTATAGAGTTGCCGGAGAACTCTCAAGGCTGAAGGGATCAACGTGTGGACGAAGCTCATAGGCAGACGGATGGACAGGTTTCAGGCTGGAAGTAGCGGCCAAAGCTTGGCGGGGATCAGCAGTCAAGGTTACTTCGGATAGAGAAGTGACTTGGGTACTGGCGCCAGCGGCCATCTTAGGGGCAGTCAGTACAAAGGTCTGTGTGGTAGTTACTGAGTTGCCTGTGTTTGCAGAGAAAGCCGGAAGCTGAAGTGTTGTTGGGTAACCTGTGTCAAAATGGAGTGAAGCCAAGAGTCCTGTGCCAGGAGAGGAATCGACTGGCTGTCCTGTCTAACAGAAAGATTTGTCTGGGTTCGTCGTTTCAGGAAGAGATTTTACTTGTTCTGATGTGCCTGCGTGGAAGTAAGTGTCGTGCCCCTGCGTGTGCAAGGGGATGCGTCGGTAGTCCTATGTCAGAGAGGGTCATGTAAGATGAGAGACCTATGTGAGGTGGGTGTCCTGTATCAGTGTAGGAAGTGACTGGTAATCCTTTGTTCTAATTTAGAGGCGTCGACAAACTTGCGGTCGACGTCGGAAGAGTGGGAAGAAATTCTGCTTGGTTTACAAACCGATCGCTCATCTTTTCTATGGCGTTAAACTCCGGCAAAAATCAAGTTTTATTTTCAACATCCAAGTTTTCATTTTAAAGGTTATGCTTACGATTTAGATATGAACTTTTAAAAACAAAACGCTTTCTTTGCATTCAACATCGTACCATATTGCCATCAATACAAGTTCAAAGATGCTAAACAAGATTCAAGGTTGAAATTTGCTCTTCAAAAATCAACTATTCGCTTCAACAATCTAGTCTTCGCTTCAACAATCTAGTCTTCGTTTCAACATTCAAGCCTTCGTTTGAACATTCGAGTTTCTGAGAACGATCAAGCCTTCCCCTCAACATTACATTTTTCGCTTCAACGTCAAGTCTTTACTTTCAGCCTTCTGGAAGTTGCGCCCGAAATGACGCACAAGTATTGAATTCGAACTTCAAGTTTTGGTTTGAACTTCATGCTTGACTAACTCGGATACTCAAGGTCAGGCATGTGCGCTGGTCGCCTACCAAGCATGCTTTGTTTTATTCATATCGAAGATCGAGGCTGCCTCGCGCGGGGAGACCAGAAAATTTTTTGTTTCTCCACAGCTTAAATCTATTTCTGCTTTAGACAACATGTTAGATCCATCGCTAGACTGTGTCAAGCGAATCTTGTAAATATAAGTGTGAGAAGTGTTGACGGGCCTACGAAACTCCTGCTGTTCTCTGATGGATTGCGTTTTGCGTTTATAGCTTTGCTCTAACCAGAATATCTTTAAGGGGTTTTTCTTTGCGATATGATAAGAGTGGAGGTTCTGTAAAGGTTTCTCTTAGTTGTGGTTGATTCTGTATGAGGTGCCATTTCCCCAACAGTATTGTCTTTAAGCTGGGCAAAGCCGGGTGATATTGCGGTATAAAGGGTAGTATTGTCTTACGTGCATTCTTGTTCCTTTGTTCTAGTGATGCTTTTCTATCAGTCAATTTGACTTCAGAGAGGTGTTTCTCTATGGGTACCCTTTAGTTGGAAGGGCGTCTCTCGACGTTTTTCATGTTTTCCTCAAAGGTTAAGGGGGGCTAACTTAACTACAGACTTAACGTTGTTGCCAAGAGATTTTTACGAATTGTATTTGTAAAACACGGTTTTTCGGTGTTTTGTGCCACTATATTGATGAGATGTGCGAAGAGGTTAACATGTAAAATTTATAAATTGCTATTGCGCATACGTAACTTGCCCCAGGCCCCAACCGCGCATTCGAGAGAATAATCCATAAAACCTTCGAGAAAATTATGTGAAATTCCGAATTGTTTTGCCAATGGAAGATATTCCAGCCTTCTTTACGTAAGCAATTGTTGTTAACGTACATAACTGCAATGATAATGACAAAATGGTATGAATTTGCGTGCTTATGACGTCATAAATCTCACAAAAACGTGAATTCCCAAAAATCGATACGTAGTGTTTTGCACCTTGGCGATCGGTAACCATTGGCACCATTCTCGATATCCAGAAGAGTACACCACTCGAGTTTTAGTACTTTTTCTGTTCTGGTCGCGTGACTTACCAAATATGGTTGTGGCTCCAAAATCTTGTAAAACGTTTTGATTGTAAAACCATAGCCAGAGAGCTTGTCTGTGCAAGTTAGGGTTTCCAAGATTCATGAGGGTTGGGAACTTTCCATAGCAACAATGTTAGCTAATTTTTTAGTTAAGTTAGCCTTCCCCCCCCCCCTCCTTAATTGTAAGGAATTACGAATTTGATAAAGCCTTTTGTGAGGCCTGGTGGGTGAAATTCGTGTTTTGCGCCGTGGGATAGGGTATGGTTTTTGAGGTTATCGATAGTTAAATAGGGTATCATTTTTGCACATTTTGGGACAGAGTTCACTGTGTGATCCCTACATAGTGTGCCTAAATTGTATCAGCTAAAAAATACTTAGCTAAACGAAAAAAGAAATGATATTTTTTTGGGTTTTTTCCGCGGCGGTAAGCTTCAGTTTCAGTTCAGTTTATTGTTTTTTGAACTATTTAAAAACATTTCTACATTAACGTACATTACATACGTAGAGAGATAGGCCAGCAACTAAATTACACAAGTGATAAAAAGCAAATGTGCGCAGTGACCAAAGTAGCTCTGGCTTTCGAGTTGGTAACTGCCACGGACAATTAATTTGCATGAACATGTACATAGACATTTAAAGAACCAAGAAGTTAAAAGTGCAACAGGCTATGTAAATGATACTTATATTACATAACAGAAAAAAAATACATTTATTAATATTACTTAATAATAAAAAAGCTAACAGGATATGAGCAGACTACACTTAAGAAACAGATTGAGTATTTAAAAGCCGTTGTTTGGATCGCTTATTAGCCTGCTGAATCCACCTTTTGTTTCACGCTAATTCTTCCCGGCTTTTTTCGGGTCTAGTCCTTGAATAGAGTATCAATAATTGTTTGCTACATTCTTAAATAGGGTCAGGGTTTCAGACCCTTTACGGCACACACCTATCCGAAATTTATGGGAGTACCCATAAAGAGATTTACGGAAAATTAAAGTTGCCGTAAATTTGCGTAAAGTTCGTGAAGCAAGTTTACGCCACTTCGTAAAGACTTGTAGTAAAGGTAGATTTACATCTATCGCAAGTAATTAAAAGCTTGCGTAAAGGCTGTTGAAAGTTGATCAGCCAGATTTACTTTCCTTTACACGCCATATAAAGTTTGCGTAAAGTTGCACTTTACTAGAATCAAAGTAAAGTTAATGTAAAGCTGGAGTAAATGTGTCCAATTACGTTTGATCGATGGTTGTTTCAAACCATACCTTTCGGAAAACATTGTAATGCTAGCACAAATGAACTCTGGCTCGCAGGGTAGTGCACATGGCATTGTGTTATATTATCTCTTATATGTGCTATAAGATTTGGGCTGGACCTCGGTGAGTAAGACCAGCACTAAAAATTAAATAAGCCTTTTTTCATGGGAGAAGCGTTAAGGCCTCTGAGAACAAATTCCTCACAATTAACCTTTGAGGAAAACATAAAAAAAAACTTCGAGAAACGCCTTCAAAATAGAGGATACTCAGTTAACGTTGTAGAGAAGCACCTCTCTGAAGTCAAATTCACTGACAGAAAAGCGTCACTTGAACAAAGGAACAAGAATGCACGTAAGACAATACTGCCCTTTTTAACGCAATATCACCCGGCTTTGCCCAGCTTAAAGACAATACTGTTGGGGAAATGGCACCTCATACAGAATGAACCACAACTAAGAGAAACCTTTACAGAGCCTTCACTCTTAGCATATCGCAAAGG
The DNA here is from genome assembly GCA_016490735.1 of Pachyseris speciosa. NCBI lineage: Eukaryota > Metazoa > Cnidaria > Anthozoa > Scleractinia > Pachyseridae > Pachyseris > Pachyseris speciosa. Next base: position 324,950 of record JAEMWC010000472.1, read on the forward strand.
AAAATCCCTAAAGACATTCTGGTTAGAGAAAAGCTATAAATGCAAAACACAATCCATCAGCGAACCGCAGGAGTCGCGTAGGCCTGTCAACACTTCTCACACTTATATTTACAAGATTCGCTTGACACAGTCTAGCGATGGATCTAACAGCAAGAAAATAAAGCAGAAATAGTTTCAAGGTGTGAAGAAACAAAACATTTTCTGGTCCTCCACGAGGCGGACTCGATCTTCGATATGAAGAAAACAAAGCATTCTTGGTAGGCTACCAGCGCGCATGCCTGACCTTGAGTATCCGAGATAGTCAAGGGTGAAGTTCAAACCAAACCTTGAAGTTTGAATTCAATACTTGTGCGTCATTTCGAGCGCATCTTCGAGAAGGCTGAAAGTAAAGACTTGACGTTGAAGCGAGATTACCTGAAGTATGACTGAGCCATATTTACTGTACCATCATTCTTAATTGAGCCAGGTCCTATGGGTCCACGCTCCAGGATTGTTGCCTCCAGGCTCTTAAGATTGTAACCCTAGTAGACAGTGTTCTTAATCTAACCAGGTTCATTGTGTCCACGCCCTTCATGAGCGAGAATCGTTGCCTCCAGGCTCTTAAGAATGTAACCCTAGTTGACAGCATTCTTAATTGAGCCAGGTCCATTGTGTCCACGCCCTTCACGAGCGAGGATCGTTGCCTCCAGGCTCTTAATAATATAACAGTTTGCTCATAAAGACAGGACTGTCCGGTAAACATCTTTTGTGCAACAAACTTTTTAAGTTACCAACTATTAAGAGAAACGTTTGATAGACCAGACAGTGACTTTTGACATGTAATACCTGTTGGAGATTCATTGACCAAAACTTTGTATGAAGAAAAATTCTTGATTGAACAATGAAAAAAAAAATCAATGTTGATTCAATGCATAACTTGCATTAGTACGGGATGTTGAGGTGAATTTGACACCACATATGTCACTGACAGCTAATAATGACAAGTATTAATACTAACAACAATTATTCTAACTTATTAATAATGTGGTTTGAATTTATACTCAACATCCGCGTGCTATCGCAAGGACAAGGATCGAGTGGGTTAATTTTTTTTTGCTCATTAGAATAGGATGAGGGAGGTATGCTGCCCAGGTTAGGCCTAGCTGTGTATTTTTCCATACTGGTACACAGCTAGGCCTCATCTGGGCCGTATACTTCCCTTTCCCCTTTTTTTCTTACAGGACTCCAGTTATCAGAGGAACAATCATTTCCTGGCTCACTTGCTGATAAGCAAAATGAAGATATACATAACTAATCATATTACAGTAGGCAACCTGTAGCCAAGCCAGAGTTAAGATAATATGGATAACAACAAAGTTCTAGCTAGGCGGAAATGAAAGGGCACCCCACTTTGCCATTTTCTTGCCCGCCCTTTCGTTATGCTGAGTGCCCTGTGTTTTTCTCTCTCATTTTTTTTTTGTATCATCATACGGTCAGCGGTATGGTTAAGCCGCTGGTATGGTTATCCACCTCAAGAGCCGAGAAAGAATTTCCTGACAGCCAAGGTCTTACTGCTATTGCAATATTTGACGCATCAAAGATGCTATTTAGAGTTTCACCTTTTACGGCGAGAAATTTTACATATTCATAACATGTAGTTTAAAAATATATAAGTTATCCAAATTTTCCACCCTTTTGCCTTATTATAAACTTAGATAAAACACTGAAAACTATTCATTAACTTGTAATATACATTATTAACTGAATGGAATTCACCTGTTTCTTATTTGAAGATTAACACCCTATAGTCGCTCATTATCAGTCACTTATGTCACATAATAAGAAGCCAGGCCTTAAAGTAGTTGGGATTTCCTGTGCTGGTTCCCTTGGTAGCTTTAATATTAACTAAAGGAAGGTTTGAAGGGAAGTTCCAGCAACTGGCAAATAGTCTGACTTCTGGCTGTATATTTAATGTGGTCTCATTCGCTCAGAAGCCCTTCAAACTAATCCAGCCATGCCGACAACACGCTGGCAGATATATACCACCATACACTCTTTTCGAACAATGTGTGGGTTCTTAAACATCTAACAAATTCATCTGTTACTTGGTTCACTCTAAAATTGGTATATTTTTTTCTTATTTGTTAGATAAAACAACATTAAAAGTGGAAATAACATTTCACGTTTTTACCCAACGTTACAATCAAACTAAGACGTTTATTAACACAGTAGATTCATGTAAAACATTCAGGTGCAAGGGAGACACACTCACATGCAGTCAATTACTATGGTCATCCTTTTCACAGCATTTTACAATGATACTAGTAAGATAACATCTGCGATACCCCTATATTCCCGCCCGGCACACTCGTCCCCCCCCCCCAACCCCCCTCCAAAAAGAAAGCAAACGCATACAAGAAACATGCAAGAACCAACAAATAAAACTAGTGAAACATGAATTTCAGACTCTTATTTTATTACAAGCGCCTCCCAAGTGAAAACAAAACAAGGGAAAAACTGTACAAAAATTGAACACATCCCCTTCCCTCTGTACGACTCCCTCCACCTTTAAACTCCCTCCATCCCAGGCCAAAATATCAACAAAGAGAAGTAAAGGTGCCTCACAAAAATACTAATGGGAAAGAGCGGGAAAGAGCGTTCGTTTGCGCGATTGATTATTAAAGCTTTTTTTTTCTCTAAACCCCTATCAAACATACGAAATAGAGCAGCGTTTGCATAAATTCTCACAACAAAAAAAGAAAACAAAATTGGCAATAAAACTGTTAAAAGCTATTGTCAACGTCTAAAGGGGTATCCTCAAAAGAATTGTTTTTTTTCTGTTTCCTCAATGTAAATGCTAATTATAATGATAATGATGAGCAATCATCGAAAAATATGCTAATAAGAAATCTTAGACACCGCGCGGGATAAAGAAGGCTTTACCCTCCCCCTCCCCCACTTTTCCAACGGTAAGAAGCAAGAAATACTAAATAAAATCGAAGTTACTTTTCTATTTAACGTTTTGCCGAAAATTGATTATTCTTCTTTTAAAACACCTCGTTTTTGTTGCTGAAAGTTTCACCACAACATGTTAGTTTTAAATGCATTTCCAGATATTTCGGAGGAATTTAATTCAAAAAGTTTCCGGGCTGCGTAGTAAAATCGTGTCAAGTTTTATCGAGTGCTATAACTCTGGTTTCCCAGAAACGGTGAGTGATCCAAATAATGTAATGTTGAGGGGAAGGCTTGATCATTCTCAGAAACTCGAATGTTCAAACAAAGGCTTGAATGTTGAAACGAAGACTAGATTGTTGAAACGAATAGCTGATTTTTGAAGAGAAAACTTCAATCTTGAATTTTGTTCAGTATCTTTGAACTTGTCTTGATGGCAATATGGTATGATGTTGAATGCAAAGAAAGAGTTTTGTTTTTAAAAGTTCATATCTAAATCATAAACATAACGTTTAAAATGAAAACTTGGATGTTGAAAATAAAACTTGATTTTTGCCGCAGTTTAACGCCATAGAAAAGATGAGCGATCGGTTTGTAAACCAAGCAGAATTTCTTTCCACTCTTCCGAGGTCGACCGCAAGTTTGTCGACGCCTCTAAATTAGAACAAAGGATTACCAGTCACGTCCTACACTGATACAGGACACCCACCTCACATAGGTCTCATCATATCTAAATCATATCTAAATCATAAACATAACGTTTAAAATGAAAACGTGGATGTTGAAAATAAAACTCGATTTTTGGCGGAGATTTAACGCCATACTTTTCCGTTTCTTTGGGCAATTGATCTACTTCGGCACAATCGATCGAATTTTGCTCTTTTAGCGCCTCTTCATATACGGCTCCCTCTACTAAAGTTTCGCTTAGCTGTTGTTGCAGTCTCAGTTTATTTAAAATCTTTTGTTGTTCTTCAATCTTGTCACTGAATTTTAATTTCTGCTCTAGTAACGCGCGTTTTGCTTTCACATTAAAGTGCCTATGAAGCGGAATTTGTTTCTCACTAATTTTAAAGTTTAATCCATAAAACTCAACATTCCAAAATTTAAGGTGCTCTTGATTAAAATTGGCGATTTTACAAGCGTTTGAAGTTGGGTTATTTTGCCCTCAAAAATGGCATTTGAATCGCGCGGCCAAAAAGATACGTGACAGTAGCTGTGACGTAATTTTGGGGACAAGTATTTCAACTATTTCACTACATTTCTTAATCGCAAACACATTTTTGTACCCAAAATGACGTCACATCATAGAATTTTGCGAATAAAATCGACCCAGACCCCTGACCATTTTTAAAGGCAAAATAGCCCAACTTCAAACGCTCGTAAAATCACCAATTTTAATCACGAGCACCTCAAATTTTGAGAGTCTTGCGTTTTTAGGGGTAAACTTTAAAATTAACAAGAAACAAATTTCGCTTCATAGGCACTTTAATCAAAGTTTCTTTTGAAGAGCGCGATGACCCGGATGTGGATGACTTTATCGATTGTTTTGACTTGCGTGACGATTGTGATCCCGCAGATAAGGTTTCATCTTTGTCCAGTGTCAACACTTTGTTTAACGCCGCACTTTGTACTCCTTGAATTGAATCTTTTACCGTTGAAAGTAATTCGCTTATGAGCTCTACTCGTGGGGTATTTTTCACAAGGTCTAGCCAACTGTTCAATTCGTGTTCGGTTTTTTGGGCGAGTGCAATTAAATCTTTAACCTTCCTGTCTATTTTATCTCGGTCTTTTGAGCCGGCGAGGTATGCATGGAACGCGGTGACGTTTGCGTGAAAACTCTTGTTTGCGGCTTTAGCTGAATTTTCCTTTACCGCGGAACGGAACTCAAAGCCCTTTTCGGTCATATTCCGCGAACGTGTTTCCGATGTGTCCCCTTTCTCAGAAATTTCTGAACCTTCTGCTTGATCAGGGGGGATTTTCTCTGTACTTTGCGCCAAAGTTTCACTAAAGCCAGTATCGCTGGTTTCGTCTGGCGTAGCGCCGGGTTTTGTCTTTTGTTCGCTGTTTTGCGGATGGCTCATAGCGTAGTACTTCAGGTATTTGGGCGATAAGTTCGACAGGGTGATGAGACACAGATAGTGGAACAGAGAATTAACTCTGAAGTGTAAATTAAAGTGCTACTTAAACCCATGAATAACCCACTGGGCGTTAGCCCTAGTAAAGGGAAACAGGGAACCACACGAGGCAAAGAAAAAATCTTTTTGACCTCGGTGGGAATCGAACCCACGACCTCCGGATTAGATCTACCGTTACTCTGCCGACTGAGCTACAAGGTCGCACAGATAAAGTCGGGGACGATTTTAGATGGTGAATCGCGGCAAAGAGAAAGTAAGGGTACATATGAATGTTGTGCCGCGTAGCACTAGGAACACAAATAGTGGAACAGAGAATTAACTCTGAAGTGTAAATTAAAGTGCTACTTAAACCCATGAATAACCCACTGGGCGTTAGCCCTAGTAAAGGGAAACAGGGAACCACACGAGGCAAAGAAAAAATCTTTTTGACCTCGGTGGGAATCGAACCCACGACCTCCGGATTAGATCTACCGTTACTCTGCCGACTGAGCTACAAGGTCGCACAGATAAAGTCGGGGACGATTTTAGATGGTGAATCGCGGCAAAGAGAAAGTAAGGGTACAAATGAATGTTGTGCCGCGTAGCACTAGGAACACAAATAGTGGAACAGAGAATTAACTCTGAAGTGTAAATTAAAGTGCTACTTAAACCCATGAATAACCCACTGGGCGTTAGCCCTAGTAAAGGGAAACAGGGAACCACACGAGGCAAAGAAAAAGTCTTTTTGACCTCGGTGGGAATCGAACCCACGACCTCCGGATTAGATCTACGGTAGATCTAATCCGGAAGTCGTGGGTTCGATTCCCACCGAGGTCAAAAAGATTTTTTCTTTGCCTCGTGTGGTTCCCTGTTTCCCTTTACTAGGGCTAACGCCCAGTGGGTTATTCATGGGTTTAAGTAGCACTTTAATTTATACTTCAGAGTTAATTCTCTGTTCCACTATTTGTGTTCCTAGTGCTACGCGGCACAACATTCATTGATGAGACACAGACACTGTTGTTTTTCTAAAACTCTGTTTCTACCAGTAACTAACTTAAATTTAGGCAACTTTTATATTTCCCTCGTTGTCTGCAGAGGTTTTAATTGGTGTTCTTTGGTTACGGATTTTAAATAGTATTTGAATGTTCTTCTTCAAAGGAATTTCACTTTTCTTCTGGCGGATCGACAATGTTCCATTGTCCGTTTTGCCGAGCACGTGCTCTTCTCTTCTTCTCAGCCTCTCCCTCTCCCCCTTTTTTCTCTTTTCAGTTACGATAACAAAGGAACGGACTTACGTGGTGTCCTCGGTTGACTGCTCAACTGTTTCCAGGGATGGAAGTGTCTTCTGGCTCGGATGAGCTTGCTTGACTTGAATTCAACTGTACAGAAATTCGACTCTAGCGCGTCAGCTCCTGTAGTGGATAAATCCGTAAAACTAAGAAAACTGAATGACTCAGAGATTCCACAAGGCTGAAGTTTATTGTGCCAACTCTTACAGCAATCCTGTCTGGTAGTACGTGGTGGGACGAACGCTCTTAGTAGGTTCATAGTTTAACAGCAATAATCGGAGGTTCCGTGATGTAACCCGATGTTACTTAAAGTTACCCAAAGTTGCCCGTCGAATTTCTGTGAGCCTTATGGAAAATTACACAAGTTTAGCGGTATATAAGCAAAGGTCACGTGACAAGTATCAGAAAGTCATTGTGACGTAAGCTGCGGTAAAAGCTAAAATAGGGCATAAAAATACTGCGAAAACTAGGGCACACGGGTTCCGTTACAGATATAATAAGTAGATTTTTGCCAAATGGTTAAAAGTTATGTTACATTTCTACTGATATATTTCCAATTTCAACACAGCTGTGGATTGTTATGGAATACAACTTAAAAGCATACTTGCTCTAATTACTAAGTTAAATGAGACTAAAATATATCAATTACAAAAGATTTAGTTGCATCAATACACGTTTAAAATGATATATACCAATAATGGTTACGATCTTTCCTGGCACTGGTTCTATTTATACGTGCTATCATTAGTGTCATTTCCCTTCAGTTTTCTATAATGCATTCTGATGTCCATTCTGCGTGGTAACGTAGGATTTTTTTCATTTTCAAAGCCCTTGATACAGACATCTTAAGCTTATTAGCATCGATTCTATAAAATATATACTTCATTGCTATTCTACGTCCTTTGTTAGAAACGGTCTAGAATTAAATATATAGGTGAGCTAATAAGTATGCCAGTATCATGACTTAGTGTTGATGGAACGCTATAGTTTTAAAAATGGGTGAGCATTGTGACTTGGAGTACATTGACTCTGTGACCTGCAAAGCTCTCAACAAGGCCATTTAATTGGTTCATGAAGCAGCAGACGACGGACTCTAGAAAGGCCGGCTCTTGAAGATTCGGGTTACCGTGATCAATGATAACGTTAAGGTCCTCAGAACTAAAGGGTGACCTTTATCCTTGTTTAAGTAAACATAACGACTTAAGAAACCATGGTTGCAAAGTTGAGGGCTAAGGACTTTGTAAGTAGCACCAGGCTCATATTTTTATTTTAACTAAAAAGCCGCTGACCACTAACTATCTTGGAAAACAATTCGTCGGACAAGTACGTGCCTCCCTTCTACGGGAAAATCTACAAGATAGCCAGTGAAAAAAAATGCACGTGGTAAAATGCTTGTGCGGGTCGATTCATAGTTTACTCTTATTATATTCAAAACTTTGGTCTAAGAAAGTTGGTATTTAGCCGGACGGCAGGTACACTAGCACATGTAGCAAGCTATTAATTAGCCTGCGAGTAAGCTCTCCTGGGTGTAGGGAGTGGGGTACGAAAGGTAAAGAGATAAAGATTGTCTCCCTGTTGAGTGCAAAAATAGTCGTCACTGCCGTAAAGCCATCTGGACGTTGGAGAAACAGCTTCATAAACGAAAGAACGTAATTCGAAAATGGTGACCCTTAAATTTTTAGAAAGACCCAAAGTTACTGGTAATTACTTAAACACTATTAATATTAACACCAACGCCCTCATCCCCCCCCCCCCACCCCTATCCGCCTAGGCAGAGTAATGTGTAACGGGGTAATTACATGGAAAAGCTGGATCACGTAAGGCAATCGAACCAGCAAGTCTGTGTTTTGGCTTTTGAGCATCAGCGGCACAATTAAACCTATCAAAATAGAAAGCTTGCCATTAATCTCAATCAAAGGTGATTTTAGTCAAAATACGGAGTATAGGGGGACGCCTTCCAGTGGACAATACCCCTTGGGTGAGCTCGCTTCGGCCCAACTGGTAACGGGGCGGTGATCAGAGATCTCCTCGGAGTTCTCAACCTCGCTCTCAGAGGTAAAATGGGAAGGGCAGCCGCCTTGCCAGTAGCGGGAGAAAAGACCTAGCTGGGTCTAGCCAAGAACAGCCACAGAGCATCCTCCGACAAGGGTTTTGTCCATTTTCGTGAAACGTCACGCAAAGTCACACGTGACAGTAACGCCGCCTTGTAACGTAATCCCCGCGTGATAGTAACGCATTCCCGCTTAGGAGCTGAACTTCTTCAGGAGACTTAGATAAAATCTTACCTTTTCCCCTGAAATTTTAGTTCAAAGCTGCACTGGTCGCTGCGAGCTATTTTTTTAGTTCCTCTCGAACTTCTTCCCTTATTTTTTTAAGATCTGGAGGGGTAGAAACGGGCTGTTTTTTCATGAAGCTCACACGCAAAGCCGCTTTCATTTGTGCATAGCTCTTCTTTTCACGTGTTGCGTGCTTAAACTCTGTGTCCCGATTATCATCAAGAGCCTTGGAAACAAAGGCGTTGATTGTGTCATGCTCTTCTGAAGGACGCGGTCCGAACGCCGGACATTTCAAAGGGCGTACAGCACTATCAGCTCGCGGTCAACGAGGCAAAGGTTCGTTTGGACCTTGCAGTGGCGTCGGGGGCTGATGCCGTCACGGATGGTTCTGAACAAAGGAAGCGTGGTGGGCTACAACAACAAGCTCAGGCAAGCCGGGCCGGGGAAGAAACATGGCGTAAACAATGATGTGAATCAGGACACAAATAAAGCGGCTCTTCACTTGATGGAGGGCGGGTCTTCAAAATTCCACCCCTCTAACAGCCACCATTCAAACCCAATTCACAAGGCCAATATTCCAGTTAAAACAAAACCAAAACTGACAATTTCGGAACCCCAACAACAGGAAGGTACAAAACCAACTACAGATCTGAAAACTGAACCAACCCGCCTGCCGGTTCAGGAAACGAGGCTCACGATGTGAACAAAGCAATCGTGGGGGCTGGCGCTGTTCTTATCGCGGGGATAGTTTTTGTTTCACTTTGGGATCGTCGCCGCTAACGGTTTTTCTTGATATACCTCTCCATCTGGAAAGCCACAACGACCAAAATTAGCAGCCTGGTGTGCTCAGCCAGAAAACCAATGGCCTGGCAGGCGGTTTCGAAAAGGAAAGAAACAATCGAGCCGAGCAGTCATGGCAGAAGCGAAGCCGTTTTTTGGCCAATTTCTTTCAGCCCGTTTCCCAATCCTTTCCCGAGGGCTTTCAAAGAGTTTGTGATGGCTCCAATCACAGCACTAATCGTGACCCCAGCCGAAAGAACGATTGCTGTCAAAGTCACGCCGTACTTTTGAAAATCTCTTTGATCCTATCACGAAGGGGAAGTACCCTTTCTCTTTCCCCAATCTGCGTTTGGAAACGCGCGAGGTATTCGTTTCTTTCCACCACTCTTTGTTTTGCGGCTTCTTTATCAGAAGGAGAGGCGTCTGGATCATCGTTTATTGCTTTATCTTCGTCAATTTTATTCTGAATCTCAGCTTCTTGCTCTTTACAGTCATGCAAAGCTTTTGTGCTGTGGAGACCTTCTTCAAGAGCATTTCTTTCGCTTTCTTTGGTTACGAAGCTTGCACTGAGTTGATCGAATCGGGTTCGTTTTTTTGCAATTTGCTTCGCCTTCTGTTTTGCTTGTTTTTCAAGGACAGTAATCTCCTTTTTCGCGTTTTCAAAATCAAGTCGATAGTTTTTGACCCGTTGCTGCAGCTCCCGCAATTCTGATTCGTTCTCAACGTTTGACCCAAGTTGATCAATTTTGACTTGGGTTCGCTCTATTCTCATTCTGAGATCTTTCACTTCTTTTGCAGCCGCTTCTTTTTGCGTGCTGAGCTTCTCAGCCTCTTTTAGTTGTTTTTCTGCTTGTCGCAAACTCTGCCTGGTTTCTCTTATTTCTTCTTTGTCTTGTTCAATTTTAGATTCAGCTGTTTCCCTGAGCGCCTTTATTATTTCTTGTGAAAGTTTTGGATTCAGTCTTTGTTTACCAGTGGCCCTTTCCTTTGTGAACAGAGCGTAGTTTTTTTTTACCAGACCCTTTCGTTTTGACAATGAGCCTTTTATTTATGGGGTCGTAACACGTTTTAAGCAAAGTTGGGCTTACATCAGGAAAAAAGTTTTGTTAAAGCTGCCCAAGATTTTTCACTTTGCGTTTTCGCGCAAAAAGACGTCTCTTCATAGGATGTGTCGGGCAGCCCTCTAGTTTCATGCAACTGCGTTTGTATCTCAACTTATTCACCACCATGAAATGGTGTGGATGCAGAGCTTGGTTGAAAGGGTTGGGTTCTGTCGACAACTTCTTCTTCATCGCCGTCGGCCTCATCTTTGTGGGACAAAAGGGGGTTCCCCATTTCCGTGTCATAGCCACCTTCCCCCATTTCGTGTTACTATTTCCTTAAATTTATTTTCAATTGAACTTTTTGATTCTACTGTTATAATCATGGCCGTTGTGCAGACAAATGTTTTGCCAACACACCAAGATAAAAATGCCCTCGCAATGAAAGCCGAGCGCACCGTGAAGCGCATCACATTTAATTTAAGCGAAGCCAGCCTATGAGAAACGCCTTATGTTACAGTGCCCAAGCTGAATGAGCACGAAGTTCTCGTTCCCGGACCAATCGCGCTTGTTTTTAACATTGACCTGGCCGGAGGGCACGCCAACAACTTCCTCGTGCAAAACGGTACGCGAACGCTGATCGACAAGCTGGATGTAAAATACTCGGACACCATACTGCAGGAAACAGTAGCATGTGACGTTTTCAAGATATGGGAAGACCTTTTCCTCTCACAGGAGGAGCGGAACAACATGCTGCTCGAGGGCATCCAGAGCGATGACCTAAACAGGATCCGCTCGGGGGCGTTACCGTGGAAAACAAGCTGAAAAAAGTTTTTGGAAAAAAATACCGAATCAGGCTGGACGACCAGATTCTGACCGACCACGAAGTTTTCTATCCCCAACCTCTCTACAACGACCTTGTGTTTGAGCTGACCCTTGCGGCAGCAAAACAGCCGCTTCTTTGGCGGGCCAAAAAATCGACCGGGCAGAGCCACATGACTGTATCGAAGTTGTATGACAACAGGTTCGGGCTGTTGATCGATTTGCGCTCCATGTCGGATCAAGCGATGCATGGCAGTGGCACGCGCCTCGTGAACAGCACAGACGGGGTTCAGTTTGAACTGGAGCGAGATACCGGCGGCTCGGGCTCTGTGAACTGTCAATGATTCGCAGTTCAACCTTCTGTACCGGCAATTGCAGTCTGTGCTATACTAGTATACCCACCGCACGAGGCAACATGAACCCAGATAACATTCTGTTCAACGCTCTCATTGTTGGGCCGACAAATTCAGGCAAAACAAGGTTCGCGGTGGACCAGCTCACGGGCCCTTTCCGCGGCAAGTTCGACTTCATCGCGCTCATTTGTCCGACGTTCGCGCACAACAAAACCCTCTTCAGGTTTGGAGAAAACAATCCGCGGGTGGATGTGATAACTTGCGAGCAGCACGAGGTGGAACTTTGGTTGAGGATCGTGACTATTGTTTCTGAGGGCACCAACAAACTCGGACAGGCCAGCTGGTGAATCTCGGCTTTTCATCCAGGCACATCGACATCAGCGTTTGGATGCTAACCCAAAAATACACCAGCATCACAGCGTCTTTTCGAGAGAACATTGCGGCGGTCGTTCTTTTTTACAACCCCTTGGCCAAGACGATGAAGGCCATCTTTGATGACTATGCAGGTGGTCTGTCCCAAGAGGAGTACAAAACTATGATTTCAAAGCTGAAAGAGCGAAAGCTTTCTTATCTCATGTTCTCGCTTCGCCACCCCTTCGGAGTTAAGCTAAATTCCCGCCCTTACGCGGGACTCAGAATTTAAAAAAAAAACTCAATCAGTGGTAACCATGGAGTGGGTCGAACACTACAGCGAGAACAACAGTGAAAAAGCTAGATCAGTTGTGGGAAATTTAGCGCAAGCCTTTCGGGACCATTTGGCGCAAACTTTTTCTTGCGATGGTGCGTCGGACGAAAACAATCTTCAATTGCTCCAAGAGCCACATAAATTTACCAAATTTGTAAAAATTATAACAATTCTCGAAAACAATTATTATTATTTTCAAGATGTTAAGTTAAAAATGGAGATGTCGAAAACTATTGAAAAGCTTCAAAAAACCGATGAGGATATTGACATAACGAAAGAAGATTGGTGGATAGCGATTCACCACAAACATGCAGCCCCAAATTGAAAAATAAAAGTTAAGGTATATATATCAGAAGAGCGTACAATTGCAGAAGTTTTGGAAATGCTGGAGGCTTAGGCATCGAGCTCACCCGCAGGTAGAGTTGTTTCTCGGAATCCATCCTATGGCCTGACATTCCTGCTCACCGGGAGGAGCTCGCCAAGCTAGCGTTGTCAAGGGTGGTGGGGGGGGGGGGGGGGGGCAAGAAGTCCATTGGCGTGTAGTTCACACACGAGCAGGTGAAACGCCTCACCGACAAAGAGGTTGAGAACTATTTCAAAAGGTACGATACTTACGTGGGCTCAAAGACAACCGGCAGCTTGATCGACAGATTCATTTATCTTGCAACCAAAGCCGTGGGGTTGTCAACATCAAAGACGTTGAATCTTACCAAAAAGAGCTCAGAGAGGACTACATCATCACTAAAGAGATCTCCAACCTGACCGGCAACCTTGCTTTGAAGTACGGTAAGTTCCTTTCTTTAGCCAACTTCGAGCTGATAACCACAAAATACATTGATTTTACCCACTCAGAGGCGGGAGAGCATGGACATAGAAAGGATGTTGAAGAAATCCCTGAACAACTCTCAGCAGTTTCTGAATAAATACTGACAATTAAAAAGTAGATTGCTGGCTATTTTTTTGCTTGCACAATATACCACCAAGTGAATTGAACGTTCATTCTGTTGGCATATCTTCGCAATGTCGGCTGAACAATCTAAAAGTACATGCATTGAAGCCTCTCACCCAGGAGGGGCGGCACAGGAACAGCAGCCCCAAGGGCAACTTACTTCACCAGCTCCAACCAAAAACCAAGCGAGTACCCGCTGTCATAATTGCAAACGACAAACAACAAAAATTCCAGATCTTTAAATATCAATCAAATTCTGATTGTAGTTGTGATTCTTGTCGCGGCTGCCGGAGTTTATTATCAGCGTGAACCGATCATTGCGAGGCTTAAGCCTGCAATGACTCCAGGCAAGGAAGAAAGCGCTCCCAACCCGCCTGCCCCCAGTGAGCCCGCCACTAAAACGTCGCAGATAGAAAACGGGGTCAGATTCATGGAATAATTTTCTATTGAAGATTTGCGACCAGCAAATACGCAAGGATGTGGTTTGACCTCATTAAAATACCTCAGTGCTTTATTGATGGAGCAGCAGTTTTTGGTCTTTTTAGTTTGGGTTTGGACTTCAATCGCAGGCTTTTTCTGAAAGTTTGATATATTTTTGGTGTCCAACCCCCCAGACTTGTGTGGGATGGTGAGCCAGAAGATGGAGAAAATTGGTCAGATGATGAAGAAAATGGGGGCAGCCTTCTGAAGACGTACAGACGGATACGGAAAACTAGTTGCTTCTCAGCCGCGACTTAAAGTTTATTGGGAACGTGCATCGATCGCCGATCGACCGGGGAGTAGTGACGTGATCTTGATTGCAGAAAATGTGTGAAATTATCTCCTCGGATCTTACCATCAAAAAGGCCACACAGTGTATGTGTTGTACAGTAAAAAGACGTGTTCCCAGTGTGGTTGGTTAAGGCATCCGACCGGTAATCTGGAGACCCAGGTTCGGTTCCTGGCTGAGCCACATTTTCACTTATTTACTTAGTTGTGTTGATTTCTGTTCCCAAGTTAACCTTGTATATATATATATATATATATATATATATATTTATATATATATATATATATATATATATATATATATATATATATATATATATATATACCTGACGAGGTCAGCTGCTTCTTACCGAACTGCTCGTGCAGGATGTGCTTTCTAACCAGGTTCTTTTTTACACCTTTGGCTTTTTCTTTTTTTTTCGTCCACGATGATGATTGAATACATCTTTGGCCATAAACAAACACACTCGGCGATTGGAGTTCCAGCGCATTCGTCTTTCATTTGCCCAAAAACCTTTTTGTTGGTTTCTGAATGCAGCGGATGCTCTAGGTGTGAAAGAGATGTTGACCAAGGCAACCTTCTGCATCCATGTCTTTGTAAATATCATCTGTTTTGATTTCGAGCAGAAAGCTGTCGGTGTCTGTGTACAGAAGTTCGCATTTCTGCCCATACTGCTTTTTCAAGATGTTGTAGAAAAATTCATACATCAGCAGTTTGCTATTTTCCAGTATTGTCATTCCGATGTAAACCGGTTTGTTGAGGCACAGCTTCCTTTTGCGCATGCTAATCCCGGCTAGGTCGTTTGCAAATAACTCGTGCCTTGAGTACAAGGGGCTTGCAATCAGTTTTCTGAGTTTTGTTGTCTCGTCGCTGCGCACCAATTTCACGTCAGTTCGGTTGCGCAAGCTTTCCATGGTTTTCCTGAAGACAGAGTTATTCATCAACTTGTAAAAGTCTTTTTTGAAGATGCTTTTGACATTCTTTCGAAAGTTGGTGTTCATTCCGATGTAAGGCTCTATCCAGCTTTTTTGTTCGAATTCCAGCACTCTGTAAACATTTTGTAGTTTCATCCCCTGCTTAAGATAAAACTGCAGGTTGCGGTAGTGCACCACTTACTTTTTTTTGTCCTGCAGCGTCAGCTAAAGTTTTTTGCACTCTGGCGGGTTGAGGTTGAGGTCTTCCTTCATTTTCTTTTGGTAAGGGTCAGCCATTCTTTTTGCACAACCTTTTTCTCCGGGGCGAGGGGGTAGCTATTGTGCTCTTCGTGGAGTTCCTCCGGATACTCAAGGTCAACCTCAAGAATAAAAACTTTTTCCCGTTTTCTTTTACCCCAAGAATTTCTTCCTCGGTGGCGGCCCAGCTGTTCAACTTGAAATTTCCATCGAGGAGGGCTTTGCTGAGTGCCCAGCCGTACACGTTGTTCGCGTCAAGATCCATGATAAACGTGTTTGGTTTGCTTTTGTCATAGCTTGGCACCAAGGGGTTGTTTGCCTTGGCGTGCCTCTTGGTTACCATAGAAATTCCACCCCGCATCCCTCTCTCCACAAAAAGATGCATGTCGATGTCAGTCAACAGCTCCTGCTTGATGCCAGTCTTTTTCAGAAGCGCATCCCACGATAGGCCGGGTGACGTGTAATAATGTGCAGGATCCAGGCCATACTGCTTTTGACAAAGATCTCGGAAGTTTTCGAAAACATTTGCCAGAGACGCGACGTCTGTTTTCACGTAAAGGTCATGGTAGTCGCCAAGTGTTTTACATTCAAACTTTTCCCAAACTTTGTGCGCGTGCGTGTAGTCGTCGTCCGATATGTGTTCGCCAGATAGCTTGCTGAAGAAGCTTTCTTTGGCAGGAAGGCTTTTTTCGTCAAACCTTCCCCATGAGTCCATGTACTCGTAGGGGTAGATGCCTTTTTTGGAGAGGAGCTCGAGGCCGTCTGTGTCTGTGTCTGTGTGCTTTCTACAAGCTTTTTCGTTATTTTTAGCGCCTCTTTTGGCTTGGCTTTTACAAGTGCGTCGAGGATTGAAAGCAGAAATGCATTGCTGCCGATAAAACGCAAGTTTCCCAAAGAAAATGAAATGTATTTTGCCACGTTTTTGGCCACACAATTCAAATCTCTTGCTCCGTCTGTTTTTGACATTGCCTGCATCAAATGATGTGCGTCATAGCCCCTCAAGTTGTGAAACACAACCGGTATCGGAATTGTTTGTGGGTTTATACGCAGCTTTTTGTTGCACTTCGCCATGCGCGGCTCCACGGAAACGGCCTGAAATGTGGAATGATCTTTCTCCGCATCCCTGATATTTTTGCGAAGCAGTAGCGTAGCACAGTAAAGACAATCTTCTTGATTTTTCTCAATCCATTTGGTAATTTCATCTTTTTCTTTTCTTTGCTCTTTGGTTCCAATGATCTTGTTTTCTTTGAAAGCTTTAGAAAAGCAGACGCTGTGGCTTTGCCCGCAATACTTGCCAATGCCATAATCCCACAAAGTTAATGAATCCAAAACTCTGTTTTATGAGGCTTTCATTGCAAATATGGCAATTATTTAGCGGTTTTAAAATCCCACCAATCTTATTCTGTCGTTACAAGTGGTGCTGTTTTTTCCAAGCTTTCGCGTAGTTTTTTTTTTCTAAATTCAGAATTCTTTCAAGAAACGTTTCCACCGCGTTTTTCTCGCCATCACACTCCTGTCTATATTTTATAACTGGCCTAATTTGGCCTTTGCATCTAACAAATGTTGCCGCAAACCCAGAGGCTCGGTGTTTGTCTGTTTTTTTCTGTGCAGTTTGTTTTATTGCGTTGACTTTCAGGAATCTTTTCAATCAGAGCCTCAAAATCGGCGTAACTAACAAATGGCACTTTCATTTCTTTGTGAAAGTTTCGAAATTTCAGAGTGTTTTTCTCCCTTTTCCGGCATTTTAAATCGTGTGGGGGTTCCATTGACTCCTTTGCAGAGTTTTTTGTTCTTTGGAATAATTTCTTCTGTTGTAAACCCAGTCAAACACATTGTGCAGAAGTGTTTTTTATCCCTGTGTTTGTTTCGTCATAAAGTAAAGATATCAGCCTCTTTACGAAGCAATAATGTGAATTTTCACCCTCGTTAAGAAGCATCAAGTTAATTCTTTCAATGCTTTTGTCTTTTGTACTCATCCAGCGAACAATAACAAGGTCATTTTCCCACCCGAGAACGTTAATGGCAATGTTGGGGTTTTGCTTCTCAAGCTTGTCAATCTGTTTCAATGGTGTGGGAAATTCAATTCCATCCATGTCATGGTTTCTTGGATATTTGCTTGGTCTTTTTGCGTTTTGTTATACTGGAAACAAAGCAGATCTCAAAGCCCACTTCAAACATTCATTATCTCTGTTTTGCACGTTGATTATTGGTTTTTGTTTGCCAGAATTTTTTTTTTTTTGGGGGGGGGGGGGTAGGTGTAGAAGTGCCTCCTCTGAAAGGTTGATACCTGGCAACATTGACATAAGCAATTGAGATTCTATCAACAACCCATCCGGATCCTCGCTCTGACCAATTTTGTTTTGTTTTGTAAAAACATGTGGTTCTTCTTTAAAGCAGTTTCTCTGTTTTTCTTCTTCCATTTGCCCCTCTTCATTTTGTCTTCTACGTCTGACATAAATCCGAAACTTGCCTTAACACTCCCCAAGTTATCAATTTCACTTTTTAAAACATCAAAGGCTTCTCTTTCCATTGTTCCTTATGTAAAATTTAATATCTGTTCTAATATTTTCAGGGTCGGTGTCCATCCTCCAAACATGAAGCCAATCATGAAAATCGGTAACTGAAATGTGAAATTCGTCCCACCGATGGGAGGTAAATCGCTGAATTCTGGTGGAGGCTCCCGAATCAGCTCTCCAAAGGCAGGCTCGGCTTGGTCGGGCGGGGCGTTCTTTCCCCCCGCCGGGGCGGCAGAGCCGTAGAACTCGTTCAGGACTTCTTCCTGCACTCGTGCTGCGGCCATTCCTGCATGTAACATGTGCTCCCTTCTCTTTAATAGGACACATTTTTTGAGTCACTTCTGTGGGGCAAAAGCTGTTTCACCGTATATCGTTTAAAAACGGGTTTAAAATTTGGTAACAACACACACACACACACATAAGGTGGGGCGTTCTGGGTCAGCGAAATACAGCTTTGGTTGTCCAAACCTCTCAGGCAATGAAGCCGGCGAGTTGCCTGACTGGTTTGGACAACCAAGGCTGTATGACGCCGATCCAGAGCCCCGACCTTATACGTGTGTGTGTGTGTGTGTGTGTGTTTTTTTACAATCATTTCTTTATAATAAAAACAATAGTTTGTCCCGAAAATAGCTAAGAAGCTAATCGGGACGGAAAAAAACTACCACACCTACAAATACGAGCTGAATAAACAAAAGGTAGCAACAAGCTACAATTAAAGGCAGTTACGGCTATGAACTAAAACTGAAGTGATAAACAGAAAGATGTTCGAAGATATGCGAAAAAGAGTTCTAAAGGTAAATCAGAAATAAATATATAAATGGAACTACTTGAACAGCTGCGCTGCAAAATCCAGTGCAAGATTACACCCCTCACCAGTGACTATATAGTATTTTATGGGTAGCTGGAAGATCATTTGTAGAAGAGCAAATTACAAAATACCTTTTACAACTCGAAGTTGTCTCAAACGCGGCATGCCAACTAAAATGGATCTTTTATTTCCAATGTATTCCGTGGTGTTCTCCTCTTGCCCATTGTACCACTTGCCTGCAAAGGCTGCTGGAATCAAAACGGCCTCAAACCACTCCCACACCTGTGTTTTGTTTTTAATCTGAAATTTCGCCTTGGAAGCGTGCAATTAGCTTTGCATTAAGGAAAACGGTTTTGCAGTAGACTGGTAGATGTAAGCTATTTGTCCAGGGTGATGCGGCCAGGTGGTCTGACAATCAACATATAATAGGTAAAAAAAAGATTGTGTGCTCCTTTAAGCAATTTTATAGGTTTGGACCACGCCTCGAGTGCAACCGGTATGTCGCGCATTCCTAGATAGTTATGCAGGTATGGCAACAATAAAAATGATTGTCAAGAAGCAAATCCATTTCCCCTGCATAGTAACTAGAAACGGTAGTTATATCCCGTGACGTGAGTTGGGGAGGGCGGGTGGGAGGGGGTAGGGTGGGGCAGGTTGCGTTCCCCAAAATATTAGACGTAGGTTTGCGGCCCGCTTCCTGAAACCCTTACCCTATTTCAGATCAAAATCTGCGATTTTCCCCACTTTATTTCAGACCTGACCAAAAATTCAACACCCTATTTCAAACCTATTCCACGTACACGGTTGGCCTAAACATAATTTGAGAGCTGCTTTTGTGACTCTTTTGTTGATGGTTTTATCGCCTAATGATGAAGAGATAGCTTCTTCTAAAAAAAACATTTTTAATTGAAGACTAGAGTGCAAAAACCCTACACTATTTTACACCAAAACTACTTGAAAACCATAACTTTTGGGGCCGGACACACCTACATAGCCCATATAAGGTAGTTTCCCAAAGCCAGAAGAAACGAGAAAACAACAATTTTAAGTGGTTGAGAAACAAAGATATCCGCAGTCGTGGTCACAATTGTGGAGGACAACCATCGCGTTCAAATCTCCGCTCCCCATTGCAAGGAATAGAAAACTACGAGAACTGCAGCAGCCAGAGACCCACAATGCAAACGAGCCAAGCAATATAAATGCAGAAATGAGGAAGATTAAACCATTTTCTACCCTCACCACCGTAGTTGGCTATGGATGAACGACAGCTTTTACTGAACATGAATAAAACGAGGAAGCTTAACGGAAATGCAAGTACTGCGGTTTTTACAGAAACCACAAATTCCCGAGTAGTCATTTTCAAAGGCCCAATTTCAACAGGTGGCGTATTATCGATACCATCAATGTTGTAGAACATCGCAGATATGAGCATGCCCAAAAACAAAAAGAAACAACAGCAAGTTAGTCTCTGTACGCGAGTAAAGGAATCTTTTGGCTCTTTTATAGCTACTGAGAACCACAAATGGTCGTTCGCAAGACCCCACATTCGTGCAACGTTAAATTCGTTTTTGAATCCGTGCTGTTTAGTGCCTTGCCTGGCAAAAAGCTCGATTGAAGTACAGCCATCTTCGTGCTCCAATGCCAGCCAGCGATAACAAGGGAAGGTCCATTGAGATTGGTCCTGCATATCTGTAATGGTTATTTCATTAAGAAACCAGGAAGGGTCTTCTCCAGAGCTATCGTGACCAACGTGAAGCTTACCTAAAGTCCCGAGAGGTTCAGTAACGGCAAACACAAAGCTGTCGACATTTCCTCGACTAAAAGTATCCATGCCACCATTCTGGTTTGCTGTTAACTCAACAATGTCGCTGCAATTATCAATGCCAAAAAGTTTCATGGAAACTTTAGCCGACGTTCCAGAGTTTCGCCATGCTCCTGTTGTTATGGTGGCTTTATACTGATAGGCGATGGTTCCGGTTGACTCCAGGGGTACAAGGGACGAACCTTGAAAAAATAAAATAATAAGCCGGTGTGAAATCCACAAATGAGTTTATTTGCACGCAAATAAAATGAAAAAAAAAAAAAAAAAGGTGTCGCCTACACAATCACCTGGTAGTACTTTGTTACTATTGTTGAACTAGGGTTGTGGTGGTTGATTTGTTGACCAGCAAATCTTTCCCGACGTAGTCCACGAAATCATGTTGGCCTTTGTAACGGGCGAGAGACGATCACAAGATAGTGCGAAGATCTCAAGGACAAAATAATACAACCGCCTTTTATCCCTTGAACATGTTCAGTAGAATTACTTGCCTCGTTTAGTAAAATTTACATAGTCTGATTTTCACGCTCTCCTGGGAAGTTAAAATGATTGTGCATTCTTCAATTCGACCTCTCAGTCTGAGAACAACATTCCAAACCCCAGCTGCTGCAGTGCAGGAGTCAGTGACAGCTGTCGTTCAGCATTTTAAAACTGGTGGGGGCCACAATGCAAATTCAACAATTACTTTTTCTGTAATTCAGGACAGCTTCGAGACCACCAATCGACCAGAGACTATCCACAAGTTGATGTCAGTCCTCTTAGCAAGCAAGGTTTCTGATAAAATCCAAAATAAGATCTGGACAAGCGAATATGTTGATTTAAGTAACTTTTTTTGCAACTTTACCCGGTGATACTAAGTACAATTTCACAATCAAAACCTCACCTGAGAGAGCATAGCGACAATCGACTAATGGACTTCCATATTTCAAATTTTTGTGGGGCAGCAGGATTGGCGTAGTGGTGAGAGCGCTCGCCTTCCACCAATGTGGCCCGGGTTCGATTCCCGGACTCGGTGTCATCAGTGGGCTGAGTTTGTTGGTTCTCTACTCTGCTCTGAGAGGTTTTTCTCCGGGTGCTCCGGTTTTCCCCTCTCCCCAAAAACAAAAATGACCTCTTTGAAGCGTTATTAGGAGCAAGTATCAAGTTATCTGGGCTTGCTAATGCTTGATTATTTTGACAGATTTTAAGATGTTAATGCATGCGATAAGACATAACAGCGGTACGCATCACCATGAATGTAATCTAGCAGCACGTCATTCCCTATTTTAGCATCTGGTAGGTGGTAGGGTAGACTGTGCATGAGAACCTATGTCATGTTTCGTTGTTTAAGAGCCTCCAACATATTGTTGTTAATTGGTCATTTCCGAATTACCTTTGACCTTCCTTTCAAAGCGAGACCTGGTGTTCAACCATTCGTATGAAAAAGAGCTTAATTTGCTTACGGATGAAAATATATTCCATATGAGATTATGAGCACCAGGACTCGCTTTAAAAAATAGGTCAATGGTAATTCGGAAATGGTCCATAAATTTCTAACAGACAATTTTCTTGTGCGCACCTTTTCTCTGTCTCTCTTGTCAGCCCTTCGCGCAAAGACCAATGCGATGAAGTAAACAAGAAATACAACCGATACTGTTGGATGACTGATGCTGCTGAATCCTACCTGAACTTTGGAGAAGTCTATTGTGTTTGGGCTGACTAGAAAATAGCCTCTAAATATTGTTAGGTGATTGCAGAGACATTAGCGACCTTCAGATCGGACTACGAGTACGAGATCGAGTACGAGTACGACTTTTTAATTCCTAGTCGCAAGCTTAGATTATCATGTACGACACCAACTCTCGTTCCTAGAGCCTCATTCTATTCTGTTTAACAACACTGAGGAGCGAGGACTCTGAGTAAGCAACTGTTTTGAAATTTGAAAGTCGTACTCGTACTCAATCTCGTACTCGCAGTCTGATCTGAAGGTCCCTATTGCAAGGCGGCTGGAGTAGAATTTGGGCCCACCTGTGAAGAAGACAACCGAAACTATCATAGACGTTTTTAACTTTTCAATATTGGTTTAATCATAATTGACCTGCAGCTTGAATGAAATTCTATGTGTACTTCACCGTCTTATCAGAAGGAGACCGAGAAAATCTCCAATGTATTTCGGTAAATATAAGACGACCATAAAAAATGGGGAAGGATTGCCAACCCCCCCCCCCCCCCCCCGCCACCTCTTTTTTTAGGGTACAGAGTTTGCAATCTTAGAGGTTAAGATTTATTAATTATTAATTGTTTAAAGTTTTACGTACTTTGCAGCCATCACTTATCCATTCTTCGTCCTTTTCAGACCAGTACAGACAGCCTGCCGAGTGTAACTCCAAGGTAAAATTTACAGCCGTTTCTGGGTCATACGGAGGCAGGGCTGTTATAGCATTATACGTCATCTCTTGATTTGCCGGGGGACCCTTAATCTTTACGCACAGATGTTCGTCAGTATCATCTACCTGGAGAAGCGGACTTGAGACTCGGTGCCTCGGAGCATTATTGTCCAATGCATCGCTTTTAGAGGTAGCCCTCTGATACAATGTCCTCGGTCGGTATACGTTTAGGCGTCACTGAGTGTTTAAGTCCGTAAGAGAGTACCTGAGTTTCAGTCTTGTCTAAGGGACGGGAAGAGATATTCCTGACGCAGTTGGCGTCTGTTTTGTGTCGTTTTTTTTCTTTAGTACGTTGTAGTCGAGTTAGTTTTAGTTGTGTCTTAGTGCGGCATTGTTCAGTTGTTTTCTTAGCTCGTTGGTCGGCAATGTTTCGTACAACGTCAAATAAGTTAGTCGGTACAAGTTGTTTTAGTTGGTCAAATCGTTTGTGTAGTTTGTCGTTGTAACGGTTCAGTCTTCTGTGACAGTCGTTAATCCGCGCTCGGATCAGTCGTCTGCAGGTGGCTTTTACGATCTGGATAGCCTCTTGTGTGTTCAACGGGGTCTTAAGTCGAAGTCCAGCCAGAACAAGGCCAAGATCTTTGCAGCGGTGGTTCAACCACAGTTGTTGTCGTATGCGTCTGACGTTGCTTGCGTAACTGATGTAATCGTTAGCAAGCCGTTCGCTCTGTCGTCCAAGTGAACGTAAAATCGTAAATGGTTTGAACCCAGGAGTCATTTACGATTTTACGTTCACTTCAGTGGCAATGGCAATAACAATGACAATGACAGTGACAGTGACAATGACAATGACAATGACAATGACAATGACAATGACAATGACAATGACAATGACAATGACAATGACATTGACATTGACATTGACAAATGAAATGACAATGACATTGACATTGACAATGGCAATGACAGTGACAATGGCAATGGCAATGACAATGACAATGGCAATGACAATGACAATGAAAATGACAATGACATTGACAATGACAATGGCAACGACAACGACAACGACAATGACAACAACAATTGCAATAACGATGACGATGACAATGACAATGACAATGGCAACAACAATTGCAATAACGATGACGATGACGATGACGATGACGATGACAATGACGACGACGATGACGCCAACGATAATGGCAGCTAGAACTACATTAAGAACGACAGCGATAGTAACAAGAACAATTACAAGGACAACGACACAGCGACAGTGACAGTGACAGTGACAATGACAATGGGAATGACAATGATAAAGACAACGACAATGGCAACAACAATGGCAATGGCAACGACAACGACAATAACAGCGACAGCGACAACGACAGTGACAATGACAATGACAACGAAAATGGACGGTAATGACAGCGGAAGCGACAATGAAAACGACAATGAGAATGACAATGAAAATGATAATGATAATAATGATAACAATTATTATGATGACGCTGACTTTGACAATAGCAATGACGATGACGATGGCAATGTCAATGACATTGACAGCGTCAGAGACACTGATAGGGACAATGACAATTGCATTGGAAATAGCCATAGAAACAGCAATAGCAGTTGAAGTCAACAGCAACTCTTTCGCAAAGGTATCTTTTTCGTTCAATTCTTGAAGATTTTGAATACTGAGATATTAGGTTATCGAATTTGATGACAGTTACCCACGGCCGCGTGTAAATGGCAGCCCTAGTTGCTGTTTGAAATTTGAACACTTTCTGACATATCAATAACCGTTTTTCGAAATGCCACCTACGCCTTACGATTTCAGCAAGAAATCCGAAATTGTCTAGGGCAGCACGAAATGAAAATTTCGCCGGTTTAGGCTAGAAGGTCAAGATCAGAGAAAGAGTCCATAATATTAAATTATAATTATGTTAGCTAGCTAGTGTGGCTGTACTCATGAAAAAATCCCACTTGTATTACCTCAAGTCAGAGACAATTAAAAAAGCTATACCTTCTGTGCGCTTTTTTAGTTCGAAATGCTATATTTTTAAGCGATATAGGCTCAACCAAAGAAAATTAAAGTAACATTTATCTATAGATATTAAGAGTGATTGTCAGTAAAAATCAAAGAAATCATGGCCACGGTCAAAAACTCGATTTCGCTCATACTTTGTCAGTTTGAAGGCCTAGGTAAGTAATTGAAGGAAATAAGGTTAGTTTTTTTAATATTCGATATAACGGCAGAAAGCCATGAAAAACGATCATCCTACTGGAAGCTCGGATTTCACCTTGCGAGAACTCGAAATTTTACACTTAGCTTTGAAACGTTTTAAAAAAATTTGATGTTGAATATTGTCTACAAAGGTTTACAAATTAAGAAATACCTCAAGCTGAAATTAAATTTCACTCGCTTCCTAATCTGTGTCACGCACGAGCGACTCAAAACCAATAGCAAGCAGATATTTACATCCGCTGATTTAAAATAAGTCATATTTTGAAATATCTTACTAACGATGTGCTAGGTTATCCAGTTAGCTCGCTGAAGAAATCGAAAATAACTTAATACCAGTACAAAGTGGAACAATTTAAATCAATTTTATTAAGTGCGAGAAGCTTTATGGCTGTTCCCAGGAAAAGCTCCAAGGAAAGAAATCTACCTATCCATATCTCTGTAAAATTATAACCTAATACTAGACTTGTCGGGAAGTTCACAGTAATACTGAACAACGATGTCTTGTCCGTTCTTGAGTGG
This sequence comes from Pachyseris speciosa, assembly GCA_016490735.1. Classification (NCBI taxonomy): domain Eukaryota; kingdom Metazoa; phylum Cnidaria; class Anthozoa; order Scleractinia; family Pachyseridae; genus Pachyseris; species Pachyseris speciosa. Next base: position 350,403 of record JAEMWC010000472.1, read on the forward strand.
GATTCTCGGTTGGATTTGCGGCGCAGACGAAGGCACAGCTGCTCAACTTCCGTCGCACCACTCACGCAGTGGCACAAGGATATAAACTACCACAAAACATCTTTGAAATTTTCCGGAGTTGAAACAGTAGTAGAATTGATTTTGGCGCCTGTTGTGGGTGTTTTCAAAACCCCACGAATGTATTGGCGATTACTATCTGTCCGGCTCATCATGCCAGGTTAGGCATAGGTTTGGCGAAGGACGAGTAATTTTGCACTACCCTGGAAGTTGTTTCAAGGTCACTGTAAGTAGCTAAGGAAAGTGCGTACATTGGAAGAAAGGAATAAATTTATTCCAATCCATGAAGATATTAGAACTTTCAAAACGGCTCTTCCCTGTAGGCTTAGGTAAGTAACCAGTTGTTTGATGTCCTACCAAACAGAAACTGCCTCCAATGAATCTCATAGTATTGTCTTCATTCTGATGATACGATAAATCATTATTTCTATTCTATTATTTTCATATATTCTATGTTCGTATATTCTATTCTATTATTTCATGTATTATTATCATATATTTTATACGTATTATCATTGTAAAGCGTTATTGGTTTCTTTGTAGAAATAACGCTATATAAATAAAGATTAGTATTATTATTATTATTATTTCCGAAAGACGGAAAGAAAGTGAAAATAATTTCGAAACTTATCTCTTCAGTCTGTTGTCCAATCCAGTCGATTAATAACAACTTTTATTTCACGACTCTCATGTTTTATGGATTTCCGTTATAGTATACCAGTCTGTTTAGAAGCCCTATCAGAAAGATATCAACAGAAGAAAGGAGGGTCTAAACACACTATTCACCCCCCCCCCTCCCCTCTCCCCAAATCTTCTCATCTTAAAATGTACTGAGACTGCGAGATTACAGCTGAAGTTTCGAAAATCGTCGATAATTTGAGCGAATAAACCTGGTGAGTATACCCACATTAATGAAACTGCTTACTTTTAAATATTACGTTGGACTTTGACCCCGGGATTCATTTTCCCAGACGATGCATGTGAATCGTTTGGCGGAAATTACTCCACGGGTGCCCATTTCCATTCCCTTACGCAGCTCGTTCTTGGTTTTTTCAAAACAAGGGCTAACCGCCGGCGAACGGAAGTGGCAGTTCAGTTAAGCAGACGTTCGTGGGAGAGGAACGCATGACTAGCCCAAAGAGCGACTGCTGCTCGTGATTAAAATTTTGTTAATTTAAAGCTTAACTGAAAAAACTTGGTGTAGCAGAGTCGGCGGCAGGGTTTGTAAACGAAGTAAAACAGTCATAAGTGGGTTAACACTAATTTTATTAGAAATGTCAAACTGGCACGCGAATATAAATACCAAGAGCTTTTGTCCACTTCTTTTAAAGAGCGTACTACTAGTACTTTTTCGAGCGTACTAATAGTACTAATTTTACCAACGCAATTTAAGATATGATTATCTTTTTACTTTTTCTCAGTGCAGGTCAATTATAAAACTGACACTGACATTCCTCCTCCTGTACCGATCACTGGTAGTAAATGCAAAGACGCTAGAGATAAACGAAACAGCCTTTACGTGCCAGACGAAGATTCGCAGGAAAGCGAAGATGACATAAACTATGTGCTAGATGAATCCCAATCTCGTTCCCACGGTCCAGCCTCTCTTCCTCCTTCGAGAAGTAACCTGGTTAAGACTGGTCACGTGTCTACTAAATTTTTTCAGATTCCAGGAAAAATGATTGACGGAAGCTGCAGGAAAGTTAAACTTTGTCTCCACTAAGTCGAGGACCCACCCTCTTTGGAGATTCGATTTGTACCCATGGGCACGTGACCAACCGCAACGAGGAAGAGATATAGGCCCTGGCAACGAATCAATCACGTTCTACCGGGTTCGCGACATCAGCAAAGCTTGCAATGCAGTATCACTACAATACCATGGAATGCAGCCCAAAGCCGTACTAAACGCTTTGAGAAAAGCTGAACAGTGTGTTTCCCAGACTCGAGTGAGCGGCGGAAATCAAGCCTATTTTAAAGTGCACATGAATCGAAATTTTAAAGCTATTTACTTTCTCCAATGTGAAAACTGGTGTTTTAAGAAATATTTTGAGGGGAAAATAATTAACTCTAAGTAGCAGGACCTTGAAAGTTAGGCCTTTCTCACTAAAATTCTAGACAAGGTCCTGGGTTATATTGAATGGTCGTGACGTCATTCGTATGTACTCAGTCGAGTGCGTCACTCTGTTTTTGTTTGTTCGGAGAACTATTTAATGGCAGCGCCTACAACTACAAGGTAAAAGGAATAGAAGCATAGTACCATAAGGATAATCCACAAAAGAGTCCAAGAGCCCATACGAGCAGATCTCCTAAAAAAAACTTCCAAGATTCATTACCGCGGCCGCCAGCTGCGCAAAACTTTGCAGGTTTACGCTTTTTCGCCTTTCCCGCCATGTTTCACGCTTGAACATACACGCGAATGTCGTCACAGAGACTTTTTGGCCGCGCGCAAAATGGCTAAAATTTCAGACCACGGTGGGAATTTCGGAACCCCTAGAATCCTCTTCACGAAAAGGAGGGAATCGATTGAAATGAAATATGGGGAATATAAGTTATGTCTAAAAATTTGTAGTTAATTTTCGATTCATGAGCACTTTAATGTGGTACTCATTTCCATACAGTACCATATACAAGGAAAAAAGAAAATAAAAATTGATCCAAGGATAAATTTAGATGGGCCCACATGGTTAGCTCCTTCCAAGTGACCCGAAATAACTTCCGGATTGTGCAAAAAATACTTTTATGCCTAACCTGACACGATGAGACGGGCAAATAGTCATCTCCAATAAATTCGTCGGCTTTTGAAAACCCGCAATCTTGTCAAAATGAGTTCTACTTCTGTTTCCGGAAAATTCCAAGGACTTTTTGTGCTATTTTATATCGTTATTATGCACTTGTCAATGTTTAGCCCCGGGGGGGGGGGGGGGGGGGGGGGAGGGGGGCGGGGGGGGCATACCCAGGGAAGTTGACTTGATATCCTTTCCCGTGGGAAGGGAATAGTAAGAAATTTGACATAACACAATATCTAAAGGGTGGGGATGTTTGACAAGGTCGCGGAAGAGACTCCTAGCCCACCATCATGAAAAAGAGGATCCTGAGATTGAGGTTAAGGGTAGGATTGACCGTTATTTTGCAATTTAGTAGTTGCTGAACCGGAATGTTAAACAGCTTGAAAAAATCATGGATATTAATTATTCTTAGCTAGATTTTCAGAATAATGACCTTGTACAAGGCTTGCGATCAATGTTGGGACGTCAAGAGACAGAAAAGAAAGGCCGTGGTGGCGAATGGGTACAAAGAATTGCCAAATGCATGTGAGTTGGTTTTTTGTTATTTACCCCAGTGGAATGGGTATTTGACACCTGTACTTGTCCCGTGGACAGAGAATTTGATATTAAAATAAGGTAAAATGTCAAATCCCTCAGGGTATGCCCGGCCGCCCTCCCCATGGGGCTAAACATTGACTGGTGCATTACACTACGTGAGTGGTGTGACGGAAGTTGAGGAGGTGCGTTCGTCTGCGCCGCAAATCCCAACGACAAAACTCTGAAAACTCAAGAACGAACGAGACATCATTGCTCGGTATGTCTGTGATTCCACAAAAATAAACTCTGGTTTTAGATGTGATGTTACAGAGATATGGATAAGTAGATTTGTGTATTTAGCGAACGATGCAATATTTGCTTTTGACGTGGGAACATATACTTCCGATCGCCGTGATCGACGGTGTAAAGCTTCCCATCCAGTTTGAATTACTGTTAAAATAGTTTTCTTTTCATTTCAGCATGTTAACTGGGGAATCTGGCACATCGTTAAGTAAGATATCTTACAATACGAGTTATTTTAAATCAACGGATGTAAACATCTATTTGTTATTGTACCAATTGCAGCTAAGTCCTCGTGCGTGACACAGATTATGGAGCGCGTGAGATAATTTCAGTTTTGGTGTTTCTTCATGTTTTTTAGTTTGTAAACCTGCGGAGACAATATTTAACATCAACATATTTTTTAAAACGTTTCAAAGCGTTAAAAAGATTGAACCTCCTTTTTTAAGATACAAACTTTGGCCGAGGAGTTAATTTACTTTCTTCTCGATTGTTGTGTGAAGTTGTAGATTTCAAAGACGCTGCGTTGTAATTTTATCGAGCTTTGAGCGGCATTCGTGCAAAAGCGCTACTAGATCCTAAAGATTTTAAAGCATAGAGACAAAAAAACAATAACTGAATTGTCTTTGTTTAACATATCAGAGGGCACTACCGGTCAGCTTTTTACCTCGCTGGATTTGGATTATTTTAGACTTTTGGATAAACGAGAAAAGTGTGTCTAGTTAATTCGGGGCTCAGTTCGCTCACAAATGAGTAAAAATCGAAGAAAATTGTAAAAATGTGGTTTAACTCTTAATTCCTTCCGGTTTAAAAAAGGTCGATGGGCCTGAGACAGTATCGAACTACTTAGGATATGAAGAGAAACCTCACGAGATAAAAGCGAGAACAGATTGATATCTCGACCGGATGACAACGAAAAGCAGAAAAATGATACAGAATTACATTACCACTCACCAACAGGGAAGATGGCCATTAACAGCAAGAATTTGATCGTCGGCAACCGCTTTGGGCAGATAATCTCCATGCTTCTAAGTTTGCCAGTAGTTCGTAGTCATGCCCAACTCAAAGATGAATCCGGTAGCTGTTTCGAATATCAAACTACAATGGTGGCTGGATGAAGACTCAAGGAGTCTCTTTGACAATTCTAAATGCAACTATTCGACAATTTGACCACTGATTTCCTGATCGATTTCGCGATCGATCCCTCGCATCACGCAATCTCGACCCAAATCTTCTCCACGTTTTAAGACTTCTGCGATATGCTAATTAATGCACATCTCCTAACATTTGAAAAGCGTCATTAAACTCAGTAACAGCGACATTTTTCAGTGGCAATTAACTTTCAGGTAGAAGTACGCTATCCAGGTTAACGTCAAACACAAAACCATAGAGGAAAATGGATTTTGTAATAATTCAACTAATTATAATCTAGAACAGGCTGCTTATTTTGTTGATGTAACTTCCTTAAACACAGTTCGATACTGGTATAAAAAATAAACACAAGGTTAAATAGTTCCATTGTTGGTTAAAAATTACAGGATGATCATGGGATTCGGAAACTTTTTTTCCGTAAGAGAATTCTTTTCACACGCCATCAAGTCACGTTTTAGTTTAATTACAAATATCGATAGGAATGAGAAGCAACATGTTTTTCCTTCTTCAGTCAGTATTTGCAGTTCTATAATAAAAAAAAGAAGTCGTTTAATTGGCGTAACATTTGGCCGCGAAATGAGGATATTCGCTCAGTCTTCCATCAACTCAAACCAACTGAAAATCGACGAGGACCTTACACGGTGTTTTACATGTTCTGAAATATTTTAATTCTGCATTTTTTTGACGACTGAGCGTAAAGTTGACCTTCCCTAAGCGTGACTTAAATTCACAATTGGTCTTTGACAAATGAGTTGTAAGGTATTAAATTTAACGCCCTGCTAACTACAAATTAATCCTGGTTCTTATGATATATTTAGGGGCGAAATAATAAACATTTCCAGAAGAAAAGGTGAACTAGGACATGACAGTGTAGTAAGTTATGTTGCCTAAACTAAAACTTGTGACAAATTAGCTGCTAGTGACGTAATCCATTAGCTTCTGTTTATTTCTCATGTCATTTCTTTTAAGCATGAGTGTCTTCTTCGTCCGTTCCCGTAATTTTGAACTCGACCTCTTTTAATGTTCAGAATCCTCCTTACAATGTTGAATATAATATTCTTTTAACTCCTATTTTTCACTTTTGAGTGTTTCTGTGAACGTGACTCAAACCAAAAAGTAGATTAGCAGGTATTTTAACAGGTGTAGTGCCCTTTATTTCCATATATTGCGCTGTTTGACTCACGATTGATTCACAATGAGTTCTTCCGGATAACAAAACGTCTTATTTTAATACTCAACTAACAAAAGGTAAAACAATCCGGCAGTCGCGAGTGCGAATAAAACATATAGTTTTACTTTTTTTTTTTTTGCTCATAGGAAAAGAACAGAAATTTTATTTCCACCCCAATAAAGGAATATTGCGTGCTCTATTATCTAAGCAATTCCCACTGCTATGTGTTTGAATAATTACTTTGCCAGTTAAGCCTGGTACATAAAATAATGTAATTTGTTTAATGGGCATGGGTCAAAATACCAAGATCTAGTTCTTACAAAAATGGAATCTTCACCAGCCATGGCCTGCAGGTGGACGCTCCATACTCCTTGGGTTCGTTCGGTTCCAATGGCTTGTTCTTGCTTCTTGGATGAGGTTTCTCCCTGTCTTTTAGAATTTATCACGCTATACCCAATCTTCTCATGTGGACCCTTGTGTCTAAAATCTTTCACGAGCAGTTGAAGTTCGTTTATGAACTGGTCGAGCGATTCGCCCTTTCGCTTTACTTTGCTGTGAAATTTGTATCACGCAAAGACCTGGTAAGATTTCGGCTTGACGTATGCTTCTTCTTGTCGTCGTCGCTGAGTGTCCAGGTGTTGCAGATATCTTGGGTAGTTACTCCCGGGCCAAATTATCTGGCAGTTTGATCACTGTTGTTATAACGGATCACCGAATGTAAATTCACAGTGCTGTTTGAATGACCTTTAACGTTCACGGTAGTTCTTCACTTGCCCAAACCATTTATGGCGTACTTGAAGCTGACATGCCTTCCGTATCGGTTGGGCACGTTGGTCACGATTTTATAATTATCGACCATCTTGCAGCGTCAGTTCTATACGACAGCTCTCTATTCAGGCGTGAACTTTGTTCTTTCTATCTCTGGCACCATGTTCTGTATGGCATGTGCTTCCACTTGGTGTTGGTCGACTAAACAACAACAGATACCAGCTGACAGCGAGTTCGACAATAGCAACAGGGAAGGAGATTATAATAAGTTTGAACTTTGAAAAGAAACCATTATTTCCAGAATCAATGCGTAAATTCTAATTCCAATTTAAGTCACTTTGAATAGCAATTGCTATGATAACGGACAGTGTGTTTGCTTGCTGTTGAATTTCGATATAACAAAATGTTTGTACCTTACGCCCCACCGCGATCGATTTATGACCAGTTCACATGACAAATTAACTGCTCCTCTAAACTTAGCTTTTCAGTTGCTTTAATAGCCAGAGTTAAAGCTTTTTGGTGAATCCTAAATTCTCTCATTTTCGGAATCATACTTTACTTTTCCATTCGTCTCGAACGAAACATAAAGGCATTGTGATATACAGAACCGAGATGAATTAACCTTTCTTGCTGTTGGAAAATAAGTACGTTTCAGTTGATGAAGCATTCTATTTGGCTTGTAAGCTATTCATGTGTTCTGCCAAGGCTAACAGTGAAACAGAAAATTACATAACAGCAAACAAGATCCTAACCATTATTGTTGTTGCTTGATGATCATGATTACATCAGCTGGATGGTTTTGTTTGGTCTCAGCTTTGCATTCCTCCAGTTATTCAATGGTCATAAATTGTTCTCTTCTGGGGCGATTCCTGACAATTGCATGGTGCATCCTTACTGCACCTAATTTATGGCGTCATTTGGCGCGCGCTCGTGCAGGCACACATTTATTCTCCCTCGCAGCCGTTTTTATAGGCTGTCACGCGAAGTTCCCACCAAGACAGCCCAAAATAGCGGCTGCGAGGGAGACTAGCACACATGGAAAACATGGCTGATTTGCCTCGACATTGAGCTCTGTCAGTTGGAAAATGGATAAAGCTCACTGACCACCTTGGGCATCCGATATGTTTTCTACTCATTTTAATCAACTAATCATAGCCTTTGCGTGAGAAAAGACTAATAATAATAATAATAATAATAATAATAATAATAATAAAACATACACTGTGCAGCCGTTTTTATAGGCTGTCACGCGAAGTTTCCACCAAGACAGCCCAAAATAGCGGCTGCGAGGGAGACTAGCACACATGGAAAACATGGCTGATTTGCCTCGACATTGAGCTCTGTCAGTTGGAAAATGGATAAAGCTCACTGACCACCTTGGGCATCCGATATGTTTTCTACTCATTTTAATCAACTAATCATAGCCTTTGCGTGAGAAAAGACTAATAATAATAATAATAATAATAATAATAATAATAATAATAATAAAACATACACTGTGCAGCCGTTTTTATAGGCTGTCACGCGAAGTTCCCACCAAGACAGCCCAAAATAGCGGCTGCGAGGGAGACTAGCACACATGGAAAACATGGCTGATTTGCCTCGACATTGAGCTCTGTCAGTTGGAAAATGGATAAAGCTCACTGACCACCTTGGGCATCCGATATGTTTTCTACTCATTTTAATCAACTAATCATAGCCTTTGCGTGAGAAAAGACTAATAATAATAATAATAATAATAATAATAATAATAATAATAATAATAATAATAATAATAAAACATACACTGTGCAGCCGTTTTTATAGGCTGTCACGCGAAGTTCCCACCAAGACAGCCCAAAATAGCGGCTGCGAGGGAGACTAGCACACATGGAAAACATGGCTGATTTGCCTCGACATTGAGCTCTGTCAGTTGGAAAATGGATAAAGCTCACTGACCACCTTGGGCATCCGATATGTTTTCTACTCATTTTAATCAACTAATCATAGCCTTTGCGTGAGAAAAGACTAATAATAATAATAATTAAATAACAATATATAATTATAATAAGAACCTTCCCAGAATCCTTTGCAGCTGGAAAATCGTCAATCCCAAATAACTTGGTCAGTTTGAGGGCAGCAAGACCCCCACATTGTCTAGAGATAAGTCTTACCATAAACTAATTATTGTACAAGACTAAGGGCGATGACGTCATTGGTCACGTGACTTTACTCACAAGTGCGTTTTTGCACACTGTGACGAAATTATTTTGTTATTGAGAAAGCAGTCAACGTGGTTTGAAGCACAATGGTGTGAGCCATTTCGGACTGCCCGGGTACCGAACAAAATATAAATATTAAGGGGGGTATATACAAGTTTCAAAAAGTGGGAGTCTGGGTACAAGTGCTATCTCGCGTTGCATTAAACGCGAGGAAACAAAAATTTGGATATTGGTAGATATTTTTATGAAATATACATTTTTGTCATTTTTAATGCTGTGACGTCATCGGTCACGTGACCAGAACGGACCGGAGTTTAATATTCGCTCTTAAAGTTTACTAGAACCTTTCTCCAAGAATATTTTTAAGCGAAGTTGTAGTTTAATAAATAGTGTTTTAAAAAATGGCCATGATTACTTTTTCCTAAAAAAGTGCGGCAGTAGAAAATCTAACTGAAAATTTTGTCAGCTTCCTGCTCAACAACCATTTGAGGTAGGAATAAAAGAAAATTTTGCCTAAGGCTTGAGAGTATGCTCTTTATGATGGCGTTGTCAGTTTCTTCTAATTTCAATTGCTTTTGGCGAGGATCGATGTTTAAGACTTTTTTCAGAGGAGAGGGCCTGGAGGAAAGAACGAAAACGAGGCTATACTTTCGCGCGCTTTTTGTTCACTGCGACGCCGCGCCACAAAAGGTTAGCTGGAAAAAAATTCCACGGACTGGACTTGCATTTTCTTTAAACGGAACTTTTGACGACTTTTTTAATTATTATTTTTTTATGGTTGCTGTCTGCTCAGGGACAATGATAAGGTAAGTTGATACAGATAGTTGTTGCTGTTTGTTAAAAAACAAAACAAAACAAAAAAGCGCGTTTGTGGTACACTTAAATGCACGTCCCACCTAAAAAGTGTTGTTTAATTCTTGAAATTATAAAACTTAAACTAGAAGTTGCAGCAATGCGAATGAAATCAAATTAATGCTAACATTAAATGAAACAATTAAAGTTGCTTAAGGCAACCGATGCAAGCTCAGTAATTTTACTAAATACGATATTTGAAGGTTAAAAACGTATCTTAAACAGTGACGGAATAAATGATTACTTTATTTTCAACCGGAACTTAAAACGTTACCTTCATTCGCACAGACATCAAAACTTTATTTTATACTGTCCATGAACTAAATTCCCTATTACAATTATAACAAAGTGTACAATAAAGCCATTATTCAAAGTATTGGCCTAAGAAAAAGAGTTGCGCATAAACAAATACTGGAACAGTTCGTGCTTTCAAATGGATTACCCTAATGAATTACACGATTCCGACACATAAGTTTAATTTGAGTGGCGAAACATTTTGTTGTATCTGAAAAATTACTGTACTACAAAAAACGTTTTCACAGAGGTTGTAATGCATGGGGGTTCACATAATTTAATTCAATTTTATAAAGCTAAAAATTGTATGTCAAAGATTCAGCATGCAGAAACAGAGAAAAGTTTTAAAATCACGGCTGTTTGTGCGAGTTCGTGTACGTGCGCGCTAAACGCGGAGAGTACCCAAGCTTAATAACTCTGAAGACGTCAAGTACTTAAGTTTATGTCAAAACCGACCAAGAACCAGTCGAAAAAAACAAAGAAAGATTAGCAGATAATTGTTTTAATAGATTTGGCAGTTTTACAAAGAGTTACGCTTCTGGTTTGTGGCACCTATTTACAATGGTAGTCTGAGGAAAAACCTTTTTACAGCAATGTTTAAATTATAAGCTTAAGCTTACGGTAAATTTCATTTGAATCTATTTTTTTTAATTGAGGGGAAATTAAAATGTAATTTGCTATAAGAATGGGTCCAACACAGAAATCCTGAAAACCTTCTTCACAATTTGAGAGTAGGCTTAAATTTTTGCTGAGCCATACAAAAGTCGGGCACATAAACAAAGACAACGCTTATCTGGCTTATCGGTTGACCGTAAGTGTTTTGAAGAAAACGACTAAATAAAAGGTCAACGATAAATACCTTCTCCAATCGTCGAAGAGGCTACATCGGGCCACTGCGTAAATCGCACGTCCTTCGTATTTAGTCATGCTCAAAGCACAGCGGGAAAATTTACGTGTTGTCGAATGCAGTCGCGGCGCGAATACAATCCCTTTCACAACGTTTTAGATACATCCAAAAAGCCGTCCATCAAGCCTTGATATAATTCTTCCCAGAGTGGCCAGTTAAAAAATATTTTCACAGTCTAACACATCTTCAGGTGACCTAGTCGAAGTGGCGGAAGGAGAGTGGAGTCGAACGAGGTACCGCACAGCGTTGACGTGGACGTCGTTAATCCACTGACTTGATCTAAAGTTTTATGCTTCGGACTAGAAATTTTCCATTACTTAGTTGAATTTGACGGCAAATCTCCCATTTTGGCGAGGTTTTCAGATTTTCAGCACCGCTCTTTCACCACACAAATCGTTTCACAGTCTAACACATCTTCAGGTGACTTATTCGAAGGGGCAGAACGAGAGAGTCGAACGAGGTATCGCACAGCGTTCATGTGCTCGTTAATCCACTGACTTGGCCTAAGGTTTTATGAGACATGATGAACCAAATTTCAAAATCATTTCACCGTTTTGAATGTAGTTAAGCTTCGGACTAGAAATTTCCCATTACTTTGTTAAACTTGACCGCAAATGCCACTTTCACCACAGCTACAGCGCTGTCGCAAGCAAACCGTCGCTTCGTTTCAGAAGGTCGATTCACTTTCTGTAATTGGTTAAACAAAATGACGTGTGAATCGCGAGGTGTGGAGAATCTACGATTCGATGACAAACATAGCGGGCAATGTCTTCCTTCGTAATTTTAACCAAAGAAAAAAATTGCAAAACATTTAAGTTTTGGTTTATCGTGAACTAAAAAAACTGTCAGAACAAGAGCGGATAGGCGTGTTTTTAGAGCATCTCTCTCTCTCTCTCTCTCTCTCTCTCTCTCTCTCTCTCTCTCTCTCTCTCTCTCTCTCTCTCTCTCTCTCTCTCTCTCTCTCTCTCTCTCAACTAACACTTGTGATTTCTGGTATGAATGAATTAATATGCAAAAACTAAAAAAAGTAAAAATAATAAAGAAAAATTGTCAACTAGTTTCCCAAAGAAGTACAAATACACTTGCCTCGATCCAAGCCCACTCATAAGAAATATCCACAAAAATATGAATACAATCTTCCGTCTGTACAACATTTAATCCCCAAATTTCAATACAACTATTTTTTTTACATTTATTAGTAAGCTCTGGCTTGCTGGCTCAGCAACAAATAACTTTCAAAACAATGAGAAGTTAAGTGAGAGAAACATAGTCTACAAGGTGTAAATAATAAGTCAGTAGTGCATGAATGGGTGGGGCAGGGGCTCTGAACCTTCAACTGATTGTACTTTTTTCTTCTGGTTCTACCCCTTACGTAGCAGTATCTACTTATGTCTTAACTTTGTTGCAGAGTCTAACAAAATTGCAAATTCATCACAACTTATCATTGTTCTTACCACCTTGGGAATGCCACTTTTTTGGTAGCCGCTTCAGTACACGTCTATTATTTCTATTTCTGTATTGTAACCGTTTTCTCCATTTTTACTTTGCTTCAGTGTTGCCCCTGAAGAAGGTTAGTCATGTCTCGCCATAATATATGGCATTAAAAGTTATCCTTTTCGACCATCATTTTGTTTCTTTGCCTTATATCCACCTTTTGATGGGATATATAATTATATATTGTTATTTCCGGTTTCACTTGTACTAATAATAATAATAATAATAATAATAATAATAATAATAATAATAATAATAATAATAAAACATACACTGTGATCCCCAGTCTTCGACTTTGAAATTAATTTGGTTCAAATTTGTAATGAATGGTTTGGTTTTCTATCTAAATTGAAGTTATAATGTTTATTTGTGTGCGACACAATATGTTGACTGTAGTATAATGAGAGTTGTCATGAGGCTGAACTCACATATAGTAACTGAATAATGCCAGAATGGGGCATTTTAATGCCTTACTGCTCCTAGAAAAGTCTCCCTGTTTTGTTTTAAAATTGACGCTCTCATATAATAAGTATTCAGTGGACAAAGTTTGAACAAAAATATATTGTCATTTTAATTTCCAAGGAATTACCTAAAGTCTACAGGTCTCTTACAAGCATTGTTTTATGTGACAATTTATCTTTGAAAATATGTTTGCTTGTGTACAAAGCAGGACAAATGCCATGACATGTTAGGAACTTATTTCGGTGACGGTGACAGTGACGGTAAATAGTGACAGTGGCAGTGGCAGTGGCAGTGGCAGTGACAGTGGCAGTGGCAGTGGCAGTGGCAGTGGCAGTAACAGTGACAGTGACAGTGACAATAGCAATAGTAATAGCAATAGAAATAGAAGTTGAGGTCAGTAGCAAGTCTTAGGCGGTAAAAAGAAAAGAGAAAGAAAGAAAGAGTTACAATTCTGTTCGCTAGTTAATCTGAATTTAGTCGATAAATACTGCCGCTAGTAGTGCCACAAGTCAACGGCAATCTCACAGGCTTTATCTCTTATATGCGTGTAGTTAAATGTTTTATTTTTAAGCGATAGGCTCCACCAAAGAAAAATAAAATAACAATTATCGATAGATATTCGCTCCTTTCCGGCTAAATAAGGCCAATGGGCTTAAGACAGAAACGAGCGAAACCGGTAACACGATTTCACGAGAAACCTCAGGAAACAAAATAGAAAATATATCTCATATCTCATCCGGAAGTAAAGTAGAGAGATGATAGGAAATTACATTGTCACTCACCAACAGTGAATATCGCAAATAACAGCAGGAAGTTGATCCTCGGCAACCGATTCTGGTAGATAAACTTCATGCTTATAAGTTGTCACAAGTTCGCTGCCACAAGTTCGTTGCGATGCCTAACTGAAAGTTGAATGTAGCAGCTGTTTAGAACCCTCAAACCACAAAGGTGGCTTGATGGAGCCTCGAGAGGTCCCTTTGACAATTTTAAATGCAATCGACAGTTAGATCTCTGTTTACCGTCTTTTTCAAAGGCTTCGATGCTTTCCTTGTTTGGCAGGTGCATTAAAGCACATCTAGTGACATTTGAAAGGCATTATTGAACTGAATAATAGTGACAGTTTGCTGTTGCAATTAAATTACAGGTTGACACAACTTACCCAGGCTAACGCCAAACGAAAAACAACAAGACAATTCTTTTTAATTATTCAACGAATTATAATTTATACTAGGCTGGGTATGTTGTGCTGGAACTTTCTTAATAAAGAAAATAATATATAATAGAGGTTTTAGTAAAGAAAGAAATACCACATTTGAACTTCAGTTGAACTGGTTGGTTTAAACTTGGAAGCTGTTAAGAAAGTGTTCAAAGCCAGCTATACGTAGTTAAGACAGTTCGAATTCGATCCTAGTATATTTAAAGGTTGGTTGAAAATTCCAAATTATCATATTGTGGAACTACTACACTCTATTCCATAAGAACGTGACATGGAAAACAATAATTCTCTTCACACAAATTGCTTCACCGTTTGAGTTTCATTACATATAGTGACTGGAATTTCATGCGAAATGTTGTCTCTCTCTAATTTTCCGAAAGGTTATATTTGTATTCCGTTATTTAAAAAAGAAGTCTCTTCTTAAAATTGGTCTCGAAGGCGGATATTCAGTTAATGCAATCTCAGATCAGCTTAACACCAACTAGAAGCTTACACAGTGTTTTCACGCTTTCTGTTATCATCATCATTATTATCAATAGCACCATCATTACCGCCATCATCATCATCATCATCATCAACATTATTATTGAAATTCAAATGAATTTGGAAAGTCAGACTTACCAAAGCGTGACTAAAATTCGCAAGTGCTTTTGAAGAAACTGATGGCTTTTGAGGAATTAAATTTGCGCCCCATTACCTACAACTTAATTCTGTTGCGCTTATGGGTCAAGTAATAAAAATAGCTACACGAAAAGGTGAATTGGGGCGTAACAGTGTCGTTAGTCACTTCGTCAATACTTTTAATTATGTGCCAAATTAGTTTTCACTGACGTAAACCATCAGCCTCTTCTTTGTTCTCAAGTCGCTTCATTTAAGCATCAGTTTCTTTCCCTTCTTTTGAAATAACCTTTTTTAATGTTTAGAATCCTCATTGCAATTTTAAACATTTCGTTGTTTTAATTTAGATATTATTTTTGCGTGTTTCAGCGAAAGCGGCTAAAACAAAAATATACGAGCAGGTATTTTAACAGGTGAAGCCTCATTTAAGGCCATCATATATATTGCGCTGTTTAACTCACTGTTTGTTCGCGGATAAAAGAGTGGTCATTAGCTAAGTACAAAGCAAAACAGCTTTTTGTAATAACCAACCAGCTTGACAAGATAAAACAAGCCAGTCACGAGAGCGAATGATATATACACTTTTTCTTTCTTTCTTTTTCTTTTTTTTTTTTTTTTGTTTTGTTTTGTTTTATTTTTGTTTTTGTTTTTTTTGGAACTTACAGACCTTGAATTTTATTTTAACCGTACTTAAGACATAATGCGTGCTGTCATCTTAGCAATTTTCAGTAAATATTTAATGTTATTTACTAGTTGAGCTTTCAACTTTGGATGAATGTCCTTAAGATACCAAGCAATGGTGTGGTCCTTTGCTAGGTAATCATGTAAAATTGTAGTACTTTCCTCGTTGTAAAAGGCCTAAAAGAAACATGGTAAAAGATTCGGTTTATTCAAGATATGAATAAAACGTGGTGCTCAGTACGCCACCAGAGCGGGCATCAGTTTCTCAAATCATCCAGATGTTTTTTCCAGATGTTTTTTAACGTTTTTTTGTCTTTTGTCATGCAGAAAATTATAATTTAAAATTGGCTCTTATTTCAGCCTTAACTTCTTCAATCAAGGTACCGTTAAGCAACTTAATTAAGTTGGGTTGCTACGAATGTTCCTTATATTCAATGTAAATAAAAAAAAATTGTCTAAAAACATGACTGGATATAGTTCATGAGTGAAAAGTGTTTGCTCGAAATGCTGTCTTAAATTGTGTCTCAGCAAATATATGGAAGCAATATGTTGTTATTTTTGCCAGGTAAACTTCCAAGCACCGAGAAAATCTGACCGAGCGAATTTTCACGAGAATGCAAAATATATCACGGACTCAGAAAGTTTTAAAATAAAAGCTTTTGAAAAAAAGAAAGAGATAGTGGCTAACTACGTCATTTAATTATTTATCGTTGATGAAAGAAAGTTTCATTCAATCCAGCAAATTCATGGAATTACAGGGTAGGGAAATTAGCTGGTATTCAACGTGGAGAAAATGATAAGATACATTTAGAGAAATTATGATACATTTCGGACATTTTCTAATAACCAACTCGTTGTTGATTCATTTATGGGCACTATTTACCTACCGGAAACGCTCAGAATATTAGAAGTGTAATCAATTTTCATTAGGTTTAAAGTCCGGTAAACAAGTATTTGGCAGGATGTCATGTGCTATATGAACACACCTTAGATTACTAGTTGACGAACTGGAACGAGAGAGTCTAGATCTGTGGGTGTTAATATATCGCATTCTAGCGTAACTTGTTTCTCTAGTACTTGAGATCGTCATGCACATAAGACACTCGGTCGAAACAACTTAAGTCCATGGCCAGCTCACAGAAAGAGAATGTTCCGTTAAATCGCAAAACAGCTACAAACTGGCGTTTTCTGAATATCCTCAAATTACTGCACAGCTATTTTCATGAACCAAATACGAAATACGTTCATATTAAAACATTGCCACCCAGAGCCAGATTATAAGTGTTGTATGTAACTCAGCAAATGTTGAGTTATATTTGAGGAAGCTTTAATGCATCCTTTTGTTAAAAGAGTAAAGTGATTAATTAGCTAAGGTTGGGGCGATTTGGATGTTATGAAAAACTCGGCGAAGGTTAAGGGCTGTAAGGCGACTTAAAAGAAGAGGTTAAGGCAGGTGGATAAATTTTTCGTGCAAAAATAAAATGTATTTTCTCGCGTCAAGGAATGCACGTTGCTTCAGTGCTTTCCATACAGATGTGTTGGTATTTGTCGCCTTAGTTATTTTGACAGTCTGCGTGATTATTTGTTATCAGGTATATAAGATGTTCTTTGCAGATTCAAGGTCACTTGACGGCATCTCTCGCTACCGTTCTGTAAATTTTCTTGTGTTTGTTATCTTTTTTGTTGTTATACTTAATCTTTCTGAAAGGTTATTACCAGTTTTTATATTTTTGACATTATTGTTAGCCTACGTCTTCGTTGTCTGTAGTTTGTAGTGTGTTTATCCACGTATTTTGCCCGTGTTTCTAGCTATCAATAAACGAGATGCCTATTCCTGTTTCTTGTCTGCTTTTCATGGTTTCTAGAGTGAAAATGATTTGTTCTCGTTTCACTGCAGAGTGATTAGAGAACAACGGTAAAAGACTGAAGTATTAATATCACACGCGTACGTTGTTGTTAGTCGTGTGTTTCTAACTTAAACTGATAAATAATTTAAGCAACCTCACTCGTGAGAACCTTTCATGCAATATGATTTATTACTTGCTAATGATATTTCCTTCGTTATCAACAAATAACTATTATTAAGAAGAACATCCTCTTCCAGATGGAAGTTCAAAATTGTCTTCACTGATCAGTTGAGTCTGTGGCGATACTTTTGTCATACATATATACATACATGAACTTTATTTAACCTCGAATAGCAGAGTATCCTGAAAGGCTAATATCTTCGAGAACAAAAGAAGAGAAAATCTATTTACATGCATAAAATTCTATATACATACATAAAATAAATGTATCACATACATAAAAATCTATTTACACGCATAAAATTCTATATACATACATAAAATAAATGTATTACATATATAAAAATCTTTTTACATGCATAAAAAAAAGTGTTACGTTTACCGTTCAGTCTAAAAGGAGATTGCTTCCAGAAGTCTTCTAAAACCAGATAAAGTAGACTCAGATCTTACATTATTAGGTAGGGAGTTCCAGTTCTTAGATGCAAAGTAACGAAAAGAGTTAAGGCCATAAGTAGTAGTAACGGGTTTACATAGTGATAAAATATTCGTTCTTCTAAAAGAGTATTCAGACTCACGCAAGGTAAACATGTCCTTAAGATATTTAGGAAAACTGTCATAATTCAAGCATTTGTAGATAGTAATTAACATATTTTGTATCCTTCGGTTGTACAGAGTTGCTCCTTCTGATTTATGTAGTAGCTGCTTGTAAGTCGAAACTTTATCATTAAAAACAATACGTAGGGCGCGCTTATTAAGAGATTCTAATTTATCACAGTTTCTAGCACTACAAAAATGCCAGACCGTAGAGCAGTATAGAAAGTGAGGCAAAATGAAAGCATTATACAACTTTAACTTGGTAGCGGTACAAATGAGGTTACGAAATCTAATCATGACATTCAATTGACTGTTGACTTTTTTACATACTGAAGATACATGTTCATTGAAGTTTAACTGATTATCAATAGTCATTCCAAGCAAGTCCAGGGATTCCTCGACAGGAAAAGAGAATTTGTGGTCAGTGGTCCCTAAAACCATAACATGGTGTTTGTCGGGGTTCACGATCATGCCGTTTTCCGTGTACCATTGATTCGCAATTTGGACCTGATGAAGTATCCGCTGTTCAAGGGCTCTGGGATCCACACCCGAGTCATAAAGCTGTTCGTCATCAGCGTAGGCGTGAAGATTAACATCTTTTTTATGATAGAATAGATCATTCAGAAATATGGCGAATAATTAATCCAAACACTTGTATAATTTATGCAGCTCTATTTCTCGACTGAACACATAATTTATGCTGATATACGCAAAAAAGCATAGCCACCATAAGTATTAATTACTCGCCAATCTAATTGTGACAACTTTATTGTCACTGACTTTTTTCTGTTGTGAAGTGCAGTTTCCAATCCTTCTTGTTCGGTCTCCATGACGAAAAGCATTGCTATTCCGTTTAGGAATATTCTTAAAAATTCAAATGATTTTAGGGCATCGCGAACTAATTGATTTCTTGGAAAAAAGAAAGAGCTAAATCGTTCCAAAATGTAAAAAAAATTATAGTGTGTCAGGGTAAACTAATCCGAGGGATACGTTGTGTTATCTACTGGTGGATAATCACACAGCTGCCAAGGAGGTAAACGATGACAAAGACAAACAAACAAATAAACAAAGACAAAGGAAACAAACTTCAGGCTACGATCTGTGTCTTTAATCAAAGAGGACGTTTAACCATGAATTGTATTAAACGCCATTTACATCGCATCTACTTAAAAAAGAAAAACATTTTCTAGTTTGTCGCGGAATTTCTTCCTCCATTAAATCTACAACTCCGAGATAAAACTCGTTCCTCAGCTACTCTTTTATAAATACGTAATAAAGGACACACCCTCGACTATACTTTTAGAAAAATGTAATAAGTGGAAACGACATCTAAAGGTCATTATATGACCTTCTATTACATTTACTAAAAAATGGAAAAACAAAGTAAGGAGAGTATATGTGAGAAAGGCTTCGTTTAACTGTTGTTCTCAGTTACCGAGCCAAATCCGAACCATCTGTTTGGAACTGAAGGAAACAGGATTCGGAAAGTTTCATTTTCCAGTCACCAGTAAAGATGTTTGCTGAATTAGGAGAAGTACTTTATTAACCACTAAAAGATCAGTGGTAAAGCAAACTGAGTTTCCTTTCGCCATTTTTCTGTTTTCTCCAAGATATCTAAACTATACCCATCAGATCGCTCTTTGTAGGAAGAAAGCTAGTTGACTATAGTTTAGCTCTCAGCTTTAATTTGTGGTACAGATGTATAAGCGGCTTCCTACATTCTGCAACTTTTTTAATTCTATTCCCTTCATTTTTGGCAATTCAGTTCAGATTTAGATTCGGCTGCAATAGAAAACTTCTTCATAATTTATGACTATTTCAAAGTGATAAGCTATAGAGATTCCATATACAGGCCTCCATTGCCTTGTGTTTGATCCTTCTTTTTGGAAAATATAAAAAGATGAGGGCAACAACAAGCTCCTCGGTGCTAGAATTTCAGGCTTCAGTTGCCGTAGTCCTAGGTCGTGTTTCTGAAGTCCTGAGACTGAACCGTCTCCTCAGAATTTTGGTCGCTATTTACGCTAAAGTTGTAAATTTGATAAAAATGACCAAGAATCACGAAATAAACGGCCGTAAGCTTAATCAGTTTTAACAGGAACATAATTTAATAATGTCATGTAACATGAAAATAAAAGAAGGTTAAATAACTGGGATGTATGAACTATACAACTGGTCAAAAAGACAGCTAAGAGAATTATCCTCCTCTCGATGTGCAGCTTGATTACAATAAATCACATCTGCTCAAGATTTAGTCATGTGATAGTCACGTGTCTACAGGAGCCATACATTTTTCCTCATAGAAAACAAAGGCATTGTCGTATCCAGTTGATGACCGAGAGACGGCTTCCTGAATTAGGAGAAATACTTTATTAATCATTAAAAGATCAGTGGTAAAGCAAACTGAGTTTCCTTTCGCCTGGTAAACGCCGGTCGCCATTTTTCTGTTTTCTCCAAGATATCTAAACTATACCCATCAGATCGCTCTTTGTAGGAAGAAAGCTAGTTGACTATAGTTTAGCTCTCAGCTATAATTTGTGGCACAGATGTATAAGCGGCTTCCTACATTCTGCAACTTTTTTAATTCTATTCCCTTCATTTTTGGCAATTCAGTTCAGATTTAGATTCGGCTGCAATAGAAAACTTCTTCATAATTTATGACTGTTTCAAAATGATAAGCTATAGAGATTCCATATACAGGCCTCCATTGCCTTGTGTTTGATCCTTCCTTTTTGGAAAATATAAAAAGATGAGGGCAACAACAAGCTCCTCGGTGCTAGAATTTCAGGCTTCAGTTGCCGTAGTCCTAGGTCGTGTTTCTGAAGTCCTGAGACTGAACCGTCTCCTCAGAATTTTGGTCGCTATTTACGCTAAAGTTGTAAATTTGATAAAAATGACCAAGAATCATGAAATAAACGGCCGTGAGCTTAATCAGTTTTAACAGGAACATAATGTAATAATATCATGTATCATGAAAATAAAAGAAGGTTAAATAACTGGGATGTATGAACTATACAACTGGTCAAAAAGACAGCCAAGAGAATTATCCTCCTCTCGATGTGCAGCTTGATTACAATAAATCACATCTGCTCAAGATTTAGTCATGTGATAGTCACGTGTCTACAGGAGCCATACATTTTTCCTCGTAGAAAACAAAGGCATTGTCGTATCCAGTTGATGACCGAGAGACGGCTTCGTTGCCCCTGCTTTTCAACTCATGTGCGTCACTTTTCATGACTTTGTTCGTCCACGTGCCGCTTACGTCTTTAGGCGATGACAGAGGAAGTCCGATACTCCTCGCGTCTTTCCACTTTTGTTTCTTACGCTTGAATTCTGCACGCACATCTCCATTTCTCACAACATGAAGTATGAAGATGAAGAAACCCTGCGAAAACAAACAAAATAATAAGAAAATTCCTTGGGTTTTGGGAAAGTAAGCATCGCATATGGCACGTTATGCCGCATGTTACTGCTTCTTTGTTGTTTCAAAAGAGAAGGTTAACAAATCGAACTATTTAAAGATTTTCTTTCAGATTCAATCCAATTTAGGTCTTAAAAGCTCGACATTTCTAATTTGTATTTCTGCATCTCTTGTACATTCTATGTTAACTGCAATCAAATTTTCCAGATAGAAACACACAAACAGAGATCTGCGCCCATCGCTTTACATGTATTAGGAACAGTACCTGTAGAGAATTGAGAATGGTGAAGATGTACTGAAATCCGAGACCAGCATCAGTGACGCTAAGAACACCAAACACCCACGTCATTCCAAGAAGAGGAAAAAGAACCACAGATGCCTTTGCGCCTTGTCTCAGTTTTTCCAACTCAGACGTTTTCTGGCTCTGCATCTTCAGGATTTCACGAACCACTAGACCGAGGAGAACCGAGTTTACCTGAGAACGGTAACCAAAGCTATTTAACTGAAGTTCATAAGGGAAAGTTGATAAATCTTGTTTTCAAGATATTAAAATGCCCTTGGTCCATGAATTGTTTCAAGCGACTTAATGGCTAAAAAGTAAATCAAGGGATGTTCCCTGTTAGGTCCGTATGCATTAGTAATGACGTCATATGATGCTCCAATTACGTTGCGAATACTGGTTGGTGGCCTAGTTGGATTTCACGATTCGATTGAGCTACCAAAAAAAATTACCAAAATGTGTTTAAAAGGGAACTGGAGGATTTAAAATGATATAGCATCCGTATAGTTATTACAGCAAAAAAGATAATTGCCCTAACATTCCAAATCCATTCCATTGTAACCTGGCTTGTTGAGGAAGGAAAGAAGATAAAAATCTTACCATGCATACCAGAAGAACAGGTGCAACAAAAGTCCAGATAAGGTTGTTATTAAAGGAAACCCAGCAACTGTAGACAAATGATAAGAAATGTTATTTTTCATATAAAGAGACTATTCACGCAAGCTTTCCACATTTTGTACGGCGTTACATTACTAATGGTTTTAATCGCTATACATCAGTTTTATTCCACAGGCGTAACCCGTAACATTACTTCACACATAGCCTGTAACACCAAAAATTTAATATACATGATACAATGCAACCGCTGCCATTTACAATACATAGGTGAAACTCAGCGACATCTCAAAGACAGATTCAACATAGACGCCCAGTCGACAAAAACTAACATTACATCTAAACCTACCACTGTTTCCGAACATTTTTTCTCAAATCCTAATCACTGCCACACTGATATGCAGCTTATCCCACTGAACTAATCCACTCCTCACGTGATTCAATCAGAAAAGCCGGAGAGTCATTTCTTATAGATTTCGCGGGAACTTTTTGAGTCCCACAGTTTAAATAGACGTGATGAATTGTAATTTAGAAAGGTTAATCTTGTTTATTTTATCTATTTAATTAATTTTTTTTTTACTGAAGAAGGCTGGTTTGGCCAGCCGAAATATTGTTCTCAAATATATTACGTTGTATCAACCTTGCAGTAGTCTTTGGACTTCTAATCGTCTAATTTTCAAGTTTGTTTGATTAGATCTCCTATGAGATCCAACGTACAAGCAAGCAGGATTTTCCTCCACGGTCTTCAAGTTTACATTTGCTAACGCAATTATTCTTTGACTATAACAACCTAGACACACTTACAAGTAGAAGATTAGTGAAGTCAGAAAAGCTACAAACTGCGATTCATAGTAGTTTCATAGAGAAATTTTAGGAACTTTTCGCGGGCTTTTTGCATGTGGATATCCCATAAACCAAATCAAAGTTGTCAATGCATTTGAGATTGTGGTGATTTAAGCCGGTTACAGACGATCAAGTTTTCCTTGACAAGTTTTGACTTGACAAACTTTATTTGCTGGTGTGTAAAGGCAAAATTGTCAAGTTTTTCCTTGACAAGTGCACTTGTTCAAAAACTAGCATGCTAGTTTTTGAACAAGTCGACTTGTCAAGGAAAAACGTGACACATTGCAGAACTTGTTCGTCTGTATGGGTCGACAAGGAAAACTTGTCAAATAAAATGTTGTCAGCTGTGTAATTGAATTGCTGGCTACCGTGAATACTTGCCAAAGAAAACTTGTTCGCTCGTTCACACCAGCAAATAAAACTTGTGAAGGCAAAACTTGTCAAAGAAAATTTGTCGTACATAAATATGAGCAAATAAAAATTGTCAATGACACTTGTCAAGGAAAACTTGCTCGTCTGTAACCGGCCTTACGTTAGAAAGCAATTGGTGGCTCAGTAATATTTTACTTTTAACGTGGTATATAGCTAATTTACTTAAAAATCACCATGCATATAGCTGTCAATTGGTGGCTCAGTAATATTTTACTTTTAACTTGGTGTATAGCTAATTTACTTACAAATCACCATGTGCATAGCTGTATACACCTTCATCTTGGCCGGAGGCAATTACAATTGACAGCGCCACAATCCCAGCAGGAAGACCTTAGACAAGAAAAAAAAAATAATATATATATATATATATATATATATATATATATATATATATATATATATATATAATATATATATATATATATATATATGATTTAAGGAAGCTCGCACCGGCTCTTTTGGCTTAATTGGGGTGTACCTATTGAAATAAAAATTTCCTACAGAAGAAAAGCTTCGATTTCCTTGGCAGTACAACATCTTTTAGATGTATGATCAAAGTTTGTTTTCTCATTGGTTTCCACGCAACAGTTGTTACCATAACGACGATATCGCGTGGACGCTCATTTTGAACAAGGCCCGGCAATCACAGCGACCTAGAAGAGTCAGTTCGGACGGAGTACAAGCTATACGTAAGACTGGGTGCTAATTGCCTAATATTCTCCTTTAAAATGCGAATGCCATCAGGGCTGCACGCTTTGACGTGTTAAAAAAGAAAAAAGAAAAAAAATTAAGTTCCAGCTTCGTAAAAAAATAATGATATATCATTTATTTGCGTAACTGACTGTAGCTGATGCAGTGAGAAGAACGATTGTTGATCTACGTCGAGGAAAAACAGAAGCAAATGAAATTAAGCATTAGGTTATAACAGTATGGGGTTTAATTCGGTGTGCAACAGTTTCATGATAAATCGTAATTAAGTTGTTACTGAATAAATGCGGCTTCGTTTTGTCCCCCATACTGGCGGTCTTATAGTTTCATTTGCACTTTAGTCTGTATTTGGAGGGGAAAAGTGTATTGGTGCGTGCCTTCATCAAATTTCTAAAAAAAATCATTACACTGACTTGAATTTTTGAAATATTTTTTGATTCAACACTCTCCAATGTTTTATTTCCAACTTCTTTATAGGGTATAAAGGACGGTCCTAAGTCTTTTTCTTTTTTTTAAACCAAGGTACATTCAATTTGACAAGTATCAAGACTGAATAAAGGGGAAAAAACAATCTTTATGCTATTTGCGTCGGGTTAAGTCATAATTAGAACAACACTTACCCCAAGCAACTGCATAGAGAAGGCGCATTATGACCTCGGTATTAAATACTTTGACCACCATCAGATACAAGTAAACTCCTTCAAACAACATCCAAGCAAATCCAGCAAGGTAGAAAAAATGGATCAATGCTGCTACGAAGACACACACACCCTGCGGAAGACAATAGTGATTAGTAATGGTAATAGGACTGAGTGGAGTACAATGCAGGGAGTAATCGGGCGAGTTATTTCAAATTGGCCGAGCGAGAAGCGCGAGGCTGATTTGAAATTACGAGCACAATTACCCCTGAATTGTACGACACGAAGTCCGATTACCAATTAAGAGGTTGTCCGCGTTAGAACGGGTAAAGCAAATTTCGGACCGTCACCGATTCCTCTGAGTTTATAAAGTTAACCATTATATCCCATTAACAAATATCACATTTATTTGTATGGATCGTATTTTTAATTTTTTTTCCGAGGCGATTTTCAAAGTCACCTCAAAACCACTCGATTCGCCATTGCACACTCGACAATTTAGCCATAAGTGACGGTAGCTGCCAAAACGTAATTACTTATTCAAACAAGCTGAGAATTGTTTACATCAAAGTTCCATCTTTTTTCGATAATTTAAAGGTCAAGTGATCTTATTCTATGGAAATCTCATGAAGTTATGATTTTTTTAAAATACCTCCCGACAATCTCCGGAATGTGCAAAGCTTGACATGCATGTGGTTGAAATCTATTTTCTCGAATGTGGAACTGATCTAGAATCGTGTCTATTATAAAGTACAAGTACTAACACCAATGTAGAAAACTGTGCAATAAAATTTGTGGGCACTCTACTCTGTGCGCCACACAGAGCTCAACGATTTTCACAAATATTCGTTGTTTTGATCAAAACAAGAGACAGCAGCGGAGCAACCAATAAACCAATTTCTGAATCCTAAACGCTAAGAGATGCGATAACGTCGAATTATGGACGAAACATAGTTACTTTTTACGGTACTGGCTCGAACTGTCACGCAACATTTGAATCCCACCAATCGTTTTCCTCAAAGATGTTTCCTAAGGCAAACGATTGTTTCTTACCTGAGAGTTTTCTCTTAGCCTCTATGTAGAAATTTTCCCTTTTGTTGGTGGCTGTAGTGGAGGTTTTTTGTATTCCCACGCTTGTTTGTTTTTCGGGAATGACTTGTTCGTTTCGCGCTAATTCCATTTTAAAAACCAATTTAAACCAGACACGTTGCCTATATTGCCAAACCCCGAGAACTAAATCGCGCAAACATTGTGAGCTTAGCTTTTGAGTTACATCAATTTACAATTTTTTTCCGTAGCGGCTTTTTCGAAAGAATTTTCCTTCTGAAGTGCCACTGATTCTTGCAGTCAACTTTGCTGACATTTGTGTGTTGAATATGGACACTCCTGACCGTAAACACAAAGCAAGTTCGACAATATACTGACTAATATCGGAAGTCTCTTAAATATTAAGGAAGTAACGAAACAAAAAGAAATGACGCACTTAATTAATAACGGCTTCATCCATCGGATAAGGTATAATTTGTATGTTAGACCTACAGGTCCGGTAATTACATTGTCTATTGAAAAGATGCGTTTGTTTAACATTCAGCGCCATAAGTTAAGGGTGAAATTATTAGAAACGAGATAATAGATGTTAACACAAATGCGCTTTTCACATTCTACAACAATTGGTAAATAAGATATCGAAGGGAGTAGCAAGCCCTTCTTTGACACGTATTCTTTTCTGCATTAATTCAATAAGTTTAAAATGACTCTTTCCTTTTATGAATTTTCATTTGCTCATGAACTACCCTAAGTCTCTGTATTATCACAATCATGTCGTTCGTGAGCTATATCATTTTACCTTGATACTGAGTTTAACTCTAAGCCCTACAATGGGTTGGGGCCAAACTTACAAACGTACTTGTTCCTATGTATTCAGTCTAATTCAAGGAAAGCATTCACATTCTTGTATGAATAACAGAAGTTGTTCAATCAGGTCTTTTTTATTTCCTTTAGGTTTAAATGGAACTTCAAAATGGCGCAAGATTTGCTTAAGCATTGGCAGGTTAAATTGGTTCAGTTTGTTTTCCCTTGCATACTCGCACAGATTGAAGCAATCGTATGACAGTGGGTGTTGCGACCTCAGTTCGTTAGCTACCTCCTCCATAAGCAGTTGTCTATCAGCTTCTTCATCCTCTCGCAGTAGGTCTCTAGGACTAAGTTCAATTTCTGCCGCTCCCTTTTGTCTTCGTCTAGCCGCTGCGAGGCGGGAAAAGAACCCTTGGACTTGGCTGTTGGTCAGCCATTCTTCTCTATCGAACAGCCTATTGTTCTGCTCGTCCCTCGCTTGCCGCATATCGATGGAAACCTGCTGAGGGTCAGCTTTTCGCCCGGTCTGCTCGCCAAGGTCAAATCTTGCTGTAAGGTATTTTTTCACCTTGTCACTGAACCTGGAGGATCCTACCCGTCCCTTGGGTAGCGCCCAGCCCATTTCAACCGATTGGTGTGACGGGGAAGTCTGGCATACACGCTCTTGGATACTATCTGCACACGCTGCGTCTTCAGTTATGTTGACTGGCGTAGTGAACATATCCACCCAATCCTTACGAAGCTTGTCGTAGAGTGATACACAGTGGTCCCCAATATCTAAATGTGACTCAAGTTCCGAAAACGTTTGGAAACTCTTCACACATCCGGGCTCCGAGCATTCGAACATTTCTATGTCCGAGCTGGTGTCGGCCGTATCGGTGTCTTCATCTGAGCTCTCAGGCTCAGCGTCTTTGCACTTGTAAATACGTGCATCTCTACAAGTGAAAAGTCTTCACTGATGAAGAGGCCGGTGTTCCCTTGTCTCTTTGTAACCAGGTTTTTGAAAGGAACCTCCTTCCCACGACCTGCCCCATACGATCTCCAGACGCGAATGCCCTCCTCATCAAACTTGATGTTATGTAACCTGCTGAAGCCGTCTATCTTGTTCACTTCTAACGATATGTTCGCCTCGTCAACTGCGCAGACGCACGCTGACGTACCTTTTACTGGTCTCTCTGAGAGCGCTTTTCTCATGTCTGCTGCTGTTAGAACGTCATGTCCTTCGTTACAATATCTTCGGACGCTTGCCTTCATGGGGCACAAGATTCGATCACATACATCTTTGCCGTACTGTGGCTCTGAGTAGTCGTAGCGGCAAACGGGTATACCTACTCGCTGGCCAAGATCTTTCGCTGCAGCAGTCAGAGAGTTGTTGTGATAACCGGCCTGCTTCGTCCGAGTGCAAGTAAACATGGGTGACGTGTGGTTTCTGGATCTTGATTTCCTTCAGCGTGCTCTCGATAATTGAACACACGGCAAACCAATCCTGCTGGCAGGTATCCAGCAGATGAGCATACGACTGAAGCTCTAAACTGTCGGCTTTTTCTGGATCTCTGGAGATGACTGTCGAGATATGCCAACTCAATCCTCCCTTACCGTACCAATCCGATTGCTTCTCGCGATATTTGAGCTGAAGAAACTTCATTGCCCAGTCCATTACAATGAGTGCTGAGTTCGGATTGTTAGAAATCATCTTCATTTGATCTTGCTTTGCTGCTTCCTGGTTGACGGATCGGATGATATGAGCCTTCCACTGCAAGATGTCTGAGCGTGCCTGCTTAAAGTCATAGAGTAGATCGTCTTGTTGCTCTTTGCTGTAGGGATTCCAAGATGAGCCTTGAATGTGGCCTTCCACTTCATTAAGAACATTTCGCAGATTCTGGCAATCATCACAAGTTTCCAAGTGCTGGTGGGGGCAGCTCTCTTGGAAATCGGGATCTTGCTTGTCGCTAAGATCGAACTTGCGACAATGATCGAGGCAGTCAGCCTTCTCTGGTTTACAGCGAACGCGATAGCCAGTCTTCAAGTAGCCTTTTGCATCTTTTAACATTTCTTTGACTTCAACGCACCACTGTCTATTTAATCCTCCTTTCTCGAGATCACCAACTATCATTTCAATTGTGTGAAAAGCAGCGGAACCGTCGGCAGCGGTGTTATCGAGACCCTGTAAGGATTTTCTTTGAGAAGCTTCTCTGACTTGTAAAATCTTGAACAAAGTGGAGCGACTGAGAGGTTCACATTTCTCCTCCTGACAGAACTGCGTATACTGGCTGATCATGGTTGAGCTTGTTACCGTACGCACAACGTTCAGCATCTCAATGGTTTCGCCACTATCTAGCTTCAACAGCTTTGTTCCGTATGACACGTCTTGATAGAAATACGGGCGATTGATGAAGTCTACGAAATGATCGACTTTGCTCATGTCAACGCGAACTTGATGATATTTCGCCACCTAAGGAATACTACCGGGACCCAGGGTCCTTGCGTGGCATCGTGCTTTGTGTATTTGACGCGAAGACAGCTTGCCATAAGATACGTGGATGTTTTTTAGAGTGCTCACCGAGTACTTGTATGCGTACAAACTCAGGATTTGAGTTTTGGTGTTCCTGTTTTTGGAATTTTTGTATGCGTTCATCAGAGTTTTTACGACGTCATCGACCATGGACTCGTCGTTTCCTTTTTCTTGATCTTCAGTCGTCAAGGCCGCGAAGAGCTGCTTCCCATCATTTGGTGCTATCACGTCACACACAAGCCTGCAGTCTTCAGTGGCTTTCTGGATGTAATATTGCCGTTGAGCTGAAGTGCTGTTCTCCCAGGAGCTTAAATATGATGTCAGGGGTTCTCGCGGACTCACTGATACTTTGGTGGCGATCTCATCCATGGCTGTGTTGTACGTACTCAGGATCTTTGTATCCTGACGAGGCATGGATTTGACGATATCTGGAGTCCAACATGGACTGATTGCATTCCGTGAATCAGGAGTAGATAGCTGTCTAAATGGGGTTGTCTCCATCTGAGCTGCATGAGCACTAATAGCACTCTTTGCATTGGATTTTGCGGCCCTAAAAATAAAACAAAGTTCTTGAGAGAAGGAACGCTGTAGTCGAACTGGTACAAATTCCAAAAAGCAAGTACCATCAGTTTGTCATTTTCGATCCCCTCCACCCTTGGAGGGGGTTCTAAGAAAAACTGTTATGTGTTGAACAAACCTTTGGAAATCCTCAGGAGGACCGACCGCTGCTTGCTGTTCCACGCGTTTACTAGGGCTTTGCCATCCTAAATTTAACAGTCGCTCAGCATGTTCCTTGCGGCATGATGTGCAAATGGCTGTGTATATATGTACATAAAGGTGTTAAATCATGGATGTAAGCTTTTCTTCTATACAAGTTATGTTTGCAGACAGTTATGTTTGCAGACACACATTACAGACAAATTGTTTATTTCTTTCACAGTAGGTGGCAAAATTAGGTCTTGTTCTAGCTCATTGTCCTTCTTGAGAAATTAGGAAAGTGACGGAACCTGCAACGCTATACTGCAAGCATTGGGTCGTTGTTCCTGAAATCCGACGAGCGCTGGGTGGAAAACTATATAGCTGTTTCAAGTAAGGTTGTCGGACGGTAAAAAGTGCACGCAACGATCCCGAAAGGTATTGCGGGTACATTTAATTTCACCGTTTCTAGACTTGAACCAGCATCTCGGCAAAAGCTGAGAAATAAGCACGAAACATACGTCCATGACGTCTCGCGCCATTTTTTTTCAGATTTCTTGCAATGTTGAACTCTAGAAACGGGCTTGACGCGTGCACTTTTTACCGACAACCTTTCTTGAAATAGCTGTATACATCTTTCGCGTCGCACGCGAAGAAAAATAGAATGGTGGGGATCTAGTTTAAACAGCCATTACGACCAGTCAGTTTTTTTCCCTTGAAATCCGACGCGCGACGGAAAAGTTGTAATCAAGTTATATTAAGTCTGGGGAAAACCGGGAGGGAATGGGGCGAGCCCGCACTTCTCGCAACTCGCACGGCTTAACTGTTTTATCTCGATCTGCATAACTCCCATCCGTGTTAGGGCGTTCCGCGGTAGGAACAAAAATGACGAGAATACTGCTAATCTACTGCAGCTAAGCTTTAGGCAAAGCTTACGGCCTTCTTCAACAAACGAAAACCGAAGAGTTGCGAGTAGAGGTAATTGGGACATTGATCATAACATTAACAAACTTCTTGATCTGGTTGGTTATTTATATTATTGATGCCACCATAGATTTTTTCCTTTGAGGAGTCAGTGATTCAGAAATATATATGTTCTTACCCACAAGAAAGCTTTTGAATACAGGATCCTCTGGGAGATTCTTGCCAGCAAGGACCTTTCTTTTCGCGTAAAACTCGTTACGAACATTCCTGCGTGTGAATTTCACAATTAGTTTTGGCAACGCATCTTTCTTGTACGAAGGCAATGGATGAGCTACTGCAATGTCTTTCTCGGTGACGTTAACATTCAGGACCTTCCCAATACTTTCTACGATGTTTTCGCTGCTATATTCTGCATTCGGTTTCACTCCTGAAATCTCAAGGCAATCCCTTCGGAGATACTGAGCCATTTTCTCAGTTTCGGCCATTGTTTTAAGAGCCATGTCCTTGTTTGAGTTGATCTCTGACTGCATAGTTTTTGTTGATTTGATGAGGCCAATAATCTTCTCATTGGTGCCCTTAGACTGTTCGAGGAGCTGGTCGTATTTCGCCGAAAGATATTCATACGAGGCTGTTAGTTGCTTAAAGTTTTCCTCCAGCATAACTAGCTTGGCGTGGATAGGCGTTAATTCATTCTTCAACAACTCCTTGATTTGACTCAATTCAGCCATGTTCGCTTATAAAAACACATACACACGCTTATAAAACACATACACAGATGCTACAATGTAAATTTTGTCCAATGGCAATATAAATTTTAGCCAAAGACAATAATACAAGGGCGGTTGGCGGAGCTCGTGGAAACACGTCTTACCGCCATGACCGCGACCACTCCTCCCCACTTCTATCTTTAATCATACATATTCATGGTTAAACAAATCAGACTCCCGCGTATGACGCAGACCGAATTGGACTTTACTGAGTCTTATTACCAATATTTAGTACGAAATAAGCGATCTATTCACTCTGATTTGATTATAACAAGAGGTTAAACATGAAGTTTAAGGCAAACGTCAAACTGCATAAATCGAACTTTTTGATGTCTGCTTTCAGTCAACCGTTTGTACCCTTTTGGGAAAATTTACTGTTTACTGTTATTAAAAGACTTTTCCTATTCTGTTCTGCAGACCTTAAAAACTAAAGAAAAAGTGAACAAAAGCAGAATTATATTTTGATATCTGCCGTTTGGCGTGTATAAACGTATTGAAAACATTGACAACGGGAAAAAATTTCACTAGAAATCACAAAAAGAAAGGCGCTCACGGGAACCAACAGCAGTAGTGGTCTTGCCAAACAAAACGGTTATTTCGTCCACCATTTTAAAGTTGATCACATGCCTTCCCGACACACTAGCAATCTTCCCTGTATGGCCAGGATACTGGCATGACTTTGGTGCTCGCCAGAATCTTCCTAGTGTGTGTCGGTGCTTTGGGCAGATGGTCATGCCCGAGAGTTGGTTCGCCGACAAACTGCGAATACCCGCTCTCGCCATGATGAGTTCGGCTTCCGTAACATCTCCGCATTTCGATAAGTGGCAGCTTGCCAAATGGGCTGAAATATCCAGGTTGCACTCGAAGAGCAAAACATGGCTCTCGTTGTCTCTGTTAGATCCACACGGAGTTTGTAGAATCTCATGGAAAGAGCAATTGAGCGAAAAGGCCGACATTTCGCGCAGTGAGGACATCCACTTTGTTCTCAGAATTGAACAAAATAGCTATAAAGACTGGCTACGCTAAATTTAATTAGACTGAAACAACACTGAAGTCTCCAAAAAGCAAACATTGCGTTTGCCCAGTTGAAACGTGGGATAGTTTATATTTTATGTCTACAGCATTTTACAAACATTTCAAGATCACGAGATCATTGTAGAGCTTGTTCTGTGTTTTATTTGGAGTTTGTGAATTTTCGACATGCAGTAGTGACACGCAATTCCCCCTGAAGGTTAGGCATTTTTAGAATAAAAATTCGTCTGGATCAGTGACGTCTTCGAAAAAAGAATAAAAAAATACATTTTAAGCAAAAAAAAAAAAAAAAAAAACTAGAAGCTCACAATTTTGGTACAATCTCCTTCTCGGGTTGAACTTTAGTGGTTTTAAATTGAATTTCAGAAATTGGCTTAAATTGAATAAGTCATTTTCGAAAAACAAATACTACGTTATCGGAGCGTGGGAAACAAAAATAGCTTCACTACAGTCACAAACACAGAGGAAAATGTTTTTCATAGAGGCTAAGAGAAAACTCTCAGGTAAGAAACAATCGTTTGCCTTAGGAAACATCTTTGAGGAAAACGTTTGGTAGGATTCAAATGTTGCGTGACAGTTCAAGCCAGTACCGTAATTTGCAAATCGATGGAATTGCTGTAATCATTGAAAATAGCGAGAAAAAAGCTAAAACAGCTTAAACGGGTAAAAGTAACTATGTTTCGTCCAGAATTCGACGTTTAGCCGTATTTATTGCATCTCCTAGCGTTTAGGATTCAGAAATTGGTTTATTGGTTGCTCCGCTGCTGTCTCTTGTTTTGATCAAAACAACGAATATTTGTGAAAATCGTTGAGCTCTGTGTGGCGCACAGAGTAGAGTGCCAACAAATTTATTGCACAGTTTTCTACATTGGTGTTAGTACTTGTACTTTATAATAGACACGATTCTAGATCAGGTCCCACATTCGAGAAAATAGATTTAAGCCACTTGCATTTCAAGCTTCGCACATTCCGGAGGTTGTCGGGAGGTATTAAAAAAAATCATAACTTCATGAGATATCCATAGAATAAAATCATTTGACCTTTAAATTATCGAAAAAAGAGGGAAATTTGATATAAAAAATTCTCAGCTTGTTTAGATGAGTAATTACGTTTTGGCAGCTACCGTCATTTATGGCTAAATTGTCGAGTGTGCAATGGCGAATCGAGTGGTTTTGAGGTGACTTTGAAAATCGCCTCGGAAAAAAATTAAAAAATACGATTGATCCACATAAATGTGATATTTGTTAATGGGATATAATGGTTAACTTTCAGTGAAAAACTCAGAGGAATCGGTGACGGTCCGAATTTTGCCTTACCCGTTCTAACGCGGACAGCCTCTTAATTGTGTCAATAACAAAATGCGAGAAACTCTAGAGGTCAACTTCCGAAATTGTAAAATGTATTGTACAAAATAACCAACGGAGATTGTTGCTATTTTACAAAGCGCGAAGATTGACAACTGACACGGCATGACAGCTACTGCATAACATACCCAAATAAGGTAACTGTCCGATTTGCCGGCCTTTCCGATTACAAGTGTCTGTAATCGGACAGCTCAAATCGGACAGTTTGGGCCTGAATCAGTCAATTAAGACACAAATAAAGGCTGTTAAGGACCAATCACATTCGAGCATTTTGTTATTGACACAATTATAAACCTAATCGGTTTGATTTTTAGTAAATTAATGACATGCACTCCAGAAAAGTGAAGAACGAAGTTTCCAAAGCTTCGATCGTTTCTTCATTGTCTCCAGATTTCATACTGTATCTAAAGTTGTGAATTGGCATTATACTATTAAAGGGCTGGTGACAGATAGAGGAACTTTAGGGGTGGGCTGTGGATTAACAGAGGACCAAGAGTATTTACAACAGAAGGCTTCCAAGGCAGGTACTTAAGGGACAGAAGACAGCAGTCGAGCAACGCCGGATATCAGTTAAAAGAAAACCTAAGCAAACTCAAAGTTTTCAATGCGATTCTAATCATCCAAGTAGCTTGCTGTAGCCTGAACCCTAAAACAGGAAACCTCTCCTTCTTGTAACTATGAGCAACAGCTCTTGAACGAATAACGAGGCCAAAGAAATAACAGATAAAGTACTAACCTTTGATTCCGACGCACTTATTCCGGAAAGAAAAACAATTTGTGCTATCGCTATGGAAACCACAAGGTTAAGGCGTATTTGAATTTGTTCTTGTTTCAAATTCCTGAAATTTCAAAAATATCAAGTTAGACAATATTAATAGCGGGCTATCTTTGATGTCTGCCCATGAAAGAATTGTTTCGATGTTGCATTGCAAGCACATCTGTCGAGATTGATACTGATATTTTACTGAAGGCAATCTATTGTTTGAAATTCCTTTTCGGAATCTGGTTTAAATTTGCATGGTATTACCAGATGTACGTAGATATTGTGATATTATGCCGTCAACTTGACTTTCATAGGATTTTTGACGAGAAAGAAACAAAATGAACAAAATTTCGAGTCGACTTTTTCAAATTTACAGTCGAAGTGCACATTTGCAACCAATTGCAAATGGAGAACTAGTTTCACGCTTCAGTATTGCTATTACTAGGCTTTGCAAAGACTAAGTGAAACAGCTAATCTTGCTCAACTGTTAACTGGAACGTAGAAGTCGATTATGATCTTACATGAGGACACAATATGCTATGATAGTAAGCACTGCTCCAGCAAGTGACAGGGCACAAGCAATGTAAGTGATCACTTCCAACGCCAACTTGTGCTCCAAAGGAAGGTCCTGTAAAGGAAAAAAGGGACACTGATGTTTTACGCGTGAAAGAACGGAACAGAAGCGGTGCCTAACTATGATCATGATCATTTTAGACTTATATGTTCAAATGCCTTAATGTTATAATAACTTAATATAAAGAAACAAAAGAAACGAAAAAACAAACAAACAAACAAACAAATAAACAAAACAAGATAAAAAAAAAGCACAAACATGCCTGGTTAGTTCTACTGATTTTGCTTTCCTTAACTTGCATCAAAACGGCAAAATTGGTGAGATGATTGCAAGAGCAGGTGATTTCATTGTTGACTGATCGTACCAGCGAGCACCCTCTGCTGGACCATGAGCCGTTTAATGTAGATCTGCAAAATTATGATAGAAAATATGGCATTGTTTCTTATTTCATTCACAGTTCTTATACGGGCTTGGTGACTCGCAAAAGGTGATTTAACTATAGCTTTTCAGTAATTAATGGTTGTCAGTTCATGCTGCTTCGCTGCAAACTTTTCGTTTTCAAGCTAAACGCGTTTTAATAATAATTAATAATAATTTATGCACTTCTAGTGCGCATCTTTACATAAGAATGATCAGATGCGCATTCTTAAGATAAGTACAAAAACTAATAGATGTTAAACTAAAAATATGGCCAGGACTACTAACTTAAAAACATATATAACTAAAACTAATTGATAAATGATAAAACTAATGGTAAAATGGTAAAACTAATTGTTAAATAATAAGCGCTATCAAGTATAAGCATGTCTAAAAAGGAAGGTCTTAAGATGCGCTTTAAAACTAGTTAAACATATAATTGAGCGAAGCTCACTAGGAAGAGAATTCCATAATGACGGCGCTGCGATGGCGAATGCCCGATCTCCTAGCGGAGCCTTAGATTTCACTGATGGCATAGTTAGGAGTAAAGTATTAGAACCCCTAAGATTATAGCGTAATGTCTTGGCACTTATTAAGGACTGTAGATACTGAGGCGCAAGGCCGTGTAACGCCTTAAACGTGAGAAGAAGTACCTTGAAGTTGATGCGTGCCCTGATAGGCAACCAATGCAAATCGCGCATTATAGGTATAATATGACAAGACCTTGGCGCATTACATACTAGCCTGGCAGAAGCATTCAGAACTCTCTGAATTTTCGCAAGCTGGTTGCTTGGTAGCCCGTACAATAGGCTATTGCAATAATCGATGCGGGACGTTATGAAAGCATGGACTAGCGTCCCCGCAGTTTCTTGAGATAAATACTTGCGCATGCGTCGAATATTACACAGGTGGTAAAATGCAACAGAACAAAGCTTACTAATATGACTAGACATAGTGTGCTGTGAATCGAACCATGATCCAAGGTTTCTAACAGCCGAAACAGGACTCGCTTTAGCAGAGCCCACCTTAATATTATCGATATTAACTTTGGCTAGCTGCTGCCTTGTACCTAGTATCAGAAACTCTGTTTTGTCATCATTTAACATTAGATTGTCTGATATCATCCAGCTCCTGACATCACTGATGCAGTCAGTCATAAACTTTAGAGCAGCGTCCGCATCCGCAGATTGGTTTGGGCGGAAGGAAACGTAAAGCTGCGTATCATCAGCATAGCAATGAACTTGTGGCAGATGACGCTCCACGATGTGAAATAGCTTGCGCGTATATATGATGAAGAGCAGCGGGCCTAAGCAAGATCCCTGAGGGACGCCTTGACACAGGGGGAACTTCTTGGAAAGACCACCATTCACAGACACTCGCTGGAACCGGTCAGAAAAATACGACTTGAACCAAGAAAGTACATTGCCCGCTACACCACAGTCAGACTCAAGACGCTGAATCAGCTTATCATGATGTATCGTATCAAATCCTGCACTTAAATCCAATAAAACAAGCAGGGTGACATGTTGCTGATTCATTGACATCAGGATGTCATTCTTTACTTTGAGTAAAGCTGTTTCTGTGCTGTGTAGAGGCTTGTACGCAGATTGCAGCAGGGACTGGCGCTCGGTGACTGTCAGATGCTCAGTGAACTGATGGACACAAGCCCTTTCTGAGAGCTTGGATATATAGGCGAGATTGCTCACTGGACGGAAATTCTTATAGGCAATTTCCAAGTTAGGCTTCTTAAGAGAAGGCAAGACAAGCACCTCTGTCCAGGTCCCAGCAAACTGGCTGGTCTCAAAAGATAGATTAACCAACTTGGTTATGACTGGCAGCAAAATGTCCAGCGACTGAACAACAATCGAGGTTGGAACCGGATCGAGCTGACATGATTTTTTAGGCGCCTTGTCAATGAGCATGCGCACTTGATCTTGTGTCAGGGACTTGAAGCTGGTGAACCGTCCATGGGCACATACGCTATGCTCGTCTACGTGAGGAGGCGGTTAAGACTGCGCTGACAGGTCAGCTAGAGAACTATTCGTTCGCTCAATCTTCTGTACAAAGAAATTGCCAAAATCATTTGCAAGCCGGTCAGGGTCTCCGAAGGGAAAGAAATGTATATTAAGACAATCAAGATACATTTTTTTAAAAATATATATAGCCTGTAAGAAGTAAGTTAAACGAGGCTTACTGAAGAAGATAATATGACAGCAATAGTGGATCATGCAAACAGCGGAAGGACGTTGCATTGTGTAATTTGTATTCTTTGCGGCTTGTCTTACTTGATATTAAAGTCCCAAAAACGACAATGCGGTCTGTCTTCCTTCTTAAATTCCTGGAATTTTAAAGAAATTGAGTTAGAACTTTATTTTTTATTCTCACTAGTGATTTTACTCTCGCCTTGCGCTCTAAACGCTACGGAAGAAGTTGTTAATGCTGAACATACGTTGTTGTATATCAAAGAGATGGTGACATTTTCTCGAAAAGTTCCAGATGGCTCGAGGTACAGGCTTGCGGCAATTATCCGGCTTCCCAACTTGAGGTTCTTAATGGTCTCGTTATTACTGAAAAGTAAGAAACCAACCTATTAATAGTCTATCATAGTACACAATAAATATTAAAAGTTTGGAAATAACAACATGGATAATTATTTGTGCGTACTCTTAAGTCCTGGTGATAAATTCTTCGCACGCGACAATAAAAGATACAATTTTATGAAGTTTTACATTCTTTCAAAACAAAGCCATGATAGTGCAAGATAACTTGTTTGTGGTCAATGTGCATAACATCATAGGCCATATGTAAAATTGCAAGTTTGAAAGTAAACAGGATGAAGATTATGGATCGAATGATGGAGATCAGAAAATGCAATAACCCCTCGCCCCCTCACCAACCCTGTAACTGAGTTCGTCCGAATCACGTCCATTGATGTTAGCTGCAAAAGTTAAGTTGAAGTACACCTACTTGTGCAGTCGGATTTGCTCATTCTCTGGGATCCACTGAATGACGTTGTTATAAACAACACAAACAACAACAGAGTCTAAAAGGGAAAAAAAGGAGGTCAAAAAGAGATGATTTAAGAATGCAAGAATGCAGAGAATGCAGGAGGTCACTGGGAGATGTTAAATCACGGCTCTAACTAAGCCCCTGATGCCCGTTCAGATATCAATGCTCGAGGATTTTGGGAGAGACAGAGATCTGCATTCTTTGATGTTCGGGTGTGTCACCCCAATGTAGACTCTTACAGAGACTTGACTCCTAAACAGATCTACAAGAAACATGCGAACGAGAAGAAGAGGCAGTACGCGGAAAGAGTAATGGAGATCGAACAGGGAACGTTCACTCCCCTAGTTCTCACGACCACAGGCGGAATGGCCAATGAATGTGTTAGGTACCACAGCAGGTTTGCGGAGCTGATCACAGATAAGAAGGGGGGAAGTTACTCAAGCGCAATTTCCTGGATAAGAGCTAAAGCGTCTTTCGCCATCGTGCGCTCTGCGATACTATGCTAGAGAGGCTCAAGATCCAGAAGACGACAGCTAGACTTTGTTGACTCAGATTTCAAATCGAAAACTTTAGAGCCCAACCGAATTAGTAATTTTAATACAATAGATGGCATTGAGAACGCTATTTCTGGGGAACTTTAGCCAAAGCCAGAAATACTAAGCCAAGAAGTGTTTTGTTGTCTTATATTCCACATTTTTATACATAATACGATGATTAAACTATTTATAAAGAAACTTTTTTGGGGGCTGGTGTTTGTCACATATACTGGAAACTGAGTCGTTACTTTTTTACAAATATTTTAAGGCTTCATTTTAAACATGTTTTTTAAGCTTCTTATCACTGACAAGAATTTTGAATACGATAACTTTTATTTTTTTGCCGAAAGTGTACATGGAATTTTAAGAGTGCGTAAGATTTTGTAAATAAGGTGGTCATTTTCAAATAAAGTGTTTATTATTATTTATATAATAATAATAATAATAATAATAATAATAATAATGATAATGATAATAATAATAATGATAATAAAAACGATCGTTTTCTTAACTCTTTCACCTTGCCTTATGCCAGTGAAGAAGGCTTGGTGTTACATCAAACAAGGAAAAGATTGTGGGCCTTGTTTTAACGATGATGCTTTGTCTGTCTAAACCTCGCATTCATGTTTGTAAGTGGATAATTGGCGATATTTCTTTTAAAAAGAAGCAATTCCTTGGCACAAGAACACGGAACAGTAGACTATCACGAAAAGCTTATAGAAAAGCTTATGAGAGCGTTTTTCCGAGTGATGAGCCAGGAGTAATATTGGTTATTGTGAGTATCGAATGTCATAAGTAGCAACAAAAAAATTAAACAGCAATCGGAATTTACCATTGCCATCGAAGGCTTTTGGAGGTACGGAAATACTCTCTCTACCTTCCTTTTTTAAGTTTTCTTTCTCATTCAAAGAGAAAACAACTCCAACTTTGCTACCTGCAGGCACTTTCTTGATTTTCATCGCTGAAAGAGTAAATGAGCAGTAAGTTGAAATGTTTAATAAATAGTTCAGCGGAACTCATATATAGATTAATCTGTTGTTTTGTTTTGGTTTGGTTTGGTTTTATACTATAAAAAAATCGTTTTTATACTATTAAAAATTGCTCCTAATGAACAGATATTCCAAAAATTATAATACCCTTGCTGAATGTGACTTGAAAACGGCGGGCAGAATAGCCTGGACCGAGCCTGGGAACCTACATTCTGGTGCAACATTAAGGCCTTGGCGGGCAGGGCATGAATTTTCTGCTAACTCTCGAGTGGCCTTGTTTCCCTTACCTCCACCAAAAAAAAAGTTGAAAGGGATTTTAAATCACCCACACGCTAGAGATAGGTGACGTATTTTCCCTTGTTGTGGCCTCCTTTAATGCATGATGGGTAGGGTGGAGGTTGGTGGATGTCGCAATGAAAGCTTCAGAAACCAACAGTGTTAGGGCTGACGGCCATGCTTCTTCTTAATGCTGGGAGAGTCAGTGGTATAATCTGTTCCAACGATATGTTTTGAAAATTACATTAAGTAATGTCAGGTTATTTCAAAAGAGAAGTGCCTCCGAAATAGTGCCCTCCGATCAGATGCAAGTATATCTCTCTCACTTACCATAATGTTCTGTGGAAATAATCTTGCTCTTATTTACTTTGTAATGAATCCAACCGTATTTAATGGCAAAGGACTCCAACTCCCTAGTGGCTAAAAGCACATTTATACCCTTGTTTTTGACCGTTTCCTTTTGCAAGTATTTCACTAATTTGCTGATTGCGTCCACTGCATTCTGAGGATTTGGAAAAAAATGGTCAACGATGCATAAACAACAAGCTAGGAAAACTCTGGCAGCGAGCAATTACCTACTTCCTATAACCAGCAACTAACGAGAGATTCTGTCGATCTGATATAACACTCGCCGAAAAGAACTGACTTTCATTATTGAACTTTTTTTTCCCCAGAAC
This sequence comes from Pachyseris speciosa, assembly GCA_016490735.1. Lineage (NCBI taxonomy): Eukaryota > Metazoa > Cnidaria > Anthozoa > Scleractinia > Pachyseridae > Pachyseris > Pachyseris speciosa. The sequence continues at coordinate 391,823 of JAEMWC010000472.1, forward strand.
TATTCGGCTTTCAGCAAGTTACATAAATTGTTAGTCGTATTTAGCCCTAGATTTTTTCAAGTTGCGTAGCTTGCAGAGGATGGCACCATTGACTTCAATTATCAGTCTATAACATAAAAGGATGGCAAGGCTGCTGGCCAAACTGTCAGTCGTCAGGACAGCTTGTTGCCAGATAAAATGATCTTAGGGAAGAGAAGTAAAATTGCTTAATAATCTTTATGTTAACATTTTATTTCGAAGAAAGAAAAAGTTGCTTTTTGCATTTACTAGATTTTTATCTTTCACTGGCCATTATTGAGTGAAGTGACTGCAGCGCTCTTTAAGCCTTTCCATTGATTAGAACCAAACGCCAAGCAGACCTTTAAAAAGCGTGATATACATGCATACCTTATTTTCACCTCCCTATTAGAGCTTTTCAAGAGCAATAAATTAACAGTAATAATTACAACACAATTCAAAAGTAAAAAGGCAAGCAAAATAATAATAATAACAATAATAATAATAATAAAATGAAATAAAATAACAACTTCCAAGAACGTTTAAAAACATTCGGTAAAAGCTTATTTTTGTAAGTGACACAGTAGGCAAAGGTTCCACATTGTTTCAGAGTCCAATAGGTCTACATTGAAACGATCATTGTCCGTAAACTGTCGAGACGACAGGAAGCTTTTGGCCGCTCCTTTGTCGTACGTTTGCTTCCTCTTTTCGCGCGTAATGAATTGCGATGTCAGTAGATGTTTGAGACCCTTAGTTTTCTATGCATTTATGGCCCAGCGGACTAAGGGAAAATAAAAGAAATAAAGTATTAACATAATTCCTATCGTTTTCATAGAGCTGAGACTATTATTAAGATAAGAAAAATTCAGAACAACCCTCTTTACCTTCAATGAGCCTTCTTCTGTGGCATTGAGTAATTTTATTTTTGCTATGGTATCCTGCACCTGCAAACAGGTAAACCGAGCTGTAGTACGAACAATCACAATTCATTACAAACATAATTTCAAATCACATTAAATCACATCACATTAAAGTACGCACCTCTCTCGAGATGTCGCTTGAATTTCCTACTAGGGCCTTACCGCCTCAGTAATCGTTCGTATACGTCTACTGGAAACCAGACAAAGACATACTTTCTTCCGGGCCCTCTTAAATAACAACGGAGACCTTATTTCAAGAATTTATTCTCCCCTGCAGTAATTTGTTGAAAAGTTGTGGCTTGTCTAATCAAAGATTCAAATTCCAAAGTTAGTGACACTAGAAATCGTCGGTATTACCAAAATTCTACTGGGCAATACTGTCTTAAGAGATAGACTATTTGTAGGTGATGCTGTAGTAGATATAAAATGCTCACCGTTACTGTATCTGGAGGTGTTTGTACTTTTGTTGTCGTTGTTTCAGCTGATGTGTTTGTTGTTGCTTTTGACCGTATTGATTCTGTTGTGCCTGCTGGTGATGATATTTGCATTGATTTTGTTGTACCTGTTATTGTTGTTGTTGCATACATACATGCATACATATACATATACTTTGATTACTCTCGGAATAATTTACCCTCGCAATAGAAAGAGTTGGTCGTGTTCAAAGGCCCCAGGCCAAGAGACTCTAGCAAGATATTTAATTAGAAAAACAGTGCAAAATCAAGCCAGAAAAAAAAAATAATAAAAACACTGTTTCTTTCGTCGAAAACTGTGCTTTTTGTTTTAGCCTTGAAAAATCCGGGCCCATACTGCAACCTATCGAAGAATGCCATTGAAAAACATAACAAAAATAAACAAACAAACAACAAAAACAACAAAACACAAATAAATAAATTAAAACAACTAACTAACTAACTAACTAGCTAAGGGACAATGCCTAGGTCATTCCAACTTATTTAACAAGACTGGAACATTGTTTTTAGGATTTCAATTTTAAAAGATACAATTAACCACTGACATTAAGCTATTTAAGCGACAACACAGCCAAGCAATAAACAACAACAACAACAACAACAACAACGACCATTCTGCAATTACGAAATTCACTTCAACGCTTTATCACTTACACTTACTTTGCTCGCACAGGTAAAAATGATGTTTTTCGCACCAGTCTCGAAGCAGTTTTGTATTGTCCCTACTGACAAAAAAGCACAACCATCTATCCATTGACACGATGCTCGTGTTGACGGCGGCTACAAGACTATTATTTCGGTTCCACGAAAATATGCCTGCGCGCGTCCAGCTGAAAATAAATGATTATTATATCATTGAAAGGATATTTGATCCCTCCTTCGCTATTTGATTATGTTACAAAAGAGTATCCTCGATAACAAAGCAACTGATTTACTCATAAATTAACTAATTACCGGAGGTTGAAACTTAAGTAAAGCCAAACACGCAAAACTGCTCAAGCAGAATCGGTCTTGGCTCTAGGGGGTAACATTGCCTTGATTCTTAAACCGCATGAGTCTGCAATCATCTATCACCCTTTTACTCAAACCTACATATTACAGCAAAACTAATTCTTTTGAGAGCGCTTCTTTCTTGCCCTTCTGTGATGATTTGTTTTTGTTTTTAGCTTTTTGTTTCAGTTTTCGGTTCTAGTATTTCGTATGGTCCTAGTGTTAATTATCTAGTGTTTGTTCAACATTGTAGTGCAGTTCGTAATTAGAGCTGTATTGTAACTTAGTCCCTCATTTTAAAAAGCCTGTAAGTTTATTGTTCTTTTAGTGTTAATTTAGTATAGTGCTGCAAATGTAGGAATGTTTTAAGATACCGTGTTGTTTTTAATAAGTATGCATGTAAAGTGTTAATTGTAAAACATTTATTATTCATATATAAATGTAAACTAAAAAACGTGGTAGTAGGTTGAAGGTTCTGTCCAATGCGTGTAACTCACGAAAGTAAAGGGGCTTGGATTGCGGAGAAGAAGTTTAGGAAGGAGAAAGAAGAGAAGGAGAGTTTTATTCACTGCTAAAAGTCGATAGCAGGGGCGAGTCATTGTTCGCGGCTAGATTCACTAGTCGGGTCCGCCTAAGCCAGTGTGGTACAGAGAAGAGTCGCAGTACTCTGTTTCAAAGTTTTCTTCACGGCTGACGAGTGAACTGAAGAGTGTCCTTGGCGTCCGTGGGAAGTTCGGAAGGACAGCAAGGAGCAGTACTGTGCAGCAAGGAACGAAATTGGAGCTTGTAGAAGGAGGAGTTTGCAAAGAAGTTTAAGGAGAAGTCATACGGGAAAGTTGCGGTTAGTTTATTGTGTTTGGTTGTCGGTGCGGTTGCGAGTCAGGAAAAAGTGGTCAAAGGGAAAAGGACAGGAAAGGAACTGAACTGTTGGCTGTAAATATTAGTGTAAAGTAAGTAGGAAAAAAAAGTATTATTCGTTTAGGTTAAGTCAAGGGTTAGGTAATTATTTAAGTAAGATTAGTATTATACACTCAACTTAGTTTGTAATATTAATTAGTTTTAGGAAAAAGAATTATTTACTTCTTAGTAGTAGTATTGTGTGTTTATTTTTTTTCTGTTCAATTAAATATTAGTTGTTTTAATTCATGGTGGTGTGTTGTGGGACTGTGGGAAGGAGTTTGTATGGCACGTTTTGTTTTTCCCTCCTATCGTGGTGTGTCTGAAGGGAAACCGCTGAACTCACCTCTAATATGAAACGTTATCACTTGATCATAATAATAATGATAATGATGATGATCACGATAACGAAGATGATGACGATGATGATGATAATAATACTAATAATGATAATTTGTAGCCGAGTACAGATGCTATGATAATTGAGGAGACTAACTTTCATGTTTATCATTTTAAAGTCATTCTCTAGGTTTTATTTCATTTTGGTAGTCTTGGTATCATTCTAAGGTTATAAGAAAATTTTCATCGAGGATAGCCTCCAACTGGATATCGTAACGCAATGACTGCCTTACATGAGGTAATCAATTACTGGTGTGATCTTCCAAAAAAAGAAAATAGAAGTTCTGATTAACCTTCAAGGTCGATCGTCATAGCTTTAGTAGGGAAGTTTTAGTAGGGAAAATTAGAGAAAGGCACCTTAAGAAGAGATGGAGGAGATAGACATGTTGAAAGAGATGGTCTTTGAAATGTGGGCATCAGGAGTACCCCCAGAGGTAGGAACAGCAGTATTGTTCGCATTAGAAGGGGGGGGGGGGGGGGTTGCTTGGGAGGAAGCAGAGGCACCTCTTTTCAAACCGGAAGTGCTTCTTAACCTCACAGCGGCAGCGGCCTAGCTGGATGAAGGTGTCAGGTCGGCGTATTAGAGAGTCAGCAATGACAGAGTGGCTGAAGCGGCGAACCATAAGACTTGCACTTCTCGCAGAAATAGACAAGTGGAAAAGGAAAAGAAAGGAAAAGAAAAAGGGCTTGATGGATTACATCATGTTGTGTAGTACAGTGATGTCAGAGTGGCTGGTGGAGAAAAAGGACGTTATGGATTACATCGCGATGTGCACCGTGCGTGAGAAGTTGAAAAATGACATATCACTATGGCAGTACATTCTGAAAAGAGGAGACACTCACTTCATTGGCGAATGTGACCTCATAGTTTTCAAGGCTCAACGTTCCCTTTCCGAAGATGAAAAAGAATGTATGAAAAGGTGGTTGACATATGAGGGTTTTCATGATACAATTTTTTGAACAATACCATCCTCACCAAAATGGCTCTCTTGGAAAGAGTCAACCAACTCCCACCCGAGTAGCGTGAGAAAATTTGTCGCTATCATACCCAAAACCAACTGAAAGAAAGACAAAGAATGGGTTGGTAGTGGGTACACGAAGAACTGTTGTTACCCCTTTTGCGGTTCATGTTTCCGATATTTTTAAACGAGGGTTAGGCTTTTGAAGAATGACATTTTTAATTTAAATGAATTTTTTAGAAAGAGTCAACCAACTCGCGCCAGAGTTGAGAGAAATAATCCTCAAGGAGGCAATTGCGGCCAAAATTCAATACAAAAAAGAGCAGGCTGGAATGAAGTTCACAAAGAGCTCTTTTTTGATGGTGCACTCTTTTGTGAAATTGAGAACTGCTTTACCCTTGTCACAAGTTATGGAAAATGCAACTTTTGCCGGCGCAACGGCCGTTGTTGGTCCCGCTGGTTAAAAAACAGGGACCATATGTTGTGTCAGTGGTATGAGATGGGGGATATTAAAGAAAAGTGGGTGTTGGATAACGTGTACCCATGGCTGCCACATTTCTGCTCACACTGTGTGGGATCGTGGTGCCCATTGTAAGAAATTTATTTCAAACCAAAGCTATTGAGGAAGTAGTTGCGGAAGAATTCCAGCGAGTCGTCACTGAACTTCAAGAGCAGGGGATTAGATTCCCAGACCAAGTTTCTCTTTCGTATAAATCACGTTTCGGGCTAACGCGCGGCCGCATTGTCTTTTTGCCCATGGAATCGCGTCAAGCGCTTTGATTATTTTTCGGTCAGCAATATGCTTGCATTTTATTTTCGTTCTCTCTGTACTTCTTTGCGCAAAAACCACAACTACTGTAATCCACATCATGCTGCATAGCCACAGCATCGGTGGAGCCATTGGGTTTTTGAAATACTTCAAGTATATCACCCGTCACAGGATCAAAGCTCAGCTGATGGTTCCAGGGGTTGTAAGGCCCGGTGTAGTTGTGGTCGGGAAGGGTCCATCCCTTTTTTGGTGCTGGCAGCTTGCGAATCAGGCTGTGAATATCCACACCCGTTCCATAGTAATTGCGCAGGGTTTTCTTGAGAACATCTGTGAAACCCTGGTGTTGGGGAATGGCTTTGCCGAAAGATTTCAAAAACTTTGTGTCCGTTGCGAACTTGGGAAACAACACACCCTGCGAAACAAACCGGGGATCAAACAGGCTCCATATACCTTTCCCATATCCCTTCCATTTTATCCAGAAGCCGTAGCTGCGGGAGCCACCTCGCCGCTTGTAGTCTGTATATTGCCGTTTGTATTCGGCCACCATTGCTCTCCCCTCTTTCACTTCGGGGTCTTTGAAAAGTTTGGGGTCAGAGATGACACTCCACAGGTTTTTGAAATCAACGAATGGGAAGGGAACAGGGAGGCCTTTTCCATCGAGATCACGCCTTTCGGTTTTGTAACGGATGTTGGGGCGCACCTTTGTGGAAAGCTGGTCCAGTAGCTCACTGCCAACCTTTTCAAACACAGGAGTGGCCTTGCGCTCTCGATAGTTGATGATGGCTTTTTTTCTGGAGCTGCGGGTTGCGCAGCGCTTCAGAGGCATAATAGCGGCCCGCCTCCACCCTTTTTTTCGCGAGATATGGAATCTCATGTTGCAAAGTGAAGTCGGGCGCAGTGCCCGGAAGATCAAGCAAAACACCACCGCCTTCTGCATGAGGGTGCCCCGTTAGTTTCCCTGTTTTCCTTTCGGGAGGAGACGGGATTTTCTTATTCCACATATCGCACACTTGGCTTTTCCCATTTTTCGCCCATTTTTGGTTGTGACAACCGTTTCAAACCCAGGCACGTTTGGGGTTTCGCGTTTGTCCTTCACACAATACCAATCATCCATTAGTCAGGGTATATCAAGAAAATAATTTTTCACAACCTGTTCGTTGTAATGCACATCGGAGGAGAACATCTTGAAAATGTCTTTGTAGCTTGTGCCTCTTTTGTGTTCGTTGAGGAAAAGCAGGCAGTAATACCCATACCTCACACTTCCGATCCACTGGATTTGGTTGTCATTCCGAGGAAAGGTTTTGTGGCCAACCTTTAGTATTTCCTGCTCCCACTCGTCAGGGGGAGGGAAGACCAAAGGAATCGAAATACTCAGGACCGGGCCAGCAGCAAACCCAGTGTGCTCCCAAACTTCCGAAAGCGTCCAGGTTGATGATGCAGGGTGAATGTTGGAGAGGTTGGGCCTCATTGCGCGAAAAGATGCCTTTGAGTGGGATGCAAAGATATTCACGCCAATTCAGCAGGTCAACGTTAAAAAGAGGTACATCCTTGAACTTCAGCTTATTTTTCCCCGCCCATACCACGGGTGTTCCCAATCTGCCCACATTCCGAAGACAGGAGGAGGGCGCATTTGAATGCCACTCCCCGCAGGCGGCGGCGCAGGAAGACGAGGGGGTGCAGACCTTCTTGACCGCTCACGGCCCACCTGCATCCCAAGCCCCAACACCTTCTGTACGAGGCTTATGGCCAAAGGAATGCCGAGGGAAGCCAGAATTCCAAGAAAGCCCCCATATTGCTCTGTGCCGCCACCGCGAACTGCACCCGTCTAACAAGATAATTTTGAAGTGCCTGTTTTTGCGTGGGGGACATCATTTGCACAGGTTTGTACAGCTCTACCTCCTGGGGTCCAATATTGGTGCCGAAAATCTTTTTCAAAGCTTTTTCTGCGCCGAAGCTGAGCCCAGCCATTCCCAAAGCCTTCCCGACAGCGGGGGCGAGAGCTCGGACCACAGAAAAGAGGTTGCCAGCGATCATCTTTTTCGTTTTCCCTATTTGTGTCTTGCTAAATGTGATATCCGCACCGCGACCGGCGCTGGAGGCCTTTTTCAGGCGGTTTATTTGTGTGGCGGTCAACGGAAGGTCGTCACCATTTCCGATTTGTTCCGACTTGACACGCAGAATCACAGCCGCCTTTTCTTTCACTGCCTTTGCAAGACTGCGCCTTTGGTCCTCCGACAAAGCGACTTTGAACGGGTGATACACAGTTGGCATCTTATATCAAAGAATAATATATATATTTAGCCAAGCCTAAAAGCGGAGCTCCAAAAGCATTCTTTTTCTACTGGCATTTACATATAGTCTGCTTGTCATATCAAAATTTCAAAAAAAAATTATTAAATTGAGAAAAAAGTGTCAAAGTGACACTTTTCTTGTGTAAAAACACAAACGTTTCGGGCATAGCCCTTCTTCAGTGTGAAAACCGTTAAATGTTTGCGCAACTATAAAATTGAAAGAAACGTTACTAAGAGCTAAGTGCGCGGAAAAAAGGACGCGCGCGCGCCATTTATAAGAGATGAAAAAAATTATTTAGGCCGTCTGGTTGCATAGTGCCGAGCCTAAAAATGAGTTCCATTTCTAATTGTTTCCGTCTGACATTGACTCCAGTACATTTCCGCAAACCTCTAACAAGGATGTCAGATAGACTGTGGCCGTGAGAGTTAAAGTGCTCTGCGACCGGGAAACCACTAGTGTTCTTTTGGACGCTTCGTAGATGTTCGCTTGTCATATCACCCATCTGACCTCACTCAAGCTACAGACCCAATGCTGTAAAAAATAGTATGGAAAGGTGATCTGAGCCAGTGGCACAGTGGATTTGGACCCTTTGCATATTTGCACCCTCCAGTCCAGATTTGCTTATGGATCAGATTTGGACCCCCTAGTCCAGAACTGCTAGCAGATATGAACCCCCTTTTACGGATTTGGACGCCCTACCTCCCCCCGCCCCCCCCCCCCCCCCCACCAAAAAGCGCTCTATTGAGTAAGGCAATAAAAATTCCTTTGCAAATTGAGTTTGGAGATGTTAAAAAGCAAAATAAAAGTATTGAGGTAGTTTTTTTAATAATCTTTAATACTTTTTTTAAAAAACAACCTCCAATGCGAGTTTGCATCTATAAATTTTTGGAACAAAACATTTCTCAACATCTTAGAGCAATACCTAAGGACAGGTCTGTTTCCCCATTCAACTGTAGGCTACTTAGTTATGGTTTAGAGCCACTAGAAATTGGTGGAGAGGCCTGGTGAATGCTATTTTGAATCAGTATCCGACATCAGATATATAGTGATTCAGATCATCACTTCATAATGAATACAATTTCAGTTATCTAAAGCATTCCATGAGACAGTTGGAAATCAGAAATTGTGTATCCTCTGGATATATGTATGCCTCAAAAAAATTATGAAAGAAAGATAGATGGAAATCAATAAAAATATTTAGATGATATGCATTAAGACCAAGATGTTTGTTTTGATCAGTTACTTCTTGACCTTATTATCGCAAAAAACTTCTTGCTGACATTAAGCTAACCAATCAATGCACCTACAGCGTTTTCAAAAAGAATTCCAGCTGCTCTTCTGGCCAGCCAAGTGCAAGACTAAGCAACTTGATAATAAAATATTGGGCATTTGGTTGATATCACTGTTAAGGTAATTAACAATGTAGGATGAGTATTTAAGGTAATGGTTCACCAAAGAAAAAGTGTTGAAAATCCATGTTAGCCATCTTAACTTGATTTTTTATTTTGCAAGAAAGGTAAGGACTAGTCAGAAATTTCTCCATGTACATTTGAAATTGTACAACATACCTCATCAAACATCAAAAATCCCATTAAACATTAGTGCCAAATGTCATCCAAACATACCACAAGATTAGTGTGACCAGCTATGAATAAAATTAATTGAAAGACTGCATGCAGGAGAAGGAAGTCCAAAGGATGTGAACATTGATGAGAGAGAGCTTACTTTAAGTTTAATTTTAAGTTTTAAGTTTAATAATACTTTTTCATGCAAATACATATAAGTTGATACCAAAAAAGTGCATGAGGGGAGAATAATTGGGAGAAAAAATTCCCATATAAAGAATATTATCTAATACAGTAATAGCCCATGTGTAAGAACCTGGGTTTTAAGAACCTGTTAGGCTAAAATTTTCATTTTAAGCCCACTGCACATAAGAACCTATTAAGGATAAAATTTTAAGTTAGGTGGGGTTGCTGTAAAAGTGTAAAGGTAGAAACTGCTGAATGAGTTTCTTTGTTAATATGTTTTGTTAAGGAGTACACTGTACCTGCACCGAACTGCCTATACGCATTTCCCTATGGTACAAATAAATGATTTATACTGTATTATGGGATAATGTTTATCATATATATAGTATATTCAGATAAAATTCATATAAAAATATTTGAACCTATTTTAATAACCTTGGTAGCCTAAATTTGCTTTAAGTACCATTTATATAAGAGCCTATTTAGGCTAAATTGGAAAATTCAGGTTCTTATACGTGGGCTATTACTGTATTACACATTCTAAAAACTAAGAGATGACATTAAATGTGGCCCAAAGCTAACCTAATCAAATTAAATCGAATACTTGTCTCTTACAAGTCACCCCTGCTTTGAGATTGACACTAAAAATAAAGAAGTAAAAGTGAAATACAATCCAAAGCTAACCTAATTAAATTACATACTTGTTCACAAGCTACATCTGATTTAAAATTGACACAAATAATGTAATAGATAGGACTTAAAACTGCTTAAAGAAGGTGCATACATGATGTTCGATGGAACACCATTCCAGTCTGGTATGTAGCGATTATAAAACGAAAAGTTGAAGGCCATATATATATATATATATATATATATATATATATATATATATATATATATATATATATATATATATATATATATTTAGCCAGGCCAAGCCTAGAATCGGAGCTGCACACTCTCACCGAGCAACTTCACATGGCTTTATTTGGGCCAGTTTAATTTGTGTCCCAAACAATTGAGCAGCAGCAGGGAAAACGAAGAGTTTTCGATAGCAAACGTTTGCAAAAAAAAAAAAAAAGACAGACATTCGTGAGTCCTAACTACTTTCAGATGAAAGCGTAACGGAATTCAAAGCGGATAAAAAAACACTACAAGCGAACAAAGTACGATGCGAGAGTTTTGCTCGAAGAAGGAGAAGGTGGAGAAATTAAACAAGACTAGCTTGTACATAAAATAGCTTGTAGTGATTAATCTAGAAAAATCGGTATTTATTTTCACATAAATGCCTGTAGAAAAGACAATTAAGGGTAAAAACTGATCGTTAAGAGCAGTCAACAGGAATTGACCGCAGTTCAGAAACAACAGAACAACAAACATAAGTATTACAAGTAAACAAAGCACAATACGAATAATATTTCTTCGAAGATTCTAGGAGAAGGTGGAGGAATTAGACAAGTAACAAAAATTGCCTAGCAATTTTGACATAAATGTCCGTAGAAAAGACAGAAAAGAGGTCCACACCTGATCGTTTAGAGCAGTCAACAGGAATCGCTGAGGCAGCAATCACTCGCAACGCGACAGAGCTGAATAATAGCGCCATTTGCCACAAAATCTTTCCTTGGCTGACACAAAACGCTAAAGAGCTTTGATAGTTTTACTGGTACTTCCCATGTCTTCCGAAAAACCTTTTTCAATTAATGATTCTCAGTGACAAAGCGTCATCCAGTTAACGAAGAAAGCTAGCGCTTGCCAAACCACACCAGCATTTCTCTCGCAGACCCGTCCACAATAAAATTTATCAAAGCCAGCCCAGCCAGTCAACCCATTTCGGTGTTTAACATCCAAACGCTGATTCTTACCGGTTCAAACAAATTAAGACGACATGTTTATAGACGGCGAAACTTAATATTGTTGTTTACAGGCCGCTTTCGACGAAGATCTCTAAAACGTCTTTCAAATGACGAGTGAGGCGCGCTGGTCTTTAACGTTTTTGACATCATTTTGACAACTTTATGTCAGATTTTGAGACGTGCACATGCACATGCATTTGATCGTTTTTGTTTTTTTGTTTTTGTTTTACTCGAGCTTGAGTTTCCGCCTTTAATCCTTAATTTTACGAGGACTCATTGTGATTACGTGTTATTAAGATAAGGGCAAAAGTTTCTTAACGCTGTTGAGGTACCAAGGTCGAAAAACAGTCAGCCAAGCCGAGTAAAAACACTCGTTCGCTTGCAAAGAAAACAACGTAACAAAAAAACCCAAACAATTCAACTACTTCTTTGCGTCCAAAACGAGTACAGATGATTGTTATTTATATGCATTCGAGAGAAAAATACAAGTTTCATTCCTGAACAAAAGTAACAACGATTAAACCGACTGTTGAGCTTCTATTTATATAATTTACCTCACTGTTCTGCGCTGTGTTTTAGAGGTTTCTACCACTTGAAAATACGTAAGCTTCAGTAAAGTAAAAACAAGCATCCGCAAAAATAGCAAACGGTTTGTCCAAAGAAAGAGCGTCTTCCATAGAGTTTGAACTACTCATACCTCCCATTAATACCGGAACTGTTTAGTGACTTTTCTTGGTGAGATGCAAGATGCCGCGGTGAAGTGAAAGCCCTTGAAGCGTTGAATTATACTGTTTTCAACCGCACAATCGATCCAAGTTTGAAGCTTTTCCTGAGAAAAACCTTTCGTCCTTCCTTTCATCACTTGAAAATTCACCTTCCAGAGTATCTTTTGACAAGTTCTTGATTTTTATGTTTTTACGCGAAAGACAAACTTCGATCGAAGAAAACCAACTGAATGTGAAATTACGAGCCGCATGCCGCAGAAAGCGCGCGTTCAATTTAAAAGCCTCGATTTGGTTTGGGTGTCCCACACCTGGCTTGAGCCTGCGATCCAATCGAAAGCAAGTACCTGGTCAGCGGTCAACTTCAAAAAAACAGCTGTCCTAGATGAAGTCTTAACTTGAGCCCGCGATATGGTCACGTGACACTGGTCAGCAGATACCTTGTTTTGACAGGTGTCAATTGGCTATAAGATGGATGTCCAGTATTAAAGACTTACGCTGTAAACTAGCTGGTCAGCTGGGCCAGGTGGAGTAGGGCCGCCATGTTAGATTATTATGATTATTATTAGGATATTATTAATTATTGGGCGACTCCGTCGTCGTCGTCGTGCGTACGCGCCCACGAGCAATACCGCTAGCCATTTTTACCATGAGAAAAGCAGTTGACGGGTTTCTATAGGTATGGTGCTCCGCTTGGTGGCCCTGCGGGCCGCCGGAGCTCCGCTAAAATTTTCTCAAACCCTGGCCAACTCATTTCCAACCACATCCAAAACGATCTCTTCTTCACTCAAGACCACGGCATATATTTTGTAATTCGCAGTGGCCATCAAGCAGTGGCCATCAAGGTTGAAGGTATGGAATACATAACGATTCATTGTAGTTCCATCCACAACGGCAACGACACGAATATAAGTTTTGCATTTTTGACCCCCGCAGTTATTTGCCAGTGCCCGTCAGAGGCCGACCTGGCGGAGCTTGTGTGCAAATTTTCTTTCAAATATTGCACTTGGAGGGTTTGATGAAGTTTTCATTGACTAACTTTTGCCCTTCGGGTGAGAAAGACATTTTTGGTGCCCATAACTCCAAGAGTTTCACCACAACTCGATGGTTTGCCGAGGTGGCACCCCCAAATATCATGTTTTAGTGGCTTTGCAGCTCAATTTCGAATTCGAGTTGCAGTGGGGTAAGGAGCCTGTCCACCAACTCCTCGAAGAAAGAAAACGGATTGAGGGGTATCACCGCTTTGACTGTTTTGATCGGGTCTCCCTGTGAAAAGAGGGCTCTTGAGCGTATACCTTGATTGGTGGCAGCGGCCTCTGTAGTCGTAGTTGTGTTGTCGTTGTCAAGATACCAAAACTCATCCTTCGCCACAGTTTTGGAATAATCCTCAGAGTACTGCAACAGATCTATTATGAAAATTATTTTGTTCACATCATTACCCGCATACAGGGGTTTTGAGATCGCATTCACAGTCAGTCTTTTTTATGAGAGAGAAGGCGCCGTTGACCGGTGCCGAGGCCACATCTGCGGCCACAAAAGTTCCATCAGCCTCTTTTTGCAACTGGTATTCCACACGTAAAAAGGCATTGTAAAAATCATATATAACATCTCGATCGGACACGAAAAACTTAAGCCCGGTTTTAACTTGCGATTGCCCGTTCGCGGGTTGGGTCAGTGGAACGTCCAGGCGAAATCGCTGGTAGTTGACCTTTTCAAGCATTTGCGGCGCACGAAACATTGCCGTATACAAAAAAAAAATTAAACTTGATTGGCCAATATTTGGCTGAGTTGAAACAACGCATCGCTCCTGCTCTTCTGCTGAGGGCGACCGAGGGTCTGGCGTCTTGGTAGCAGTTTGCGTATCTTTTTGCCACCCCGCTCGACAATTGCTTGGCTAGCCTTTTCGGCAACTTTTGAGGCTGTCTTTTTTGCGAGGGGACCGCCCCTTCACGACCCGTTTTCCTATTGCTATGAGGGTATCCCGAATAACACCTGAGCCTTTGTGTTTGTAGCGGAAGCGGCCGGCACCCCTATCGTAAACTCTTGTCCACTCTCCCGGTCGGTTCATATACTTCATCCAGAAATTTCCTTGATCATGAGATTTATGGCAACATCAGTGTGGTTGAGATTGAGAATGTTGTTTCTCCCATCAGTAACTCGTATTCTTATTTGTTCGATGTTGGTTTTGTTCACCGGGTGAAATTTTGGACGGAGGGGCTGTTTTGTGAAAGGATAGATTACCTCGAGGTTGGCTGTGGAAAAGGAGAACAAAACATGGCTCGGTAAATTGTCGGTCTATCGTGTGATGAGGTCGCAATGCAGGAACACGAAGTCGAGACTCCTTGTGATGTCTGGAATGGTGTCCCCCGTAAAGGTTGTGGCCCCATACAGGACCTTCTTATTAAAACCCAACAATTTGCAAAAATCTCCCGTTGAGAGATCGAGCTCGTAGCCCGTTGCCACCCCAATTACAACACGGGTCATGGCGTAATCAAAGTGCAGGTTGAAGATGTGTGTCTGTCTTTTCCGCAGCGGTGGGGTCGACGAAGCCACTTTGTGTTTGCAAGAAGTGGTTGAGATCTGTGTAATCATACAGCCCATCAGGAACGGTCAGGGTTTTCCAAATCCCACCCGCTTTCCGCCACTTGAAGGTGTTGTTGTTGTACTCTGCCGCGATGTTGTACCAAGAATATCTCTCACATATTTTTTTCTCTCGTCGAGTCTGATGGGCGCGTCAAAAACTTATCGTGAAGTCGTTGCAACTTGGCAAGGCTCGAGTCAAGTTGCAGGTGACGCAATTCACTGCTCTATGAAATTGTCGAAAATATTTTGAGCTTGTAATTCATCGATGACACCACGTTGAAGAAGCTTTCGAACCAGCATGGAAAGTTGTTTGCGGAGATTTGTCGAAGAGTTGCCAGCACGCATCGAAGCAAGGCCAATGTATAAATTGTTGATCGTGTTAATGTCTTCCTTTCCAAGCCCAAGCCCACTGCCCTCTGTTTCCACCCAATTTTCTTCCCATTCGGGCCACGATGCATAATCGTCATTGTCGTCCTCAGTTTCAATAACGGGCCGGCGCGACAAGACAACCCTTTCCCAATCCGTGGTGGGTTGGGGTCTTGTTTCTTTCGGAGGTGTTCGTTTGAGTTCCTTTTTCCCTCTTGCAGCTGTAGAGCGGACACCCCCTCCTGCCGTCTCCCCCCTCTTCGGCGGTCATAAATCTCTTCTTGGACTCTTCGAAGATCTGCCACCCAAAACTCGTGGAATGGGAAGTCTATTTTTTTCACTCTGTAGGCGGGGTCGTCCCCATACTGTTTGAGAAGCCGGTTGATCGTTTGCAATTGAACAGATTCGCTGGACCCTTCGAGCAGGCTGGGCACCTCCGGTTTATCCCACGTTTGGCGTGGTGGTGGAGGGAGCGGAGCTTCAACATCATCAACCGCAGACGGTGGTGGTGTTGGTGGTGGTGGTAAAAAGTCGTTTTCCTCTTCGGGGGTTGGTGGTGGTGTTTCGGTTTCCGGCCTGAAATCATCCCAATCAAACGGGTTGATTCGGTCGAACTCATTCATTGCGTTATCAGGACCGGCCGCCTCTTCCGCGGGAGCTTGCAAATCTCGGTCCAACCTTTTGGTGACTGGTTTCAAAAGCTTTTC
>JAEMWC010000472.1:412500-532500 GCA_016490735.1 Pachyseris speciosa
CTGGTTTTGGTTGGGGTGGCGGGCTCCTCAACCCTTTGGCAAGTTTGGAAAACAAGTTCGAACTTCTCATGGTCCTAACCATCTTTTTTCCACAGCAATGTACCTCCATCTTCCCCCACTTGTTTATACGTAAATGGAAAGACCTACCTTGAAGCAGGAAAATTTACTACAGCTGGAAAGGTTATTGGTAAGGGTTGGCCTCAGTGAAAGAATTGGCCCAAGCTGCAAAGGTTTCGGAAAGTGTGGCCAAACAATGGTTGCAAAAGCAGGCTCTTTGGCAGATCTTTCTTCTCTCGCCGGGGCACATTCCTCTGCCGAAGTTTGATGTGCCAACATCCAACGCAGTGCACCAAGCTGATCTGCTATTCATGCCGCACGATGGAACTTTCAAATACGCGCTGACTGTGGTCGATGTGGCCAGCCGCTTTAAGGCAGCTGAGCCCCTGACCTCAAAAAATTCTGACGAGGTGGCTCGGGCCTTTGAAAGGATTTACAAACGCGGACCTCACAAATGGCCAAAAATGCTGCAAGTGGACCCCGGGCGAGAGTTCGTGGGCACTGTTTCCAAAGTCATGGGGGTGCATGGAACGAACATCCGCCGTGGGCATGTGGAAGTACACCGCGACCAGGCGATTATGGAACACTTCAACCGCACGCTTGCCGAGCGGCTGTTTGGGCACCAGTATGCTGTCGAAATGCGGCTGCCGGAGGGTGAGCGGTCTATTGTGTGGGTGATGAGGCTTCCTCGGGTTGTGGCTGCTCTCAACAACCAGACCACACGGCTGACGGGTTTGAAACCCGCAGAGGCGACCCGAAAACCATCTGTGTTTGCAGAAGCTGCAATTTCATTTATCAGACTCGTTGGAATGGCCAAAAAAAGGCTCCCCCCTCGTGTGGAAGTGCGCCATTTATTTCAACCTGGTGAGTTGGAGGGAGGCACACGACGGGCCACAGACCCTGTTTAGTCTTTAAAGGTGTTTGAGGTTAACAGGATCATGGTGAAACCCAGCCAGCCTGTCATGTATTGGCTTGCTGACGGGCCAAAACGCAGCTTTGTCCGGGAAGAGTTGATGATTGTCCCACCGAATACTGAACCTCCTCCCACCAAACCTGGCTAGTTTCCACCTTGGGGTGGAAGGTGATATTCGATAGATTCGGTGTGAATTCCATCTGGAAACACCCATCTCTTGTCATAGAGGGCGCTCAGGCCTAGCTTCTGCTGCACGTAAGTCACCATCCGTTCCTCTCTCATGCGAAAACCTCTCTTTGTTGCTAGGTCTTTTTGACCCTCGAGTGTATTCTTGAAACGCCCCCACCTGATGGTATTTTGCCTTTGATTCATTCCTTTCGTGCTAAACTTGCATTTTCCCCTTTTACTGTCCACGTAATACCACTTCGAGTTCAACGCGATCATTCGGTCTCCCTTACACTTCAGCTTGAACAGTCCTGGGGTGCGGCTGCTCCACTTGTCCCACGCAAGCCACTGATTTTTTTCTGCCTCGAATTGGGCTCTCACGTCTGGTTTCACAACGTCTTCCAACTTTTCAGAAGAGATCGTCATGTACTTGCTGTCTGTGTCCATCTGAATCAGTTCGAAGTCACGGCGGTCCACAAACTTGTCTAGAAAGTCGAAATAAAACCCAAGCATTCGGAGTTTGGCCAGCTGGTACACCGCGTTGCCGACTTGGAACGGTTTGTTGATTTTAACGTGTGGCTTCCGGCTTTCCAACTCATACGCACCCCCAATTTCGTCGAGATCTGAGAAGAAAGCACTTCGCAACGCTTTGTCGACAATCTTTTCATCCTTCGTGAAGATAACGTTTGTTTGGCGCTCAACAACCTCAATCACGTTTCCGTAAGCGCTGTTCCCCAAGAGTTTGAACACGTCTGCCAACAGCGCCTTGCTTTTGTCTGTGTCCCCTGACCGGCGGGCCTCTGTTACCTTCTCCACGAACCAGGTGAAGATCTTCTTTGGTTGGTAATTAATTTTTCGGTGAACTGCTGTGATTTCCACTCCATGGTTGAAAAACCAACGGAGGAGTGGGGCATAAACCAACATTTTTTCCGCAGACAGGGCTCCCACCAGCTTTCTTCCATCCCCTCGGTTTCTGCCGGTGCGCCGCAGATAATCCATCATATGGTCTAGTACAGCTTCCTGCGGCACCTGATTGTTGATGAAGAAGGGACACATTTCCTCAAACTTGGGAAGCAGCGCCTCGGGCACTTTCAGATCAACTTCTGCAAAACCAAACCGCCTTCCCTCCTTCAAGTATTCGAGAACCCTTTGGACCAATCTGGCTTCTTGGCCTTTGGGGACATGAATGATGCGATCTTTCCCACAAGGCATGTCCTGAAGCATGGTTGACAAATACAATGCATTTCCATCGTAACCAAGGGTTTTTACAAGGTTTGGGTTCATCGAATTGATGGGACCTTATTTGTGTGACTCCAACTTTGTGGTGGCGGGTGAACACGAGGCTCGGCCCTCCAACCACAGCTCCTTTCAACATATCATAAGCCTCTTTACAGGGGCTCCACAACTCCGCTCCACGCTCCATCGCCCCTCGCAGAAAATAGTGAAGACTGAATCCTGGTATGCTGACCGCGTCTTTCAGTATGTCTATTCCTTTTTCAGTGTAAAAGGATCGCATTTTGTCCAAAGCTTCGAGACCGGGTGCGACATCTAAATTGTTGTAGTAGCGCAGCCAGTCTGCAAAGGTCTTCATTCCCCTTTCTTCGAACAGACGAACACAACCTCTCCATTCCTTCGGCGTCAACACCCATTCCCCTTTCAGGGATGAATACCATTCGGGGTGGTCTGGCAAACTGGGAAAGTCCAGCTTGTCTGGAGTGTCAAACCACTCATATGGAAACCACGATTTGGTGGCTTCACAACCATACGCCTTCACCCAAGTGTCATAACTGGTTCCTGGCCCCAAATACTTGATGATGTCGAGGAAACGGAACTTGTGTATGAGAAGAAACATCACTTTGTTTGCGTTTTTGGCTACTCTTGATTTTTTCGATTTTTATAAGATTCAAGTCATATCTTCCAGAATTGAAACCGAGCACAGGGACTATATCACACCACTCTGAAATAAGAATCCTTTGAGCTTTGGTGAGCAGGTGGAAAGGTTCGGAAAGAAAAGCCTTTCTAACCTCTGCCCTGATTTTTCCCCCCTCCGTTCAATCTCTTCCACAAACTTATGAATCAGGACCTTTGGATCTCTTTCGCAGATGTTTGTCGGTTCGCGTTCAAATGTGTCACCGATTGAGAAGCGGATTGGTTTGTGAACGTTTTCAATGTGGAGTGTGGGTGTTGGGTCCTTTCTTTTTGTTTTGTCCCCATATGCCTCGAAGTCAAAGATAATTGCATGGGGATAGGTTCTTTTTAAAATAGGAGGGAGAGATTCTTTTCTTGGTTTGACTCGGCATTCCCACGCCTCAACATCATTAAATCCTCTTGCTAGAGTTTCGTGTCTATTCCTGTGTTGCTTGATAAAGCTCTTCTCGAGATTTTCCGTCGTGTTTGATTTTGGTATCACGGTCGGGAAAACAACTTGGACAACCATGCCACAAACACCCATGGTACTAAAAACTGTTTTGCTCTGAATATGAAACCCATCAACTGGCCGCCCCAAAAGCCGCACTTCTCCTCCATGCCCACAAAGGGCGTGGTGAATGTGGATGCGTCGTCTTTTAGCTTCTTTTTCAAGCCAGCGGATTGATTGGGGTGAAGCGGTTGATTTGGGAAAGAAAGCCTTTTCGAACGCGTTTTTCAATTTGTTATTACAGTTTTACCTCGAGAACATGTTTTGTTGGGTCTTTGCAAACTACAAGCTTGGGTAAATCTTGCTTGGCAATGAATACAAATATAACTTTGTCCCAAACTCTCAATCCTCTTCACAACAAACGCGTGACCTTCGTAAACACCAATGGTAAGTATGTTTGTGAGTTTTGGGTTGGGATTTCGAATAAGTCGCCAATTTATTTCGTCGCCTTGTTTTACGGGTTCATAAACGCGAATGCCTAGCCAATCAGAAACAGGTTTTTTGTGGTTGAAATGTTGTTCTACTTTGTCAAGCTCATCCAGGGAAGTTTTTGCACAATCTCGTGGAACAGCTTCAAGTTGGTAAAAACTCTGTGCCAATTCTCGCGCCTTTTGTGTGCATCTGTCAGGTCTGATTCCTTTGTTCATGTGTAAAGCGAGGCATCTCCAAAGGCAAAGGTTGTCTTCATACGTGTCCGAACAAGCTATTCCATGCCTTCCATGCGCCAAAGCACGTAGCCATTCAGGTAAAGGACCTGTTCCCAGCAGTAGTTGATGGTTGTAAATAAGTTTCACAAAAACATCAGAAGGGTCTTCCAAAACCCATATTGTGCTGTCTCTTTTTAGTCGGTCTTTTCTCAATCTGTCTTCGTCCATTTTTTTGATCCACTCTTCGGCGTCAGAAAGGTGATTGATCCATTGTGTATCCTCGTGGCGATTAATATAATACAAAAGTAAAGAAACGTCTTGAGTGTTCCTTAACCAATAGGAATATGCATATCAAACGTAGAAGGAAGTGTTGGCAAATCTTTTTATCTCATTCATGATGGTTTGTGTTTTATTTTCACCGAGGTTTTCATTAAATCTCAACTTGGTGTACCGGCGGCCGCTGGTTATTTCCACTCCCTCTTTTGCGGGAGAACCCAACAGTGTTGGAAGCATTTCTTTGTAATTTTTTCCTTCATGTGTTTTTACTTGAGGGTACGAGGGGTCGAACTCCTCCAAAATATCTGTCATGGTGGGGGTATATTTTGGGGATTTTTTTTTTCTGTAAGCGCTTTCTGCGCGGGGGTAGCATTGGTGGTTGGTCTTCCATCAAACTTACCCCAGACACTCCTTTCTTCAATTGGCTATGTTTGTGTTCCATCGGTGTTACCCCATACGCCCCTCTCTCTAATAGGCCGACCTGCACCCCAATGCTTTTGTTGGCGCCTTTGTTTCTTTGTTTTCATAATTTTTTGCCTCTGTTACCCTCGTCGCTTCGCTCCTCGGTGCTGGAGTAGTAGATATAGTAGTTGACAAATACAACTGGAGCGCAGCAAAACCCGACGAACGAAATGAGGAGGGTGTGCTGCGCGGAGGTGGTATTTGTCAACTACTATATCTACTACTGGGCTCCGTGTTAGGACACACCCGAGCAGACCCACGCGCAAACAAAAACGATCAGTATATGATTAACATTTAACATAAGCAGTATGTGAAAATCCCGTCCAGAAAGTAGCTAATAAGAGTGCTCTTCACAAGTCAGCTATTTTCCTTGCAACGGCATTGGAAGCATGTATGTTTCCAAGATAATTCAGAATTAATAACGTTTTACTTCTATAGGTAAGGTATTTTAATGATTCCAAACACTCTGCTTAATATTCTACTATGCTATCTCGAAAGGAAAACGAAACGTGGCTAAACAAACTTTAAATATACTCATCTCACCTTAATACAGTCCAGTAGATCTGGTTGTCATTAATTTTTCTTATGACCTTGTTTAGGCTGTTCGAGTCATTAATTCTGGCCCCTCGTTTTCCCTCGCGTATACATCGGCTTTCTACTGCAGCTCCCCATATATATTGATGGAAAGGTTCGTAGTTCTGAGCTTCCCCAATTGTTGAATAGTCTAAGAACACATTTTAAACAAGGGGCAATTAGTCAACTGAAAATTAACGAGACAGATTTCGCCACTTCCGACAAAGCAATCCTATCTGAATGTGAATCCTTCTTCAAACACCTTTACACTTCCAAAGTCAACAATGACTTTGCATCGGACTTCTTTGAACAAGCGAACGAAACTGTCTTAAGTCACGAGGAACGAAAGTTTTGCGAAGGCTTTTTATTCGAAAAAGAATGCGCAGAAGCTGTAAAGAGTATGGATTCAAACAAAACGCCTGGTACAGATGGCCTACCAGCCGAGTTTTATAAACTTTTTTGGAAAGATATTTCCACTTTGTTAGTTTCGGCTCTCAACTATGCCTTTGAATCTGGCTGCCTCTCCATAACACAAACACGGGGTGTCATTAAGTTTATTCCAAAAAAGGATGCGGAACTGTACTACATAAAAAAAAACTGGCGCCCCATAAGTCTTTTAAACACGGACTATAAGATCGCTGCAAAAGCTCTTGCAAATCGAATCAAATCTGTACTTCCCAGCATCATAAACAACGATCAGACAGGATTTATGAAGAACAGATTTATTGGAGAAAATATCCGTCTCATAGACTTCATCATCCAACATGCCGCAAAGGAAAATATTCCTGGTTTACTGCTATTTAGACTTCGAAAAAGCTTTCGACTCGCTCGAATGGTCTTTTATCGTTAACTCCTTAGGCTTCTTCGGGTTTGGCCCATCGATCATTAATTGGGTAAAGGTCCTCTATTGCGAAACGGAAAGTTGTGTTCTAAATAACGGGTCGTCAACCAACTTTTTCCAGACTCTACGAGGCGTTAGATTAGGCTGCCCCTTGTCGCCATATCTATTTATTCTCACCGCTGAAGTGTTGGCCAAGGCAGTTAGAAACAACGTAAACATAAAAGGCATGTCTGTTGACAATAACGAAATTAAAATTCGCCAATATGCAGACGATACCACACTTATTTTGGATGGCTCAAGAAAAGCGCTTGCTTCAGCACATAATTTGCTAGATGACTTCAGTAAAGTCTCGGGTCTCAGACTAAATAACAATAAAACGGAAGCTGTTTGGATAGGTTCCAGCATTGGCAATGAACAGCTTATTTTTCCAGGAAGGGATTTTAAGTGGCTGAAATGTAAGGTGAAAACCTTAGGGTTGTGGTTGTCAGTCAAACCTGAAATATCTGCACGCTTAAATTATAATGAAAAGATTGAAAAGATAAGAAAAATTCTGAGCTGCTGGAAGTATCGTAGGCTAACCTTGCTGGGGCGAATCACCGTGCTTAAGTCCTTAGCCGCCTCGCAACTAGTCTATTTGCTATCTCCCATGCCTTCCAATTATCATACAATAAATGAGATTAATACATTGTTTTATCAATTCCTTTGGAACGGGAAGGGAGACAAAATCAAACGAAAAATTATGATTAATGACTACTGCGAGGGTGGCCTTAAGATAATTGACCTTGTCTCTTTCAACAAATCGCTTAAAACAACTTGGATAAAAAAAAAATACTTGGATTCCACGAACAACGGAAAATGGAAGGTTTTTATCGACTAAGCCTTGAAAAATCACGGAGGCAAAAACGTATTTATTGGTAACCTCAACACAAAAGATACAAAAACGTCGATCATAGTCTCCGACGTGTTTCTCGAAGAAATATTGGAAATCTGGGCGGAAGTTAATTTCGAACAGCAATTAGTGTCTTTGGAGCATTTCCAAGAACAAAGCCTATGGCACAATTCCTTAATAAGAATAGAAAACAAACCAATCTTCTTTAAGGACTGGTGCTCAAAAGGCATTACTAAAGTAAAACATTTGCAAAAACCAGAATGCAATAGTTACCTTTCTCGTAAAGATTTCCAGTTAAAATACGACCTGAATTCTACTTCACTTCGTTTTTACGGCCTTATATCAGCTGTCAAGGCACTTGGCAATAGCAGCCTCAAGCAAGTGAACGATGATAAACAAGAATACGAACCTCTTAGCACAAAACTTTTAAAGTCCAAAAAAGTTAGTGCACTGGTATATAAATCCTTAGTCAGAAACAAAGGTCGAGCTCCAAGGAATAGCCAAAAGAAATGGCTTATGGACTGCAGTTTGAGCAGTGAAAAACTCGACTGGAGCTCGGCATATCTTTTGGCTTTGCGGTGCACCAAAAGCACAAAGTTAATAGAATTCCATTTTAAACTTCTTCACAGACGTCTGGCAACTAACAATTTCCTGTTCAAAATTAAGCTGAAGGAAAATGACAATTGCACCTTCTGTCAAAACGCGCCTGAAACGCTAATACATCTTTTTTGGATATGTCAAGAAACTTCTAAGCTCTGGAAAAGTATAGTGGAATGGCTACAAAATTTGAATATTATACAGAACAATTTCACGTTACTGAATACTACTGCTCTCGGACTAAAGCCTGACACCTCGAAATATGCCCTCCAAATTAACTACTGTTTACTGCTAGCACGATATCATATCTGGCTTGCTAAAACAAACGAAACTTTACCCCACTTTGAGCATTATCAAGATACGAGCTGGAGACAAAAGGTGGTGACAGGAAAAAGTGGGAACCTCTTGCAGTGTATATTGGACTTTAAAAACTTCTGTAATTCAACTGGATATCTGTATGACCCTGTTCTCGCAAGACGTAATTGACGCTTTTCTTCTCTAACTTGAAATAAGACTCTCTTTAAAGCTTAAATCAGCGCCGATAGATGGTAAATATTGTAGCTTGGCCTGTACCAGCTCTGTATTGCTCCGTTTTCTTTTATTTTGCTTATTTGTGTTTTCTATTTTTATCTAGTTTCCTTTTTTTTCTCGTATCTGCATGTCCTTGTGTAACTTCATTTTGTATTTCACTTTTAATTTCTTTTCGCTCATGTTATTCCACAAATGTAATGTTTAAAACATAGCACGGTAAAACAATAATGTATTGTAATGTAGTGTATTATTCTGCACTGTAGCTCTGTATTACTGAAGTTGTTTTAGCAAAAAAAAAAAAATATATATATATATATATATATTGGGCTTTAAAAAACTGCTTGCACGATATCATATCTGGCTTGCAGCATATATATATATATATATATATATATATATATATATATATATATATATATATATATATATATATATATAAACAGTTAACTGAATTAGGAGTTTTTTTCTTTCATTCTGAAGTAGATAATCTCAAAGCACACACAAGATTTTAATGAACTCAGCTAGAAGAGAGCCTCATTAAAGAATAAAAAGAGTAGAAAGCAGTATTTGTAAAACTTATGTTCCAGCCAAGTCTCTCTTCATTTCTAGGCATTTTACACCTATGATGGTGCATCTTACCGCTCCCTGGTAATGTGATTAATTAGCTCAGTTCGTTACCGGGTACCGGGAGATTATGGGATTAAACTCCAGACCGGGCCAAAGAACTAAGCCAGAAGATATCAAAATAAATTTAACAGGGGAGAGCAAAACAAATCGAAAAGACAACCCCAGAGCTTAAATTAAAAATTAGATAAGTATTTCAGAAAATTGATCCGGGGCAACGGGTAGGAAAATATTATACGCCGGGACACACGATGCTTCTTTAAGAACGTTTGATCACTGTACACTCTTGTCGTCCGCCACAAAGGACGTCAGTCGATAGTCTCAGTACCGCGACGCTCTGCCCAAGCGATTAATTAGCTAGATCATCGTTTTTGTTTTGTTTGTTTCTTTGTTTTACGCCACTGGTTCGAAGACATATTTTACTCGTAACTGACGTTTTGCTGTGACTATACAGTTGGTTTATTTCGATATCACTTGAACTTGTTTAAACTTACCGTATTCGCAGATGAAAGGGTGCTCTGCATTACAATAGTCTATCTGCAATTTCGATTGATTCTTGCTCACCAGAAAGCAAAACCACCAACTATTCCGTAGAAGGTCTCGTTCCACAGTGGCGTTGAGACTTTCATTCTGATACCACCAAAACTTCCTACGCTGACGACCGTGCCAAATAAAACGGAAGATTTTTTTAAATATTAGTGAATATACAGTTTCATTAATTTTGTTAATTTGTGGGCTAAGGAAAACTCATCTATTCGATTAAGATCCTTAGCAAAATAAGTACGATTTAAATCAATTATATTACATAATATTATTGTTATGAATTTAAACACAGAATGACCACTTTTTTTTCAAATTTCCATCCGCCTGCACCAGCTCAGAGCTTGTACATGCTACACTGTTAGTCTTAACTTTTATTCGTAGGATGATGTCATTACCAACTTCAGTTGTCCATATTAAAGGGAACAGTTTTAGAAGTACCATTCTTATATTCCACCATAGGCGGTAACTCTTCAAATTTCAAAAGGGGTTCCGCATTGAGTTCAATATCCCTATACCCTTCCCTATCGCCATTAATAGAACAACAACAACAACAACAACAATAACAACAAAGGAAAAATAAACAAAATAAAACAAAAGAGCAAACCTTGTCTGGATAGGGTTTAAATGATAAGTTCGTGTCATGTAACCTTAGTCCTGTCCAGTATTTTCTGCTATCGTTGATGGACTCGTTCGCGTCAACTAGAGTAAGAACATTACTGATTCTTGCCCCGCGAAGTCCGAAATGGTTACAGCTCCTTTGTAATTGTTCTCCGGTGCCCCTACCTTTGATAATATGGTACGTTACACTATCAGTCACTTGAGGCTCTAAATAAGAAATAAATAGATTAATAAATAAATAAATAAATGAATAAATATTTAGTTCAATAAATAAAGGAAAGAAAGAAAGAAAGAAATGAATGAATAAATGAATGAATGAATGAATGAATGAATGACTGAAGGCGAGGAGGATTGAACAAATGAAGGAATGACCGAAATATAGTTCTCGCTAATTACGATCTTTTTCTCTTCTGGCTACCGTAACAACAATAAAGACAACAAAAACAACATCGTCATGATCATCATCAACTACAACAATAACAAGAGGAACACCAAAACGAGAAATTAAAAAAAACACACAACAACAACAACAAACAGCAATGTTTATCAGGGGGGATCCAGAAAATCCAAGCAGAAACAGGGGGCCGAAAATTATAATTCAGGACCAAATTACATATAATAAAATATTAATGTAAAATAAAGTTATTTTAGTCAAATGGTTGGAAAATTTGTACTAATTTTCAAGCGCTCAAAACAATCTCAACGCACGATGGGAAGGTTGGGTGTGATAGCGTTGAATTCCGTGGAATACTGACGAATATAAAACAGCTTTCTTGCATTCGGATTGGCTGTATTTTCTATGGCATGGTATAAATGTATTTATTAACTTACCACAATGCACGTGGAAAACATCGAGTTTCGAAAAACGTTATACCTGCGTCACAAGAAAGATTCCAAGATTTTCTACAATAATGTTCCATAAAGGTCGATGTTTGGTTCAAGTTGCCTCTGCACTCTCCTTCGCTAGCCCATGAAGGGCACTTGTGAGCCCTCTGTGGTAGATCTTCTTTGCAACCTGTTACCACAAATAAAATTTGGTTTTATATGACCAATATATGCCCTAAAATAGAGTAAAATGAATGTCCAGAAATATTGCATTTGTATTATCCTATAAATAATTTCACTTTTCCCTTTACGATTTCTGCTATTTTTTATTTCTTTGACCTGTACGACCTTTAAACTCGTAACGGATGGTTTTTTCTGATCATGCCTAAAGCTGACATTCAGATCTGTGCAAGTTCCCAGTTTTTTTTTGCACGAAGTCTTCTTAGTTCAAAGTTTTCCTTTGCTCAAGCACGACAAATAGTTCTTTGCCTCCTTTCATCCTAACCAGTGGTGAGCCATTTATGTGTGGGACAGATATGTGAGTTTCCTCACAAGCGACCCAATAGTAGTATGTGAGAGCTGAAGGTTAGTTACAGATTTGAAGATGTTGATGTCAGTAGTATATACCTAGAGTATGTCAAAAGAAAATTGTATTTATCTTTGTTTTATAGTTTCTTCAAGTGTCCTGTGCACTCAATAGCCATTGCCAACAAATCCGGTCATGTGTCTGCAGTAGGCACGCTCGGGTTGGACAACAAAATCCCTGTAAACATGGCCACCCATTTTATAAAGAAATGTATGGAAGGCGTGGAAAAAAAATAAATATTCGCAATCATGAAATATGTTTTTTCAATTTGCCGGAACGGGATATTGATATCACAAGTAAAAGTAATCTGTTAAAATATGAACAAGAATAAAACGAGTGTGGAACTGTCTCTCGAAAACGAAGGTGGACGCTCTCCAGGTTTAAACTTAAAAATTTGAAGCTCCGAACGATTTTCTATCGCCGTCCATTTTCTACCGCAAAACGGTAGTTATCGATAAGCCACGTTAAAACTTCAAAATCCATATATTTCGAATGTCGATATCTTGGCTGTTCTTTTGTCCAGATTTCTTGCAAAACCCATCGTTTGACAGCTAATTTTGCAGACTACTTTCCTCTTACCAAATTTTTTCCCTCAGCGGTTTCTGTATGGGCGAAATTTTTAGTATATATAAACAAAAAATTCTGTCCTTCGCGCGGCGACGGTATGAGCCCACTTATACAAGAAGAAGAGCAGCGGTAAAATGCCACGTCACCATAGCTGTGCGGAATTGTCGCGACCGGAATAGTTTGCGATGAAAATTCCGGATCGTTTGCTCGTGAACGTAGAGGATTGAGTCGAATTGTAGATGTTTGTACAAGCCGAAACAAGTTGCGAAGAAAAAATGAACATAATATAAAAAACAAAGCATTCTTCTTCTTTGTTCCATGGTGTGTCCTGGCAGGTTTAAACGCATTTCGTCAAAAATTTTTTCACGCAACGTTCTGTCATTTCTTCACTAAAATAATAAATTTCAATACATCCACTTTGACTTGAACTTTACTTCCATTCATCTGCCATTATTAATTATTCATTAGTATTAATTATTATGAATACATGTTTTAAAACAACTTTGTCTACCTTCAGGAGTCTTGGTTGTCGCTGTGGCTTGCACTGAGGAGACAAAGAAAACATGTTTATTCAATTTTCGACAGGGAGGCGCAATGGTCGATTGACCAGGGTGCAGGACATTAAATCTGGAGCCCTGGGTTGAGGTCTCTCTCTTATACCTAGGGCTGCATTTGTTTCACGGTAACCACGAGTTGACCTAGGTTGTAAAATATCAAGTGATTCATCTAATGTTATTTCGTATCCTTCAAGTGGAGTGAGTAGTCTATCATCATCATCATCATCATCAGAATCACCATCTCCATCGCCATCGCCATCGCCATCACCGACATCATCATCATGCTTTTCCTGCATGCTTAAAATCAAGCCTTTAACACACACCGTCGTTTAGAAATCCTGTTAGGTTTTCCCGAGATGAGCGTAAGTGCAGTAAGAGGAGGGCATCGATTTTTTAAACTTTCATTTAGTTATACGGAGAAGCTAAATAGGCATCAACAATCACTTAAGAGAGCAAGTGGATAGCAAATGGATAGCATTGATTAAGGCCTCTCCCCAGGCCTGCTGCGTCTGGTTAATCAATCGAGGGACAATGGCGCAAGTTCTTGGCTGAATGTGATGCCTCTCGCAGACAAAGGTTTACCCCTCAACAAGCAAGAGCTCAGAGACTCGCTACGCTTGCGTTATGACTTGCCCTTAGTCGATTTACCAAGTCATGGCATATGTGGGGATAAATTCACCGTTAGTAATGCCCTCTCTTGTAAAAAAAAAGGGGGGGGGTTGTAGCGCAGAGACATGACGGTGTACGGAACTTGTTAACGACATTCATCGAGAAGATCTGCAATAATGTCGAAATCGAACCACGCCTTCAACTCCTGGACAATGAGCGATTTCATTTGAGGAGCGCTGTTACAAGTTCTGAGGCAAGGTTGGACATCAAAGCGGGAGGCTTCTGGGCAAGAAGAGTTACGGTATTTTTTGATGTTAGAGTTACGCACGTCAAGTCCAAATGTTACCAGAGCAAGCCAACATCAGAAGTGTTCAAAGAGCAACAGGAAGAGAAGAAGCGCAAGTACCAGCAGCGGGTGTTAGATGTAGAAATGGGTTCGTTTATGCCTTTAGTGTTTGGAACGAATGGCGGAATGGGAAACGAGTGTTAGCGGTTCTTAAAGCATCTCGCAGACAAGAGAGCTCAGAAAGACACCGAGCCTTATCATGTTGTAATCACTTGGCTCAGGACACAGATCTCGTTTGAACTCTTAAGATCGGTACATGTATGCGTCAGAGGTTCGCGAACGCCATTTCGTAGCAAGATAGAGCAATCATTGGACTGTAAAATAAATGTCGCTAGTGCGGATATCTGAAATACGTGTCTATATGCTTTTATACTTAGGGCTTCTTATGGACACTGGTTTAGCCGTCATTAGTATAAATCGATTGTATGATCTTTATATCTCTGCATAATGAAATTTTTAATATTATAGAATTTTGAACTTTTATTTTTAATTATATTTATTTCCTCTTCTTTTATGTAAGGTTAAGTTACTTCTAATTTTCTTTATAGTGTTTTGATGAATTAATTAGGTTTTTGTAACAGCAGGTTGATTGTAAATAGGATTTTAATTGAGGTTTTGTAATAAAGATTCTTTATTATTATTATTATTATTATTATTATTATTATCATTATTATCTTGAGAATTTAAAGTTTACCAGGCTCGTGCTAAGCTCAAGAAGCAACAACGCAAGTGCAAATTTCTTGGGAATCCGATATGAACCCTTATAATGACTTAGCGGCATCGACTAAAACAAAAGCGCAAAAGCAGGAGATCAGAGACATGCTGCTGCTATCAGCTGCTGGGAAGTGCTGCACAGGATCCAGGACGATGGACTACGTCATGAGCAGGCTGTGTTTAAGAAGGAAAGGTCCTAAACAGATCACATTGCCACCTTGAGGATCACGGTAGAACAGTCCTTTGAATGGAACTCTACCATCTACGCGATCTACCGACGGCATTGCCCTGATTTTGTATAGCCATCAGGGCATGCAATCCAAGATAACGACGCTCAAAAATCTCATCAAAGATAGGCCTTAAGATCAGCAATTGCAAGACAAAGGTGATAAGGCTTAACACCAGGAACACAGACACGTACCATGGCAACAAGCAGTAGAATGTTGGATGGTTCTGATCGGGACATACAGGCAAGATTTGGGAAGGCAAGAATTACAAAGGTAATACTAAGGTTGTATAGAGATAGACGATACCACGAAAGACCAAGTTGCGGATATTCAGCTTCAAGTCTGCCCCCTCTATGGTTTAGAGATATGGAGAGTAATCAAATAAACCTCCAAAAAGCTGCAGTCTTTCGTCACCATATGATTGAGTACTATCATGGGGAATTCACTGGCCAGCAGAGTTCGTAAAGAACAAGGAACTGTGGGCAAGAGCTTAATGGGAAAAATTGACATTCAGATAAGAAGGTGCAGGTGCATCGGAGACACCATCAGAAAACCAACCAGCAGTGTCACCAGACACGCAATGAGGTGGAACCTACAGGGGAAGAGGAGTCGGAGTCGTCTGAACAAGAAGTTGTCCTTGTTTGCCCCTGCAAGCCTTTGGGAGTTACGAGAGGCTTTTGCGGTCACCAGTTGCCTTAGATGTCAGTACAACAAGATCGCTCCTCTCTTCTTCAATAAACAACAAACATGTAGCTGCATTCCGTTCAAATGTAGGGTTCCCTGCCACCCTTAATTACAATAAACAAAAGAACATGTAACTGCATTAAAATCCAGCGTCTATTTCTGCTGGACTCTGGTTAAATCTCGAGATTGTTTGGCCCAAGTGCTAAGAGTTCAGGAAAAGCCTTTCACAGCCCACGCATTAATTAACGTTTCGAATGAAACCGAGAATAGATTGATAGACAATCAGGTTATAAGAGACAAGGAGACAAACAAATAAATAAATAAAACATTTTTCATTTAGCAGTAAGAAATTATAGCTTGTAAATCGTCTGTAGTGGAAAAACCTCCCGGTTCTAAGTCAGTCGCAATTTAACAGTCATTTGTTACTCAAAGTTAAGTCAAGCAGCTGTTTCGATTATCAAACCGCTACAATGGTTTGGCCGGGTAGTTTGGTCAGCGTTTTTCGATCCGCCAGATCTTATACAGGGGCGTGTCGTTTGTTGCGTACACTGTCCACTTGATTTGTTTTCAAACGGAAATGTTTTCTTTCGGCTGCACAAATTTTCATGCGCTCGCATCTGGTAATATTCGAAATTCGAGCAGCATTATTTAACTGATAAATGCTGATAACAGACATTTCCAGTTGCAATTAACATATAACTTATGTCACTTTTTTCAGTTAACGTTAAAAGAAAAAAAAGCTATACAGATGAAGGTTAAAAACGACAAGTTAAATCGAAAATGGCTGTTTTATGGCGCGCTTTTGAAGGGAAAAGTCAGCTTTTCCAAAAGGTTACATATTTTAATAGAGGAATGATGTTACCTATGATAGCCAGAGAACCACTGCGCAAATTTAAGATTGAGAGTCTAGGTCGACACCCAGCAGTTGCGACGCTAGCTCAAGAACAGGCTACAAATTTGGATTTCATAATGTAAAAAAAACACAAACGAAAACGAAAATAAAA
The DNA here is from genome assembly GCA_016490735.1 of Pachyseris speciosa. Classification (NCBI taxonomy): domain Eukaryota; kingdom Metazoa; phylum Cnidaria; class Anthozoa; order Scleractinia; family Pachyseridae; genus Pachyseris; species Pachyseris speciosa. The sequence continues at coordinate 428,772 of JAEMWC010000472.1, forward strand.
GCGAAAAGAAATAAATAAATAAATAAGAAGATAAATGTTTGTAGAAATCGCTCAAGACGTAAGCATATTGATATTTGTTAAGAGGGTTTTAAGAAAAATATAGACTCAACTAAAAAGCTCACAATTTCGACTATACCAACGAACAATTTTTCCACCATATAAATGAATCAGTCAGCTTTTTAACTCCTAATTGAAATTTTTTCGCCTTAAAATGCCAAAAGTGTGCATGCATGTAAATTTGACAGGAGAAAACCGCAAGCTTTCACTTCACATTGTGCAAAACTGGTATCAACGGGGTTTGAACCCGTGACCCGCGATACCGGTGCAATGTTCTAACCAATGAAGCCACGCAGCAAGTTTGCAGTTGGGGAGGCTCACTTAAAACGCGTCAGCGTGAGTCAACTAGTGGGGTTGGGGAAATGCTGCCCCGGAAATTTTTTTTATATTAAAGTATTCTTTAAATTGTTGGAAATACATTTAAAACTAACGTGATGCGGTGGAACTGATATACTTTCAGAAACAAAAAAGAGGTGTTCTAAAACAAGAAATTAATTGCCTTTTCGGTTAAATAGAAGAAAAAAAAGGTTAAATACGAAAGTAGCTTCCATTTTTTAGTATTGCGTACTTACTTTGTGGGAGAGGGGGGGGGGGGGAGGGGAGGGAGGCGGGGGGAAGGATAAGGCGCCTCCCCTCGCGTGGTCCGTGTGGGAGCATGTTAATTGTGGGTTCATATGTTCTCGTGAAAGAGAAGAGTGTTAATGATTTATATGAAATCAAACATATATGAATGCAAAAGTGACATCAAATGAAGAATGATCCACCGCTTCTGGCAGATTCAGAAAGTGTTTTACAGGAAGCGAAGTCGTGTAACCAGCCTTATGTCTACACCTAGCAAATGTCAATTTGTCAATTTTGCGAGATAAAAATTATGGATTCCATCCGTTTCCAGCCAAATGCTATAGTTTTGAGCATCACGCTCAACCAAAACTGAAACCTGATGAGAACCCTCATCAGGTGAAACGGAGCCTACGTTAATCAAGCATTGTGATGTCGAGCTGAAGCAGAGAAATGATACAGAATTAAATTATCACTCATCAACAGTGAAGGTGGCAAATAACAAGAGGAAGTTGATACTCGGCCACTGCTTCTGGCGGACAATCTTCATGCTTCTAAGTCAGTCGCACGTTCGCAGTCATGGCGAACTCATCGGTGACTATAGCAGCTGTTTCGAATATCAAATAACAAAAGTGGCTCGTCTTTCACAATGGCAAATGTAAAACTACTGTTTGACCGGTGTTTCATTGTCACTCTAATCGCAAAGTCTCGAAATCGCATGCATTTTTTTTCAAAGTCAGATGTTTTCGTTTGAGGACATATAAATGCATCCACCTGGTAACATTTGCGCAACGCTATTTAACTGGGCAACAGTGACAGTTTTCAGTTTCAATTAGCAAATAATTATATCGCTTTCTGAAACGTTTTACAGGTTTACACAAGCTATCCAGATTAAATTCTAACGCAAAACCACATTTCAAAGTGAAATTGCAGTTATTCAATGAAATATGAACTGGACCAGGATGTCTATTCTTGCTGAATAGTTTTTGATAATGAAAATGCTCTTCATACAAACTACCTTGGTAACACAGCTAAAAAAAACTAATAACAAATGAAAGTTTGATATTCAAAGGCCGTTGAGAAATCGACCTGTAGGGGAAGAAAACCCGCTATAAACTCTTAGAATGTTGTATCCTCCAGCATTTCGTCGTAGAAATAACAATACTATAAATAGACAATACACTTCATTTTTTAATAGAAGGGACTAAGCTGAGCTTCCAATATTTTTGTTATCAGTTTATTAAGACCGGGCAATATTAATTATTAGTCTCAATATTTTGTTAGCAAGTACTCCCCCGGCAAAATAATAATAATAATAATAATAATAATAATAATAATAATAATGATAATGATAATAATAATAATTTCACGATCTGTTTGAATCCCGTGGCCTGGAAGATAAGTGCCTCCGAGGGATACAAGTTATCTAAACCAATCAGTGCCACAGTGACTGATTTGCTGTATATTGACGATCTTAAAGTATTCGCAGCTAACGAGACCAAGTTGAACCGAGTGCTAGAATCAACGCAAGTGGCTATGGAAGACATCGGACTACAGTGGAATCCAAGGAAATGTGCTGTGGTCCATATAAGGAGAGGGATCCACTCCCAGGAGAATTTAGGAGGAGATATAGCTGGAGGAAGATTACCATCACTTGAAGAAGGAAAACAGTATAAGTTTCTTGGTGTTCTTGAGAGCTTAGTCCAGGAAGAGAAAATGGTACTTGAATGTGCAGCAAGGGAGTACCTGCGTCGATTGTCGATCATGTGGTCCAGTCCCCTCTCAGACTTTAACCGGGTGGCGGCTTCTAACCAGTTTGCCTTGCCGGTGTTGGGTTACTTAATGTGGACTTAACACTGGCCGATAACAGAGTTGAAGATCTTGGACAGGGAAGTGCGCAAGATCATAGTGGAAAATGGCGGGAAACACCCAGGTGGTTCTACGGCTCTCTTGTACCTCCCGAGGGAACAAGGCGGAAGAGGTCTACGTGCGGTGGAGATGGAGTATAAAGTGACCAAGGTCAAAGCAGCGATTCGAATGTATGAGAACCAAGACCCGGCGATGAAAATGGTGAGAGAGTTTGACGAAAGAGCCGAGTCATCCGGCCATAAATCAATAGTGAAAGATGCGGCAAAGTTTGCGGCGGAGTTGGGTGTTGACCTTCATCTTAAACACCCGGAACCTGTATATGTTATGACCAGTGGATAGGCCATCCCACCGCAACGTGTGAAGGGAGTGCTGAAAGAATGTGTGGAGGAGAAGTATGAGAGGGACGTTCGTGGCCTAGAATGGCAGGGGAAGCTATTGAGAGAGAGAAAGGACGATGAACAGCTGTGCACGAACGGATGTTTCAGCTGGCTGAGAACATGGAGATCATGTCCCACGTATACTATTGCCGGTGCGTTTGAACTGTACGAGCAACTTTTGCCAACAAAGCTCTACACTAGCAAAAAGACTCACACAAGTTGCTCTGGGGATGTGAAGTGTAGAATATGTGGCCACGCCCAAGAGAGTCTCTCATATCCTGTCCGGGTGCACTGCGTTGGCTCAGACCAAGTATTTATTCAGACACAACATGGCTCTAAAGGTCCTGTTTTATGAGATCTTACATGACCAGGGTCTTCTCGAGGAAGTACCACCGTGGTACTCGCCAGTAATGCCCAAGCCGGAGTACAGGTCAGAACAAGTGGAAGCATGGTGGGATGTACCCGTGTATGCGGACCACCAGGAGGTTCGAGCCAACCGTGTAGACGCGAGGATTGTGGATCATGCAAACAAGAAAGTGCTGACCTTAGAGATGAGCTGCCCTTGGATTAGTAACCGAGAGAAAAAGAGCGAGGAGAAGACGATGAAGTATGGCCCGTTAAGGTGGGAATTGAAGCAGCAGTATAGAGGTTACGAGGTGATTCAACATAACATTATCATGGACGTGTTGGGAGGCTGGTCGAGAGAAACCGAAACCTCAATTCAGTCACTGGTAGGACGTAAGGCGAATCACGTTTTAGAGGCCATGCAAAAGGCAGTCTTGTCGTCATCCCTAAATATAGCGAGAACTTTCAAGGTTATGATATGAAGACCTAAGATCAAAGCTTGACTATCAGCCACGAAGAACGAGAGACACTACAAACATTTATATGCCTAGATTATAGTTTTTAGCCATGTAGATATATATATATATATATATAGATATATATATATATATATATATATATATATATATATATATATATATATATATATATATATATAGATATATATATTTTTTTTTATTTATTTATTTATTTATTTATTTATTTTTTATTTTTATTTTATTTTTATTTTTTTTTTACTCATATGGTTATTCCTTTTAAGTTTCGCTTGTGCGCACAGGTTACGCTTTGCGCCCTGTGTCGCTTTATAACACTGTGCATACAGATAGTTTTACTGCATAATAACAAGAATAATAAACCATCGCGTTGCTTCCCTGTTTTAGGTGAATTCGAAATATTGATAGGAGTGCCATGTCAAATGGTGCCCCTTCCTCTGTCACTTTTTTTCGTTTTCTGTCGTGAACGTTGTATTTGCATTTATTTATTTAAAAAAATCATTTACATATCATTTGGCCTTGAAAGGTGGATATTCACTCAATGTACCATAAATTCAGATCAGCTTAACATGAACTATGAGCTTAAACAGATTTTTTACTTTTTCCCGAATTGTTACGACTGAGTTGAAAAATTCAAATGAAGCAGGAAAGTTGATCTTGCCTAAGCGCCATTTGAATTGAGTGTTGAAGCACCACTACCTACAAAGTAATCATGGTGCGTATGGTATATTTGAAATAACAAATATTGAAAGCCGAAAAGGTAAATTAGGACACAAAAGTGTCGTCAGTTATGTCGACTAGACGTTCACTTTTGACAAATTAGTTTTTACTGAAGTGCGTCATAAGCTGCCTTTCAACTCTCAAGCCATTTCATTAAAGCATTAAAAACCTCTTCCTCTAGATCTGCCATAGTTTCGTTTTGAAACCAAACTTTTTGTTGTGTTTAGAATAAGAATGTTAAATATTATGTGGTTATAACTCCTATTTACATTTTAAGGGTTCACTGTGAAAGTGGCTGAAATGAAAATAAATGAGCAGGTGATTTGATACCTGAAGTATCTTTGAGGCTATAAATTACCTTTGTTTGGCTCACTGAAGCATAATCAGTTCTTGCGGATGATTATAAATATACATGCATTTTGTCTGTTCTTAGTTAGCTGAAGGCTGGAAAACAAAGCAGCTTATCAGACCTAGCGAACATATCAAAGTAAAAAAAAGAGTACAATCAACATTTCATTTTGTCCCCGTTGTCTGCGTATTGAAAACGAACTGAATTAGCATAAGCGTCCTTTCGTCTTAAGCGACTTCCACTGTTACGTGCTTGAACATTCACTTTGCATGTGATAAAAAATAAAGGGTTTTCTTATGTCGACATGAATCAGATCAGACTCTGGAGTTTTTTTTCCCGATACTGGTTGAACGTCCTTTAGATAGCAAGCTATAGTTTGGTGCCTTTGCTAGTTAATCATTTGAAATACGCGTGGTAAAAATCAAAACATATGTGGTGTTCAACATGTCACCAGAGCGGTGGTCCATATTAGAAATTATCCTTCAGATTCGTTGCTCTTTTTTGTTTTGTTTTTGTTTTTGTTTTTTTGTTTTCTATACAACTTTATTGAACATACACACGTACAGTAAATATTTGCAAAAGACAATCTACAACAAAACGAAAACTACAACTTAAAGCTGACAACAAAGAAACCTAATACACAACAAAAACATTAGTTGTAACTTAAATTAAATGGGAGCACAATCAGTTAAGTAAACAGAATTTCATAACATATTTAAAATAGACGCAAAAACAGACCATTTTGTTCTGAAATCTTTTTCATGACCAGTCGTACAAGAAGTATATTTTTCTAGACTAATTTTATCACAAGCTAGGGAAACAAATTCATTAAAGATGTAAAATTTACCGTTAAGAGCTTTTACATAAAGAAAATACTTTCCTATAATGACTAAATGATTGAGGGCTAAACAGAATTTAGAATCGTTATTAATAATGCCAAACATAATTTCTTTTATTGAAAGCGATAAGTTTGAGTTCACCATGCGCGAGGCCCAATCCAGAAACTCCTTCCAGAACAAAGTGGCTTGCGCGCACTCAGAGAAAAGATGAATGATGGTGTGATCTGCTGGACAAAAAAAGAAGCATGGGGAGTCTTCTTTCTTCATTTTGAATAATAGGCTCTTGGTGCACAGAATATTGTGAATAATTTTGTACTGGAACATTGATAGCTTTACTTCTTTTGTTACTTCAAAGGGCAATAGATATAATTTTCTCAAATCATCCTTCTGGTAGCCAAAATTTAAGAGTCTTTTCACACAAGTCGGCGGACGCATTGATCGAAGAGACAGAAGCTTAGTATAAATTTTTTTGCAAGTCATTTCTTCTACTAATATTTGCGGTGTTGAGCTTTGTTCAAGGGAGCAATTAAGGAGTTTTTTCCAACTTTGAGGGATCGCGTTAACAAGGCTAAAGAACTGTAAGAAATTACATCTTACGTTAAATTTATTGCGAAACGAGTGGAAGGACGGAAAGCAGCTTTGCTGTGTATCAAAGAGTTCGTTAATTTTGAGGATTCCTGCGTGACGCCAATGCTGCAAGTACATAGATTTCTTATCAGACTTAATAAACTTATTATCCCAAACTATCAGATTCGTTTCTCATCTACTTTGGTGGTGGCTATTTGGGCGGAGTAGCCCAATGTGTTTATTTATTTTATAATTTTCAAATGTATGTTAATGAACATTGTCCTCGTGAAATGATGAGTTCATAATGTTTCTGGAGTTTTTAAAGAGAAGGCACACCAGGGCAAATAACGAATATGAAAACCGAAACGTGTCATATTGTTTGCACCCTGAAGTTAAGAGGGATTCGTGACAATCCTGGCTTTGATACACATCATAATGTCCGCCCAGCAATGTCTTAGGACTCAAGCCAGTGTGATAGACATGACATAAAGATACCGATGTAAAAATGGTTAATAAACTTAAATTGCCAAATGGTACATTATCATCTACTATAACGTTGTCCTGCTTTAGACGTAATACGAATTGGAAGTTTTTCGTCTCCCACCTGATGACCCAAATTAATTGAGATAGTAAAACGTTGAAAGACGGTTTCTCAAAAATTATTAAATAGGCAGCCAGACAGCAAAAAATTATAGTTCTAGTAAAACTTTAATACTCCCTTTACAAGCAGAACTGCAAGGAACATACTCTTCTGCGTGTAAAGGCGACATTCTTGTGTGTGTGTTTTTTTAATCACTTCAGTATTTTGGCGAGCGCAGTCCAAAGCATCCTTTCTCACGACAATGTGGGAAATCACAATATCTTTCTGAGTTTGCGTACCACCAATGAAAAAAAAAGAGTATCAAGGCGTCTTAAAATCTATGCGTTGCAGCGGTTAACGTTCCCGCGAAAAAAAATTTCTTGCATATATGGACGGAAAACAAAACGATTTAGATCTGGTTGTCAAGCAACCTGTCCAATGATTCCTGCATTAAAATCCAAAAAAAAACCGCCTTCTTTTGGAACGACTAGAGAATGGCTCACCATTGTCACGAAAAGAAGACGGGAGAGCACGATCCAATTTCAGAAAAAATGCCATTTATCTTGAAAATATTTTGGCGCATGAATGTCTCCAAAACGTACCTGCGCGAATGAGGCGCTTCCTGCTGCGCCTTTTTCTCGTTCACAAAATATCTCCAAAGTAGCCATTATAAAGACTAAAAGAGTTATTAGTGTTTTTTTCTTTTCTCCTCCGCCCCTCCTCCTCTCTCACTCTCTCACTCCCTCCTTCTCAGTGCTGTGGAGTGATTGCGGGGCCCCTCCGCTGCAAAAAACGCCAGTTTTGGACCCATTTCGGTCAACCGGCTCCAAATTTCTGCGGGTACGTTCTTGCAACTTCAGACAGATATTTCCAGGCTATTGTGCCAACGTTGTCCAATGAGTCATGTTGCAGCGAAAAACGGCTTTTTGGGCCTTCTGCAGCACTCTGGAGCTATTTCTGTGAATTATCTTTCTGGATTTGATAAAACGTACCTGCGCGAAAGAGGCGCTTCCTGCTGCGCCTTTTTCTCGTTCAAAAACTATCTCCAAAGTAGCCATTATAAAGACTAAAAGAGTGATTAGTGTTTTTTTCTCTTCTCCTCCACCCCTACTCCTCTCTCACTCTCTCATTCCCTAATTCTCAGTGCTGTGGAGTGATTGCGGGGCCCCTCCGCTGCAAAAAACGTCAGTTTTGGACCCATTTCTGTCAACCGGCTTCAAAATTTCTGCGGGTACGTTCTTGCAAATTAAGACAGATATTTCCAGGCTATTGTGCCAACGTTGTCCAATGAGTCATGTTGCAGCGAAAAACGGCTTTTTGGGCCTTCTGCAGCACTCTGGAGATTTTTCAGTAAAATAATTATTTCCAGGATATTGTGCCAACGTTGTCCAATGAATCATGTTGCAGCGAAAAACGGCTTTTTGGGCCTTCTGCAGCAGTCTGGAGCTTTTTCAGTGAATTAATTATTTCGAGGCTATTGTGCCAACGTTGTCCAATGAGTCATGTTGCAGCGAAAAACGGCTTTTTGGGCCATCTGCAGCACTTTGGAGCTATTTCAGTGAATTATCTGTCTGGATTTGATAAAACGTACCTGCGCGAAAGAGGCGCTCCCTGCTGCGCCTTTTTCTCGTTCACAAAATATCTCCAAAGTAGCCATTATGAAGACTAAAAGAGTGATTAGTGTTTTTCTCTTCTCCTCCACCCCTACTCCTCTCTCACTCTCTTATTCCCTCCTTCTCAGTGCTGTGGAGTGATTGCGGGGCCCCTCCGCTGCAAAAAACGTCAGTTTTGGACCCATTTCTGTCAACCGGCTTCAAATTTCTGCGGGTACGTTCTTGCAAATTGAGACAGATATTTCCAGGCTATTGTGCCAACGTTGTCCAATGAGTCATGTTGCAGCGAAAAACGGCTTTTTGGGCCTTCTGCAGCACTCTGGAGACTTTTCAGTAAAATAATTATTTCCAGGCTAGCGTGCCAACGTTGTCCAATGAGTCATGTTGCAGCGAAAAACGGCTTTTTGGGCCTTCTGCAGCAGTCTGGAGCTTTTTCAGTGCATTAATTATTTCCAGGCTATTGTGCCAACGTTGTCCAATGAGTCATTTTGCAGCGAAAAACGGCTTTTTGGGCCATCTGCAGCACTTTGGAGCTATTTCAGTGAATTATCTGTCTGGATTTGATAAAACGTACCTGCGCGAAAGAGGCGCTTCCTGCTGCGCCTTTTCCTCGTTCACAAAATATCTCCAAAGTAGCCATTATAAAGACTAAAAGAGTGATTAGTGTTTTTTTCTCTTCTCCTCCACCCCTACTCCTCTCTCACTCTCATATTCCCTCCTTCTCAGTGCTGTGGAGTGATTGCGGGGCCCCTCCGCTGCAAAAAACGTCAGTTTTGGACCCATTTCTGTCAACCGGCTTCAAATTTCTGCGGGTACGTTCTTGCAAATTGAGACAGATATTTCCTGGCTATTGTGCCAACGTTGTCCAATGAGTCATGTTGCAGCGAAAAACGGCTTTTTGGGCCTTCTGCAGCACTCTGGAGATTTTTCAGTAAAATAATTATTTCCAGGCTAGCGTGCCAACGTTGTCCAATGAGTCATGTTGCAGCGAAAAACGGCTTTTTGGGCCTTCTGCAGCACTCTGGAGCTTTTTCAGTGAATTAATTATTTCCAGGCTATTGTGCCAACGTTGTCCAATGAGTCATTTTGCAGCGAAAAACGGCTTTTTGGGCCATCTGCAGCACTTTGGAGCTATTTCAGTGAATTATCTGTCTGGATTTGATAAAACGTACCTGCGCGAAAGAGGCGCTTCCTGCTGCGCCTTTTCCTCGTTCACAAAATATCTCCAAAGTAGCCATTATAAAGACTAAAAGAGTGATTAGTGTTTTTTTCTCTTCTCCTCCACCCCTACTCCTCTCTCACTCTCTCATTCCCTCCTTCTCAGTGCTGTGGAGTGATTGCGGGGCCCCTCCGCTGCAAAAAACGCCAGTTTTGGACCCATTTCTGTCAACCGGCTTCAAATTTCTGCGGGTACGTTCTTGAGAATTAAGACAGATATTTCCAGGCTATTGTGCCAACTTTGTCCAATGAGTCATGTTGCAGCGAAAAACGGCTTTTTGGGCCTTCTGCAGCACTCTGGAGATTTTTCAGTAAAATAATTATTTCCAGGCTAGCGTGCCAACGTTGTCCAATGAGTCATGTTGCAGCGAAAAACGGCTTTTTGGGCCTTCTGCAGCACTCTGGAGCTTTTTCAGTGAATTAATTATTTCCAGGCTATTGTGCCAACGTTGTCCAATGAGTCATTTTGCAGCGAAAAACGGCTTTTTGGGCCATCTGCAGCACTTTGGAGCTATTTCAGTGAATTATCTGTCTGGATTTGATAAAACGTACCTGCGCGAAAGAGGCGCTTCCTGCTGCGCCTTTTCCTCGTTCACAAAATATCTCCAAAGTAGCCATTATAAAGACTAAAAGAGTGATTAGTGTTTTTTTCTCTTCTCCTCCACCCCTACTCCTCTCTCACTCTCATATTCCCTCCTTCTCAGTGCTGTGGAGTGATTGCGGGGCCCCTCCGCTGCAAAAAACGTCAGTTTTGGACCCATTTCTGTCAACCGGCTTCAAATTTCTGCGGGTACTTTCTTGCAAATTGAGACAGATATTTCCTGGCTATTGTGCCAACGTTGTCCAATGAGTCATGTTGCAGCGAAAAACGGCTTTTTGGGCCTTCTGCAGCACTCTGGAGATTTTTCAGTAAAATAATTATTTCCAGGCTAGCGTGCCAACGTTGTCCAATGAGTCATGTTGCAGCGAAAAACGGCTTTTTGGGCCTTCTGCAGCACTCTGGAGCTTTTTCAGTGAATTAATTATTTCCAGGCTATTGTGCCAACGTTGTCCAATGAGTCATTTTGCAGCGAAAAACGGCTTTTTGGGCCATCTGCAGCACTTTGGAGCTATTTCAGTGAATTATCTGTCTGGATTTGATAAAACGTACCTGCGCGAAAGAGGCGCTTCCTGCTGCGCCTTTTCCTCGTTCACAAAATATCTCCAAAGTAGCCATTATAAAGACTAATAGAGTGATTAGTGTTTTTTTCTCTTCTCCTCCACCCCTACTCCTCTCTCACTCTCTCATTTCCTCCTTCTCAGTGCTGTGGAGTGATTGCGGGGCCCTCCGCTGCAAAAAACGCCAGTTTTGGACCCATTTCTGTCAACCGGCTTCAAATTTCTGCGGGTACGTTCTTGCAAATTAAGACAGATATTTCCAGGCTATTGTGCCAACGTTGTCCAATGAGTCATGTTGCAGCGAAAAACGGCTTTTTGGGCCTTCTGCCGCACTCTGGAGATTTTTCAGTAAAATAATTATTTCCAGGATATTGTGCCAACGTTGTCCAATGAATCATGTTGGAGCGAAAAACGGCTTTTTGGGCCTTCTGCAGCAGTCTGGAGCTTTTTCAGTGAATTAATTATTTCCAGGCTATTGTGCCAACGTTGTCCAATGAGTCATTTTGCAGCGAAAAACGGCTTTTTGGGCCATCTGCAGCACTTTGGAGGTATTTCAGTGAATTATCTGTCTGGATTTGATAAAACGTACCTGCGCGAAAGAGGCGCTTCCTGCTGCGCCTTTTTCTCGTTCACACAATATCTTCAAAGTAGCCATTATAAAGACTAAAAGAGTGATTAGTGTTTTTCTCTTCTCCTCCACCCCTACTCCTCTCTCACTGTCTTATTCCCTCCTTCTCAGTGCTGTGGAGTGATTGCAGGGCCCCTCCGCTGCAAAAAACGCCAGTTTTGGACCCATTTCGGTCAACCGGCTCCAAATTTCTGCGGGTACGTTCTTGCAACTTCAGACAGATATTTCCAGGCTATTGTGCCAACGTTGTCCAATGAGTCATGTTGCAGCGAAAAACGGCTTTTTGGGCCTTCTGCAGCACTCTGGAGCTATTTCAGTGAATTATCTTTCTGGATTTGATAAAACGTACCTGCGCGAAAGAGGCGCTTCCTGCTGCGCCTTTTTCTCGTTCAAAAACTATCTCCAAAGTAGCCATTATAAAGACTAAAAGAGTGATTAGTGTTTTTTTCTCTTCTCCTCCACCCCTACTCCTCTCTCACTCTCTCATTCCCTCCTTCTCAGTGCTGTGGAGTGATTGCGGGCCCCTCCGCTGCAAAAAACGCCAGTTTTGGACCCATTTCTGTCAACCGGCTTCAAATTTCTGCGGGTACGTTCTTGCAAATTAAGACAGATATTTCCAGGCTATTGTGCCAACGTTGTCCAATGAGTCATGTTGCAGCGAAAAACGGCTTTTTGGGCCTTCTGCAGCACTCTGGAGATTTTTCAGTAAAATAATTATTTCCAGGATATTGTGCCAACGTTGTCCAATGAATCATGTTGCAGCGAAAAACGGCTTTTTGGGCCTTCTGCAGCAGTCTGGAGCTTTTTCAGTGAATTAATTATTTCGAGGCTATTGTGCCAACGTTGTCCAATGAGTCATGTTGCAGCGAAAACCGGCTTTTTGGGCCATCTGCAGCACTTTGGAGCTATTTCAGTGAATTATCTGTCTGGATTTGATAAAACGTACCTGCGCGAAAGAGGCGCTTCCTGCTGCGCCTTTTTCTCGTTCACAAAATATCTTCAAAGTAGCCATTATAAAGACTAAAAGAGTGATTAGTGTTTTTCTCTTCTCCTCCACCCCTACTCCTCTCTCACTCTCTTATTCCCTCCTTCTCAGTGCTGTGGAGTGATTGCGGGGTCCCTCCGCTGCAAAAAACGCCAGTTTTGGACCCATTTCTGTCAACCGGCTTCAAATTTCTGCGGGTACGTTCTTGCAAATTAAGACAGATATTTCCAGCCTATTGTGCCAACGTTGTCCAATGAGTCATGTTGCAGCGAAAAACGGCTTTTTGGGCCTTCTGCAGCACTCTGGAGATTTTTCAGTAAAATAATTATTTCCAGGCTAGCGTGCCAACGTTGTCCAATGAATCATGTTGCAGCGAAAAACGGCTTTTTGGGCCTTCTGCAGCAGTCTGGAGCTTTTTCACTGAATTAATTATTTCGAGGCTATTGTGCCAACGTTGTCCAATGAGTCATGTTGCAGCGAAGAACGGCTTTTTGGGCCATCTGCAGCACTTTGGAGCTATTTCAGTGAATTATCTGTCTGGATTTGATAAAACGTACCTGCGCGAAAGAGGCGCTTCCTGCTGCGCCTTTTTCTCGTTCACACAATATCTTCAAAGTAGCCATTATAAAGACTAAAAGAGTGATTAGTGTTTTTCTCTTCTCGTCCACCCCTACTCCTCTCTCACTGTCTTATTCCCTCCTTCTCAGTGCTGTGGAGTGATTGCAGGGCCCCTCCGCTGCAAAAAACGCCAGTTTTGGACCCATTTCGGTCAACCGGCTCCAAATTTCTGCGGGTACGTTCTTGCAACTTCAGACAGATATTTCCAGGCTATTGTGCCAACGTTGTCCAATGAGTCATGTTGCAGCGAAAAACGGCTTTTTGGGCCTTCTGCAGCACTCTGGAGCTATTTCAGTGAATTATCTTTCTGGATTTGATAAAACGTACCTGCGCGAAAGAGGCGCTTCCTGCTGCGCCTTTTTCTCGTTCAAAAACTATCTCCAAAGTAGCCATTATAAAGACTAAAAGAGTGATTAGTGTTTTTTTCTCTTCTCCTCCACCCCTACTCCTCTCTCACTCTCTCATTCCCTCCTTCTCAGTGCTGTGGAGTGATTGCGGGCCCCTCCGCTGCAAAAAACGCCAGTTTTGGACCCATTTCTGTCAACCGGCTTCAAATTTCTGCGGGTACGTTCTTGCAAATTAAGACAGATATTTCCAGGCTATTGTGCCAACGTTGTCCAATGAGTCATGTTGCAGCGAAAAACGGCTTTTTGGGCCTTCTGCAGCACTCTGGAGATTTTTCAGTAAAATAATTATTTCCAGGATATTGTGCCAACGTTGTCCAATGAATCATGTTGCAGCGAAAAACGGCTTTTTGGGCCTTCTGCAGCAGTCTGGAGCTTTTTCAGTGAATTAATTATTTCGAGGCTATTGTGCCAACGTTGTCCAATGAGTCATGTTGCAGCGAAAACCGGCTTTTTGGGCCATCTGCAGCACTTTGGAGCTATTTCAGTGAATTATCTGTCTGGATTTGATAAAACGTACCTGCGCGAAAGAGGCGCTTCCTGCTGCGCCTTTTTCTCGTTCACAAAATATCTTCAAAGTAGCCATTATAAAGACTAAAAGAGTGATTAGTGTTTTTCTCTTCTCCTCCACCCCTACTCCTCTCTCACTCTCTTATTCCCTCCTTTTCAGTGCTGTGGAGTGATTGCGGGGTCCCTCCGCTGCAAAAAACGCCAGTTTTGGACCCATTTCTGTCAACCGGCTTCAAATTTCTGCGGGTACGTTCTTGCAAATTAAGACAGATATTTCCAGCCTATTGTGCCAACGTTGTCCAATGAGTCATGTTGCAGCGAAAAACGGCTTTTTGGGCCTTCTGCAGCACTCTGGAGATTTTTCAGTAAAATAATTATTTCCAGGCTAGCGTGCCAACGTTGTCCAATGAATCATGTTGCAGCGAAAAACGGCTTTTTGGGCCTTCTGCAGCAGTCTGGAGCTTTTTCACTGAATTAATTATTTCGAGGCTATTGTGCCAACGTTGTCCAATGAGTCATGTTGCAGCGAAGAACGGCTTTTTGGGCCATCTGCAGCACTTTGGAGCTATTTCAGTGAATTATCTGTCTGGATTTGATAAAACGTACCTGCGCGAAAGAGGCGCTTCCTGCTGCGCCTTTTTCTCGTTCACAAAATATCTCCAAAGTAGCCATTATAAAGACTAAAAGAGTGATTAGTGTTTTTCTCTTCTCCTCCACCCCTACTCCTCTCTCACTCTCTTATTCCCTCCTTCTCAGTGCTGTGGAGTGATTGCGGGGCCCCTCCGCTGCAAAAAACGCCAGTTTTGGACCCATTTCTGTCAACCGGCTTCAAATTTCTGCGGGTACGTTCTTGCAAATTGAGACAGATATTTCCAGGCTATTGTGCCAACGTTGTCCAATGAGTCATGTTGCAGCGAAAAACGGCTTTTTGGGCCTTCTGCAGTACTCTGGAGATTTTTCAGTGAAATAATTATTTCCAGGCTAGCGTGCCAACGTTGTCCAATGAGTCATGTTGCAGCGAAAAACGGCTTTTTGGGCCTTCTGCAGCACTCTGGAGCTTTTTCAGTGAATTAATTATTTCCAGGCTATTGTGCCAACGTTGTCCAATGAGTCATTTTGCAGCGAAAAACGGCTTTTTGGGCCATCTGCAGCACTTTGGAGGTATTTCAGTGAATTACTTGTCTGGATTTGATAAAACGTACCTGCGCGAAAGAGGCGCTTCCTGCTGCGCCTTTTTCTCGTTCACAAAATATCTCCAAAGTAGCCATTATAAAGACTAAAAGAGTGATTAGTGTTTTTTTCTCTTCTCCTCCACCCCTACTCCTCTCTCACTCTCTCATTCCCTCCTTCTCAGTGCTGTGGAGTGATTGCGGGGCCCCTCCGCTGAACAAAACGCCAGTTTTGGACCCATTTCTGTCAACCGGCTTCAAATTTCTGCGGGTACGTTCTTGCAAATTGAGACAGATATTTCCAGGCTATTGTGCCAACGTTGTCCAATGAGTCATGTTGCAGCGAAAAACGGCTTTTTGGGCCTTCTGCAGCACTCTGGAGATTTTTCAGTAAAATAATTATTTCCAGGATATTGTGCCAACGTTGTCCAATGAATCATGTTGCAGCGAAAAACGGCTTTTTGGGCCTTCTGCAGCAGTCTGGAGCTTTTTCAGTAAATTAATTATTTCGAGGCTATTGTGCCAACGTTGTCCAATGAGTCATGTTGCAGCGAAAAACGGCTTTTTGGGCCATCTGCAGCACATTGGAGCTATTTCAGTGAATTATCTGTCTGGATTTGATAAAACGTACCTGCGCGAAAGAGGCGCTCCCTGCTGCGCCTTTTTCTCTTTCACAAAATATCTCCAATGTAGCCATTATAAAGACTAAAAGAGTGATTAGTGTTTTTCTCTTCTCCTCCACCCCTACTCCTCTCTCACTCTCTTATTCCCTCCTTCTCAGTGCTGTGGAGTGATTGCGGGGCCCCTCCGCTGCAAAAAACGCCAGTTTTGGACCCATTTCTGTCAACCGGCTTCAAATTTCTGCTGGTACGTTCTTGCAAATTGAGACAGATATTTCCAGGCTATTGTGCCAACGTTGTCCAATGAGTCATGTTGCAGCGAAAAACGGCTTTTTGGGCCTTCTGCAGCACTCTGGAGATTTTTCAGTAAAATAATTATTTCCAGGCTATTGTGCCAACGTTGTCCAATGAGTCATGTTGCAGCGAAAAACGGCTTTTTGGGCCTTCTGCAGCACTCTGGAGCTTTTTCAGTGAATTAATTATTTCCAGGCTATTGTGCCAACGTTGTCCAATGAGTCATGTTACAGCGAAAAACGGCTTTTTGGGCCATCTGCAGCACAATGGATGTATTTCAGTGAATTATCTGTCTGGATTTAATAAAACGTACCTGCGCGAAAGAGGCGCTACCTGCTGCGCCTTTTTCTCGTTCACAAAATATCTCCAAAGTAGCCATTTTAAAGACTAAAAGAGTTATTAGTGTTTTTTTCTCTTCTCCTCCGCCCCTCCTCCTCTCTTACTCTCTCACTCCCTCCTTCTCAGTGCTGTGGAGTGATTTCGGGGCCCCTCCGCTGCAAAAAACGTCAGTTTTGGACCCATTTCGGTCAACCGGCTTCAAATTTCTGCGGGTACGTTCTTACAAATCGAGACAGATATTTCCAGGCTATTGTGCCAACGTTGTCCAATGAGTCGTGTTGCAGCGAAAAACAGCTTTTTGGGCCTTCTGCAGCACTCTGAAGATTTTTCAGTAAAATAATTATTTCCAGGCTATTGTGCCAACGTTGTCCAATGAGTCATGTTGCAGCGAAAAACGGCTTTTTGGGCCTTCTGCAGCACTCTGGAGCTTTTTCAGTGAATTAATTTTTTCCAGGCTATTGTGCCAACGTTGTCCAATGAGTCATGTTGCAGCGAAAAACGGCTTTTTGGGCCTTCTGCAGCACTTTGGAGGTATTTCAGTGAATTATCTGTCTGGATTTGATAAAACCTACCTGCGCGAATGAGGCGGTTCCTGCTGCGGTTTTTTTTTCTCCAAAGTAGCCCTTATAAAGACTAATTAGCGCTTTGTCTACCGGCCCTTTAAATTTCGATGTAATTTTATCGAAGACTAAAAAAATCATTAAAAAATTGCGTTACTTTTGATTCCCCCCAGATTTGGCCCACAGGAAGTTAATAAATTTAGCCAATTACATGCCTAGTTCCAGGTCCCGCGGAGTTTTGAGCTTCACGCAACGATTTTTTGAAATGTCCCGATTAATGTCGGACGAAGCGAGCGAATTTTATGGCCCGTTTGGCGAAGAATGAAAGCTTGTATCGACGAATTTCAACCAAAAACAAGTCAAGCAAGTTATTTGGAAGGATTCTGGAGGATAACAAGCAAAATAAACGCGAAAATCGAGGTAAGAATAGAGTAAAAACCTTTCTTTGCCGATCGCCGATTCGGCCAAGTCTACAGCACATGTTGTTGAAATGCAATGATTTGCTTCCCGTTTGGCCTTCGCTTAGCTATTTGCCTTCCAGTCCTTGCTTATTTTGATGATTTATATTAGAAAACTCATGTTTGCTTGTCTTTAACTCAGATTTCGATGGAAAACCTAAAAAACAAAGCGTCTTTGTAAAGTAAACACTGACCACGAGGTGACGCCGAAGTGTAGAATTTCATTATGCTAATTAGGCTAATCTGATTAGCATAATCTGATAAGCGCTACTGAAAAAATTTTTATAAAATTCGATGTCGCGTTATATTCTCCAACGATTCCCGGACTATTTTGCTTAGATATTGAAGAAAAAAAATTGTTTCTACCATATTACACAAAATAGACCACATTCCTGGCAAAATGCAGCTCTTAAAAAATTTTTAGAATAATTATGCAGAAATATTTTATTGTTAATTTTTTCTGCAGAATATTATGGGTTTCTTTGGGACCGAAATATTTTTTTTCTGAAAGTTTAATTTTTGCCCCTTCCAATGAGGTATAGCTTTATATGGAACTGTAAATAACACCAGAGATATAGTTTTTTAAAGTTGCATGGTAAAAAATACTGAATCTGAAGCGGTAGACAATGGGCTAAAAGAGCGATTGGTGTTTTTTTCTCTTCTCTTCCGCCCCACAGCGTGGATATATATATATATATATATATATATATATATATATATATATATATATATATATATATATATAGCTGACCTTTTCAAAACCGGGCTAGACTCCAGAACTTGAGTTTTTGTAAAATGGCCAGGAAAATGCCTGGACTTTGCTTGCAGATAGATTCAATTCTTATCAGCTCATGCCTTTGTTGCAGGCCTGCCAGCCCGGTGTGCCTGGTGGTCAAAATCCCCAACACTCAGCCATTCATGCAGCTGCAGTCCTGCAGGCAAAAAAGTCAGAAAATTAATTAACAATAGAAAAACCAACATCACAAGGCCAAAGTTTGAGCTGGCCTATCCCCCCTGCCTTAAGAGCTGACCAGCTCAAATGCAGATGGTCTTGTAGCCCTGTCCCTCTTGAGTGCCCTGCCACCCGCCTTGACGAAACACCCCCTCAAAATTCATCGGCCGCATTACCCCGAAACTTGCTGCCCGGAGGCAGCAAGTTCCACCGGAATCGGCGGTGAAAATCACAAATGACTGACCCTGTTTTGAAAAATGCAGCTAGATGTCTCAGCCAAATCGACCCCTTTGCAGTTTCAAGGGGCTCGGGGAGCTCACTGTCATCAGCTGAGCTCACCGGCACTAAAATTGCCCCAGTTGGCCCCTCATTCCCTGGAGCTATATAGCTGACCTTTTCAAAACCGGGCTAGACTCCAGAACTTGAGTTTTTGTAAAATGGCCAGGAAAATGCCTGGACTTTGCTTGCAGATAGATTCAATTCTTACCAGCTCATGCCTTTGTTGCAGGCCTGCCAGCCCGGTGTGCCTGTTGGTCAAAATCCCCAACACTCAGCCATTCATGCAGCTGCAGTCCTGCAGGCAAAAAAGTCAGAAAATTAATTAACAATAGAAAAACCAACATCACAAGGCCAAAGTTTGAGCTGGCCTATCCCCCCTGCCTTAAGAGCTGACCAGCTCAAATGCAGATGGTCTTGTAGCCCTGTCCCTCTTGAGTGCCCTGCCACCCGCCTTGACGGAACCCCCCCTCAAAATTCATCGGCCGCATTACCCCGAAACTTGCTGCCCGGAGGCAGCAAGTTCCACCGGAATCGGCGGTGAAAATCACAAATGACTGACCATGTTTTGAAAAATGCAGCAAGATGTCTCAGCCAAATCGACCCCTTTGCAGTTTCAAGGGGCTCGGGGAGCTCACTGTCATCAGCTGAGCTCACCGGCACTAAAATTGCCCCAGTTGGCCCCTCATTCCCTGGAGCTATATAGCTGACCTTTTCAAAACCGGGCTAGACTCCAGAACTTGAGTTTTTGTAAAATGGCCAGGAAAATGCCTGGACTTTGCTTGCAGATAGATTCAATTCTTATCAGCTCATGCCTTTGTTGCAGGCCTGCCAGCCCGGTGTGCCTGTTGGTCAAAATCCCCAACACTCAGCCATTCATGCAGCTGCAGTCCTGCAGGCAAAAAAGTCAGAAAATTAATTAACAATAGAAAAACCAACATCACAAGGCCAAAGTTTGAGCTGGCCTATTCCCCCTGCCTTAAGAGCTGACCAGCTCAAATGCAGATGGTCTTGTAGCCCTGTCCCTCTTGAGTGCCCTGCCACCCGCCTTGACGGAACCCCCTCTCAAAATTCATCGGCCGCATTACCCCGAAACTTGCTGCCCGGAGGCAGCAAGTTCCACCGGAATCGGCGGTGAAAATCACAAATGACTGACCCTGTTTTGAAAAATCCAGCTAGATGTCTCAGCCAAATCGACCCCTTTGCAGTTTCAAGGGGCTCGGGGAGCTCACTGTCATCAGCTGAGCTCACCGGCACTAAAATTGCCCCAGTTGGCCCCTCATTCCCTGGAGCTATATAGCTGACCTTTTCAAAACCGGGCTAGACTCCAGAACTTGAGTTTTTGTAAAATGGCCAGGAAAATGCCTGGACTTTGCTTGCAGATAGATTCAATTCTTACCAGCTCATGCCTTTGTTGCAGGCCTGCCAGCCCGGTGTGCCTGTTGGTCAAAATCCCCAACACTCAGCCATTCATGCAGCTGCAGTCCTGCAGGCAAAAAAGTCAGAAAATTAATTAACAATAGAAAAACCAACACCACAAGGCCAAAGTTTGAGCTGGCCTCTCCCCCTGCCTTAAGAGCTGACCAGCTCAAATGCAGATGGTCTTGTAGCCCTGTCCCTCTTGAGTGCCCTGCCACCCGCCTTGACGGAACCCCCCTCAAAATTCATCGGCCGCATTACCCCGAAACTTGCTGCCCGGAGGCAGCAAGTTCCACCGGAATCGGCGGTGAAAATCACAAATGACTGACCCTGTTTTGAAAAATCCAGCTAGATGTCTCAGTCAAATCGACCCCTTTGCAGTTTCAAGGGGCTCGGGGAGCTCACTGTCATCAGCTGAGCTCACCGGCACTAAAATTGCCCCAGTTGGCCCCTCATTCCCTGGAGCTATATAGCTGACCTTTTCAAAACCGGGCTAGACTCCAGAACTTGAGTTTTTGTAAAATGGCCAGGAAAATGCCTGGACTTTGCTTGCAGATAGATTCAATTCTTATCAGCTCATGCCTTTGTTGCAGGCCTGCCAGCCCGGTGTGCCTGGTGGTCAAAATCCCCAACACTCAGCCATTCATGTAGCTGCAGTCCTGCAGGCAAAAAAGTCAGAAAATTAATTAACAATAGAAAAACCAACATCACAAGGCCAAAGTTTGAGCTGCCCTATCCCCCCTGCCTTAAGAGCTGACCAGCTCAAATGCAGATGGTCTTGTAGCCCTGTCCCTCTTGAGTGCCCTGCCACCCGCCTTGACGGAACCCCCCCTCAAAATTCATCGGCCGCATTACCCCGAAACTTGCTGCCCGGAGGCAGCAAGTTCCACCGGAATCGGCGGTGAAAATCACAAATGACTGACCCTGTTTTGAAAAATCCAGCTAGATGTCTCAGCCAAATCGACCCCTTTGCAGTTTCAAGGGGCTCGGGGAGCTCACTGTCATCAGCTGAGCTCACCGGCACTAAAATTGCCCCAGTTGGCCCCTCATTCCCTGGAGCTAATTGTCTTAGCCAAATCGACCTCTTTGCAGTTTCAAGGGGCTCGGGGAGCTCACTGTCATCAGCTGAGCTTACCGGGACTAAAATTGCCCTAGTTGGCCCCTCATTCCCTGGAGCTATATAGCTGACCTTTTCAAAACCGGGCTAGACTCCAGAACTTGAGTTTTTGTAAAATGGCCAGGAAAATGCCTGGACGTTGCTTGCAGATAGATTCAATTCTTACCAGCTCATGCCTTTGTTGCAGGCCTGCCAGCCCGGTGTGCCTGTTGGTCAAAATTCCCAACACTCAGCCATTCATGCAGCTGCAGTCCTGCAGGCAATAAAGTCAGAAAATTAAGGAAGAATAATAAAAAAAATGGCCTTGGTTAGCTCACTGTCATCAGCTTAGCCTACAGTACGAAAATTGCCCTAGTTTGACTCGCATTCCCTGGAGAAGGATAGCTGAGGTTTTATGTTTTGTGGTATGACTTTAATTTTACCTTTGGTTCAGTTTTTATTTTCTTTTTTTGTTGTGTATGGTGATGTATGTTAATGTCTAGAAAAGAAAGGAAAAAAAATTAAGCTTCTTATTGCTTTTAAGTTGGACCTTTCAGGCTCCTTACAAATTAAGAATTTTTTGTTGCATGTGATTGGCTCATAACTTTCCAATTTGGCCAGCCCAGTGACAAGTGTTTGCCATTGGAGAGCTCAAATGTTAAAGAACCAATTATGCTGCAAATATGGGCTGTTAAGAACAAATCAAATTTGAGGATTGTTTTATATACACAATAATTAAATAATAAATTATTAGAAATTTAAATTATATTACACACTTTCTGTAGAAATAGATAATTGTATACCTAACATAATATAGCTAAGGCTGTACATCAAAGAATGGTTTGAAAGCCAACTTGCTTTTAAAATGTCTTGAGTACTGTGACAATCAAATCAGATGTTCGTTTCAGTTGATTAGAGAGCTTAAGCAACGACAACGGCGACGGCAATGAGAACGTCACAAAACAATAGGC
Source organism: Pachyseris speciosa (assembly GCA_016490735.1). Taxonomy (NCBI): domain Eukaryota; kingdom Metazoa; phylum Cnidaria; class Anthozoa; order Scleractinia; family Pachyseridae; genus Pachyseris; species Pachyseris speciosa. Next base: position 450,815 of record JAEMWC010000472.1, read on the forward strand.
TCAATTAGGAAAAACAATCCCTCTGCACGTGCGTTTACATTTTCAGGTACATTTCTTTGCCTACAACGTGAAATGACCAAATTTTAGGTTTTGTGGAGAACGTAAGCATATGTCACGGTGAACTCTTCTTTCTTTTTTCCAACTTCAACGCCGTTTGTGCTAGTTGAGCTCCAGGATAGTTCGTCCACATTTTACAAGTTAAAGAAATTGGAATAATCGCGAAAGAGTTACGATAACGAGAAATTAGATTTCCAAATGACGTTTTCGTTGCGGTTGCCGTCGTCGGTCTCTATTGGCACTCTCCACAAAATGTCAGCCTTTACTGGTCGTTCATTAAAAACATTGATACCATTAATTGATTACTCCAAACACCTGCAAATAAGAAATTAAATAAAACAAAGATTTCTAGAGCGCTAAGACAGTTTATTCCTATAAAAAGTGAAAAATATAAAAATTCATTCTGAAGCTGCCACTTAATGTTTTGACTGCGTGTGTAATTGAACACATTTTTAAGTAAGGTTTATGGATCGTCGCTAAAGGTTTATTATAATTATGGTCAAAGTAAACTGGCCAGCGAAAATGTACTGAGTAAGTCTGCTTGTAATTTCATGTGTGAAATAATTTATAAGTTAACACTGAAACTTCTCGCCAAAATGAAAGAGTATAATTTTACACTTATGATATCATGAGTCATGTGGGTTAAACTATTGACTGACAAATTTACCGAGGATTTTCAATATGCAGCGGGAGTATTAATAATTTAATTGTTCCCCACAACATGTACAGCTAGCTAAGAGAAAAATCCAACGTTGTTCTCATCTGTTGTCACAGACATTGTTGAAAATTATTTGCGGACGAGAGGCTCAAATTTCTCAGCTCACATAAAATCTTCTTGCGCATATGCTTATTAGTTCTTACGTACTTGTACATGTGTAAGCTTATATTTCTGTGGTATTTCAGTTATCCTCCAAGAAAAAGCTGCTACCATTGTATGCAGTGCTATTCTCCATCAACAGGATGACACATTTTAGCATGAAAGTTGAAAATTTTAAAATTCTAAACACAAAACTGCATTTTTTACTAGTAAGGTCGATCGGGGAACCCTGTACGGAGCCCAGTTTTGAAACGTTTGAACAAATTAAAGGAAGCAAACAAGCGAAGAATGTTTTCACACGATTTCTTCAAATAAAAGCACGTTAACTGATATGGATCTCCATGTTCAGCAAATCTACATCTTGCAAATTCGCGGGCCTATGAAATTCGCCATTAATCAACAATTCAACAAATCTGCACGCAGCTCTGAATGAGCCAGGCCATTCAGTAGTAGCCAACTGAGTAGCCAACTGTGTCGCAAAGTGTCGGAGCGGTAAACACTGAAAACTGCAGTTACAAGTCACCTAAAGTTTTATCGAGTCAAATGAACAAAGCCGATTTTAACTGAAGTACAGTAGTCGCCTGAGATACACACGCTTCATCAATAACTTACTACCAATAAACGTAAGCTTAAGTCTTACTCACTTTTCTCTGGAATAACAAAATGTTTACACCAATAACACTCTTCATCCACACGGCAAATGTAGCAGTGAAAATAACAAAATATGTCTTCAAATATTTGTATCAGTACAGTTCTGTAAGCCCTTCGTCAAGTCGTTCACTTTACCGGAAATCCAGGCGGACGATTGGCGAACGGAAGTATGGGACGTCCTATGATAAAGATAAAGGTGTTTAATCGACACATTCTCGCATTAAAAATGAATTACAACGTGTTTACAAAGATCGGAAAATTACAAAAAACCTTATTGGGAGTGGGTTTACAAAATAATTAAAAATTATAAAACCTACAAGAGTTACATAAATTTCAATCATGACCACTAAAAAATTTATACTAAGAATGTGTTTTAAAATTTAAAATTTGACATACCGATTCCGGCCGCGCAACGAGAAGAATCGTATTATATTTACTGAGACACAGTCTAAAGACACCGAATAAAATAGTTTTTACCGAGTTTTGCTCCACATTTGCTCTGTTGTATAGCACACAAAAAAAGCGAAAAAGCTAAAAGCGAGTGTTCTCTCCCTCCTCGACGAATGCTCCGATGATTTCCCTGTCGAGAAAATACACACACAAACAAAAGCGTAGGTGAGGCCTTTAATGTTAGTTGGAATGGTTTAGAAGGTGGCAGCGACATACAAAAGCAAAAAATGGCTCTATTTGCGTGCGATTATACTTACAAGACATGCTAATCTAAAAAGGTGTGAGAGCTGTTTTATAAAATTATATCTCTCACGTGAGATTTCTCACGGCCATGTTGGTACCAAAACAATAGAAAAATGTAGCTCAGGGTTTGTATAATAATAGAGTCAAATTCCCAAAAGACTTTTTCTCTATTGTTCTTTCCACCAACATGCATGGCCGCCGTGACGCCAGGTGCAATCAAAGAATTATTAAAATTCCGAGAAATCGAGGTCGGCGCAACTGGTACAGCGTGTGAAATTTTGTGCAGCTGCAAAAGTAAAAGTTTCATTTTATTCGGCATAGAAAAACAGGGTCTCTCTTCTATTGCCAGGCCCTTTCAAGATAATCTTAACATCCTCAAAATCTACTTGCCTGAAATAACCACTGTGGCTGTGAATTAAGTCAATTTAGCAGTCTCACGGTATAGAGGCGAGAAACGTATTAAAAGCAAAAAGCTGACCAAAAATTGTCACGGTGCTTTACCCTCGTGATAAGAAAAATTTCAATCGGCTGTTTTTTTCACTTTTCGAGTTGAAGCAACTGCGATAAGCAACAAAAATGTCGTTTGTTAACGTGAGAAGAATCATTCTGAGACACAAGAGGGGGGCGAAGTGTCCCCTAATGCAAAAGTTCCGTTCTTCCTGTGTTGAGAAGGCACCAGGGAACTTCGTGTCAACTGAAGAGCTTTTTGAGGCCCATAAAACCTCCGTATCCGTGTGGACTGACGGAGACAGTGAGAATGGCCAAACAAGATTCTTAATGAAGCGAAGCAGCTTTCACCGTGTAAGTGGTCTTAGTCTTCAAAGGCGCGTGTCTGTCCAACAACGACTTTAATGTAGTGTTATACTCATAAACAAGTTCACCAGGACTAAAAGTAGCAGCATCCCATACTAGCCTGGTAATCTCTAACTGACCACAAAACTCGCTAAAATCGGTATCACGAATTTTGTGATATGAGATTCGTTTACGCTCGAGTGGTATTTTAGCAAGGTCCAACAGACTGTGTACAGCAATATAATCCGAGACAAAAGGATTGTCCACAGTACAGCGGCCAACTAATTTCTCCTGAGCTCTCGTTATAATCAAATCGAGTATGTGACCTCTCTTATGAGTCGCTTCAGAGACGTGCTGGATCAAATCAAACGATTCCAGAACTTGCAAGAATCGTCGAGCATCGCAATCATTAGGCTCATCAACAAAATTCTCTCCATAAGTTATAACTTGTCCACAACGATTACCCATCATTTACAGATCTCCATTACGTTGTCTTTTATCCTTTTTTAAGATATGAAAGGATGAGCACAAAGAGGTCTTCAGTGCTAGTATTTCAGGTTTCTAGTGCCATAGTCTTAGGTGCACCATAAGAAAAGAGAATGTTCTATTTCTGAAATCCTGTAACTGGACCATCTCTTTAGGGTTTTCGACATTATTAATTCATTAAATCACAAAAGAAGAGATCGTTAGCTTCATCGATTTGCAACGGTCCAATCATGCAAAAATATAGTGCAAGCTATTGTAATAACCTGATGGCAGCATAGCTATTGATGTAACAAGAAAAAAAAACAAGGACCTTAGAGCTACAAAACTCATCAAAAAGGCTGCAGAGATAATGATGCGCAGGATCATTACAACAAATCACATCTGCACTTTAGTCATGAGTCAGTCAAGTGCCTACAGGAGTCATGCATTTCTCCCCGTGGGAAACAAAGGCATTGTCGTATCCACTTGATGGCCAAGAGGAGGCTTCGTTGCCCCTGCTTTTCAACTCGTGTGCGTCACTTTTCATCACTCTGTTGGTCCACCTGTCGCTTGGATCTTGAGTCCAGGATAGAGAAGCTTGGATACTCCTCGCATCTTTCCACTTTTGTTTTATACGTCGGAATTCTGCACGAACATCACCATTTCTCACAACGTGAAGTATGAAGATGAGAAAACCCTAGAAACACCAAAAACAGAACAAGTGCAATTGGGCTTTAGACAAAGTAAACCTGGAAAGATAACACATAAAGATCTATGTACATGTAACTCAGTGCTCCTACTTTGTTTGGAAAGATTGACGAGATTGACAAATCGACCTACTCAAACGCCTTTTCCCCACATTCAATACATTTTAGGACGTAAAACCGATTTCCTAACGCCAAAATTTCGAATTAAATGGTATGCTCTCTCTTTACATTATTGCCTATTATTCCCTAGGAACATGAAACAATCAAACAGGCTGTCAAGTCACTCTATTGCTTATATTTACATCTAAATGAGTTTCACTTCTCCACTACTGTATTACGGAGTGGTTCCATAAGCCACTATGTATACTACGTAGTGTGAAATTCCTGCATGCTCTAAGTTGATACATTTATGAAGGCCACGATCTTCGACAAAACCATTGAAAAACCACCGACAAAGTCACAAAAGGCTCCTAGAATCGTTTTATAAAACCAATTAAAGGTACGTGGAAGGTGGAAGGTATCCAAGTCTCTATCCCTTGTACGCTTCTTGGTAAGCTTCTATTCCCTATCTTATTGTCATAGACATGAGAGTTTGATTGTTTAACGTTCTATGTACCTGTAGAGAGTTGAGGATGGTGAAGATGTACTGAAAGGCGAGACCAACATTAGTGACGCTTAGAATACCAAACACCCACGTTATTCCAAGAAGAGGCAGAAGAACCACATATGCCTTTGTGACTTGTCTTAGTTTGTCCATCTCATACGTGTTATAACTCTCTATTTGCAGGATTTCGCGAACCACCAGCCCAAGGAGCACCGAGTTTATCTGAAAAATGGCCATCAAAGCTATTTGTCTGAAGTTCTCACGCTGGGAAAGTTGATAAGTCATGTCTTCTAGGTTTTAAAATGTCCGTGGCTCATGTATTTATTGGGTAAAAAGTAAATCCAGGGAAGTTTTCTTTTAGAGTTGTATTCATTAGTGATGTTGACGTGAAGTTTCATTTTCTCTTTCCCTCTTTATTTTTGTTGTCAAAAAGAAGGATTATAAAATGATTTTTTTTGTTAGGATTATAAAACCTTACCATGCATACTAGAAGAACAGGAGTGACAAAGGTCCAGATGAGATTGTTACTGAAGGAAACCCAGCAACTACAGAACAAAATAAAATAAATTTCGTTTCATGTCAGGGCAATGGATGTAAAGGGCTTTCCTCCTTTCCATACGGTGTTAAATATTTAATGATGCAATAGCTGCTTTACTGTAACCGAACTAGGCGCATTTACAAGTGAAAGACAGTGACATCGTAATTGTTTAACCAAATCGTGTTTCATAGCAGTTATACCAGAAGAGAGCTAATGCCTTTGATGTTTTGCAAGCTCTTATCCCATGGAGCAACCAGAACACGATTATAAAAAGTGTATTGAAGATTTACACTGGAAAGCAATAAAACTTTAATTTTAACGTAGAAAATGGATAATTTCTCACAAGTCGCCATGCACATAGCTGAATACACCTCCCTCTTGACTGGACGCAATGAAAATTGACAGTGCTACAATTACAACAGGAAGACCTTTGGAGAGAAAAAAAAAATACATTGAAATGATTAACTATTTATAAGCAAAAACTTTGAACAATGAAATAGGCCTTATAATTAACCTCAAACGGCCATTTTGAGTATTTTTAAGGTTGTCAACTTGCCACTTGCATTATAGTTTGTATTTCGTCAACGTTCTTATCTATTCTTAAGCTGATTTAAGCCTGATTAAAGCAACCTTCCCCAATGCTTTACTGCCAACGTCTTTTTATCCTTGCGGAGACGGTTTTAAGTAGCTACATCAGACAATATTCAATTTGGCGCTGATCAAGACACTTCCACAATGTTTGCGTCATGTCAAGTCACAATTAGTACAAAACTTACCCCAAGCAACTGCATAGAACAGGCGCATTTTGACCACGACATTAAACACTTTGACCACCATCAGGTACAAGTAAACGCCTTCAAACAACATCCAAGCAAATCCAGCGAGGTAGAAAAGATGGATCAATGCCGCCACGAAAACGCACACACCCTGTGGAAGACCTCAGTGTTTATATACCTAATAAGTTTAAGTTTTAGTTGATGAACGACTCTTACTCCACAAAAGTATGGTGTTTTGCGCAGGGGAAAGGTATAGCGTTGAAAAGAAGACGTTACCAGAACTCCCATCGTTTGTAAGTGTGTCTTCATATTTCATAGGCTATCCAAAACTGTGAATTAGCATTGTCATGATTACAAAGGGGCTGGTGAGAGTTAGAGGGCCGTTTGAGGTGGACTTTGGCAGAGGCCAAAGGACACTGGCGACTACAGACGGCGTCCAAGGCAGATACTGAAAAGATGGCAGGCAAACAAGAAATTCAAACGTAAAGTTTCCGTTGCGATTCTACTGATGCAAGTAGTGTGTCCTAGGAAATTGAACAAATACTTAGTGTTGCTACTAAGAGCGATGGCTCTTGGATTGGATAGCAAATTCATCAACATAAAATATAAATAACTAACCTTTGTGTCCGAGGCACTAATTCCGGAAAGGAAGACAATTTGTGCGATCGCTATGGCAACCACAAGGTTAAGACGTATTTGAATTTGTTCCTGTTTCAAATTCCTAAGAGCACAAAAAAATATCAATGATAAGGGCGGCGTATTTTCGGGGTCTGCTCATGAAAGATAGTAAGCACAGTAACGATGTTTTGCAGAGAGTGATTGAAGATTTCTTATTGGAAGTTGAGACTGGGCTAAATGCGCATCGTATCACCAAATTTACGCACATATTTATACTGTGGCGCCAGCTGTGCCTTCAAAGGAAGGCTTTTCGACATAAAAGAAGCGGATTTGAGAAAGTATCGAGCCGACCCTTTCGAACTGTTACATGCCCCCCCCCCCCCGCCAAAAAAAAAAATAATAAGGTAGTCGTTTGCACCCATATGGAGAACTACTTTCACGTTTCAGTCACTACTGTTAATAGGTTTTGAAAAGGCTTGAATTATCAATTATTGGATGAGGATGAGTATGATTGAATTATAATTATTATGTGTACCGAAGCTGAAGGCTGAGGGGGATAACACAACGCCTTGATAATTCTGGCTATCATGCGAAAATCGAATTTAATAATTGTTTTATTATACATATACTTGAGCGTTTGTAAAAACAAGAGCGGTTACAGTAAGAAAGTAAACACGCCACAGGAACTTGTAAACAACTTTATTTCTGAGCTTGCAACCTAAAAGTTTCAGCGCAGTCCAAAAGTTTTACAAATGCCCACACTGAAACGTGTTTTGAACTTAAAATTTAACCTTTTGAATGAAATAAAACCTGTTTTTTGTCCGTGAAAGAATTTTGTAAAAGCGTCAGCAAAACAAACGTGTTTCTCACGTGCGTAAAACTATTTTCTGTAATTTGACGTCACTTCTGCATGTATAAAAACTATTGTCAGTAGGCATGACGTCACCTCTACATGTATTTAACCTATTGTCGGTAGGTATGACGTCACTTCTACATGTATATAACCTATTGTCGGTAGGTATGACGTCACTTCTACATGTATATAACCTATTGTCGGTAGGTAAGACGTCACTTCTTCATAAAACCTATTGTCTATAGGGATGACTTAACGAACACAGTGCCAGTAGTGATTACCGGCGTGTTTGTACCCCATCAAAACGAAGATAGTGACACCAATGCATAATAATCTTACTTAATCGCAGACTGGAGCGGAGAAGTCGATTATGAACTTACATAAGGACACAATATACTATGATAGTAAGCAGTGCTCCAGTAAGTGACAGGGCACAACCAATGTAAGTGATAACTTCCAACGCCAATCTGTGCCCCTTTGAAACGCCCTATAAAGGGGAAAGAAAGGAAAAGGAACGGTGCCTAAGTATAATCATGATCGTTACATCTCAAGACTCATGAATCAAGCCGTTTAATTAATTAGATCATATTAAGTGGTAAAATCTTACCTTGAAGAAACAAATGGAGCCGACAAAACATACAAAACGCACAAACAAGTTCCCTTTACTAACCCTACTTCCCTTAACTTGCATCAAAACAGCAAAATTCGTGAGATGATTGCAAGAGCAAGTGATTTCATTGTTGAATGATGGCACCAGCGAACACCCTCTGCTGGACCATGAGCCGTTCATTGTGGATCTGCAAAATTATAACAGAAACGTGGCGTTGTCCTTGTTGTTCTTTTTCTTGTTTTTAATTTTAGGCACCATTTTTTTTGGGATGGATTTAGTGGCCTTATAGCCCATAATGTTATAAAGGGTTGTTTACCGAACAAAATTTTAAGGTTGAGTTCTTTGTGAGCCAACCTGAAAGCTATGCCTGATTAGCAGATAGGGCTCTCTGGCTGCTTTCAATAACACGTAAACAACACGTTTATCAGGGTTCCATTGTATTTTGTCTGGTTAGACGACTCGCAAAAGGTTGTTCAACCATAGCTTTTCAATACTAGTTGTGTCCACACTTTTGCCGCAAACTTTACCCCGGCCATTTTCAAGTTAAAAGTGTTTCTAAGTCAATGAAGACAGACCAAAACATATCGCCTTTACTAAGCACGTCAAATGATCCTGATGAAGATAATATCGCACGAATAGACTAAGAAGATCCTGCAGACAGCTGGAGGACGTTGCATGGTGTAAAATTGTTTTCTTTGCGGCTTGTCTTACTTGATATCGAAGTCCCAGAAACGACAATGCGGTACGTCTTTCTTCTTGAATTTCTAGAAGTTAAGAGAAAGAGAGTTACAGCATTTTTTTTAAATAGTTCGCTCTAGGCGTCAGTTCTATGCGCTACTAAACAAGTTGTTAATGCTGAACATACGTTGTAGTTTCTCAAAAATATGGTGACATTTTCTTGAAGAGTACCAGGCGGATCGGGATAAACACTTGCGCCAATTATCCGGCTTCCCAACTTGAGGACCTCGTTATTACTGAAAAGTAAGAAACCAAGTTATTAATAGTAATTACGCCCGTTTAAAACCCCACATTTTCCATAAGCCAGATCTAATATTAATTTGAGTCGACCCGAATACAGAAGGTTTCAGATTTGATTTCAATGTCGCATTTAATAGGTTATTTCTGAATTTACTTTGGCCTCATTTTCAAAGCCACGCCTGGTGCGCAACTATTCGTATGGAATTGAGTTTAATTTGCATGTGAATGAAAACTAATTTTCATATGAAAAGATGAGCATCAGGACTCGCCTTGAAAAAGAGACCAAAGGTAATTCGGAAATGGCCTACTGTCGAATTTAATTGCAGACAATTAGTGACATTTTATATGTCTCCATATCAGTATGGGATTTTTCCCAAATGAAAGAGTTTGACACGTTAATAAAGTTCCACTACTACAATCCTACTACTACTACCACCACCGCTACCACCACCACCACCACCATCACCACTACTACTACTACTACTACTACTACTACTACTACTACTACTACTACTACTACTACTTCTACTACTACCACTACTATTACGAGGTAATTTCATACCAAAGCAAGTTTCATACCACAACATATCTACTGAATCTTTAGTTTCCAAATAATACCACCACCACCACCAGCACCACCACCACCACTACCACTACCACCACCACTACCACCACCACCACCACCACTACCACCACCAGCACCACCACCACTACCACCACCAGCACCACCACCAGCACCACCACCACCACCACTTTCACTACCACCACCACCACCACCAGCACCACCACCACCACCAATACCACTACCACCACCAGCACCACCACCACTACCACCACCACCACCACTACCACCACCAGCACCACCACCAGCACCACCACCAGCACCACCACACCACCACCACCACTACTACTACTACTACTACTACTACTACTACTACTACTACTACCACTACTATTACGAGGTAATTTCATACCAAATAAATTTCATACCACAACATATCTACTGAATCTTTAGTTTCCAAATAATACATACAAATACTTAAAGAGTTGATAAATAACTCGTGCGTCCTCGTACGCCCTGGCGTTAGATTTCCGCGCACCTCCATCGTGATCATCATTTCAAAAATCCACGTTTACATTATCTCAAAAAAGACAGGAGAGTGGCCAACGTTTAACAGAAAACAGGGTGAACGTTATGGATAGAAGGAGGAACACAGTGAACCCTGTTACCCAGTTCGCCTGAACAACGTCTGTTAATCCGCTAAACTAGAACAAAGATGAGGTACACTCACTTGTGCAATTGAGTTTGCATATCTTCTGAGAGCCATTTCTTGACGTTGTTATAAATAAGGCATACAACAGCAGCTTCTGCCTCTGAAAACAGTGTAAAATATGAGTTGAGCATGCAATGATCAAAATAACTCTCCTTTTTTTCACTGGTGTCGATGCTTTGTACCATTGGAGGAGGCTTCTTTGTAACTCTTGGAGGGAGGTGAAAGGAATGGTACCCAGTAAAGTGGAAGGAGCTGACTGGTGGACTTAGGCAGGTGGTTTAATGAGGATAATGAAGGCACCGGCTTTTTCAGTCTTAAACTCACATTCCTATTCCTAAGTTTTTTTTTGCCATATCCTTTAAAACAAAAAATATTCCAACATTGCAACAAGAACACGACAAACATTATGAAAAGCTGCTAGAGCTTACTTTCAAGCGATGGGCCAGGGGTAAGTGGGTAATTATTCATAATTAAATGAAGTAGCTGTTAAAAAAAAAAAAAACAATCAAAATTTACCGTTGCCATCGAAGGCTTGGGGAGGTATGGAAATACTCTCTCTTGTTTCATTAGAGTAGTTTTCCGCCTCATTCAACGAGCAAACAACTCCAGACTTGCTGTCTGCAGATAGTTTCTTGATTTTAATCGCTGTAAGATCAATTGAAGGATAACTTGAGATGTAATATTTAATAAGGAGCCTACTGGAACTCCCGTATGGATTTATTTACTTTTTTGTTTTTGTTTTTTTGTTTTTTGTTTGTTTGTTTTGTTTTTTGCTTTGTTTTGTGTAGACTATTCTGGTTGTTTATGTTATTTCATCGTAGTAAGGAAATACCCAGAACAAAGAGTGGAACAGAGAATTAACTCTGAAGTGTAAATTAGAGTGCTACTTAAATCCATGAATAACCCACTGGGCGTTAGCCCTAGTAAAGGGAAACAGGGAACCACACGAGGCAAAGAAAAAATCTTTTGACCTCGGTGGGAATCGAACCCACGACCTCCGGATTAGATCTACCGTTACTCTGCCGACTGAGCTACAAGGTCGCACAGAGAAAGTCGGGGACGATTTTAGATGGTGGATCACGGCAAAGAGAAAGCAAGGGTACATATGAATGTTGTGCCGCGTAGCACTAGGAACACAAATAGTGGAACAGAGAATTAACTCTGAAGTGTAAATTAAAGTGCTACTTAAACTCATGAATAACCCACTGGGCGTTATCCCTAGTAAAGGGAAACAGGGAACCACACGAGGCAAAGAAAAAATATTTTGACCTCGGTGGGAATCGAACCCACGACCTCCGGATTAGATCTATCGTTACTCTGCCGACTGAGCTACAAGGGCGCACAGAGAAAGTCGGGGACGATTTTAGATGGTGGATCACGGCAAAGAGAGAGTAAGGGTACATATGAATGTTGTCCCGCGTAGCACTAGGAACACAAATAGTGGAACAGTCGGCAGAGTAACGGTAGATCTAATCCGGAGGTCGTGGGTTCGATTCCCACCGAGGTCAGAAGATTTTTTCTTTGCCTCGTGTGGTTCCCTGTTTCCCTTTACTAGGGCTAACGCCCAGTGGGTTATTCATGGATTTAAGTAGCACTCTAATTTACACTTCAGAGTTAATTCTCTGTTCCACTATTTGTGTTCCTAGTGCTACGCGGCTCAACATTCATATGTACCCAGAACAAAGGTTTCACTATGGAACAAATATTCTAAAAAAACATAATACTCTCGCTATATGTGACACGAAAACAGTTCGCAGAATAGCCTGTATCGAGCATGTGAATCTAACGGCTGGTGCCACATCGATGGCTTGGCGGAATAGCAGTGCTCTGTTCATCTGTTATGAGCCGTTGCTCTTGTTTGTATTTTTTGGTATTATTTGTTACTCCCTGTCCTTTACCTTCACCTCTGTAAGAGTAGGTAACGCAGTTTCTCTTGTTATGGTCTGTCCTAATATAGATAACATATGAGTCGAGTGAAGGCTGGCAGATATCTTAGTAAAAACCTCAACAATGAGTAATACTCTGGCTGATGATATGGCCTTATTGGCATAATCTTCTCGTAAGATCTGTCTTTTGCTTTAATGTTAGGTTGTTTCAAAAGCGAAGTTCTCTGTGAGACAGGGCCCTCCCATGCAACCATCTTTTTCTGTGACCTACCAAAGTGTTCTTTGTAAATAACCCGACTCTCATTTGCTTTCAAATAAATCTTGCTGTAATTACTGGCAAAGAACTCCAACTCCCGAGTGGCTAGCAGCACATTGACGGCATTTTTCTTGACAGGTTCCTTTTCCAATGCCTTTAATAATCTCCTGATTATCTCCACTGCATTCTGATGATTTGAAAATGTTATGATTAACGAGGCACAAACAAGAGACTATCATATACTCCGGCAGTGCGCACCATACTTACAAGACCTAGACACTAGCCACTGAGTTTATCGACTTGACTTCATGTAAGAATTTGCCGATAATAACTGAGTTTGAGTTATCAAGCATCACCCTAAACCTTGTAATAGCGGAGCTCCGACGGCCCGAAGGGCCGTCAAGCGGAGCACCATACCTATAGAAACCCGTCAACTGCTTTTCTCATGGTAAAAATGGCTAGCGGTATTGCTCGTGGGCGCGTACGCACGACGACGACGACGACGGAGTCGCCCAATAATTAATAATATCCTAATAATAATCATAATAATCCAACATGGCGGCCATACTCCACCTGGCCCAGCTGACCAGCTACTTTACAGCGTACATCTTTGATACTGGACATCCATCTTATAGCCAATTGACACCTGTCAAAACAAGGTATCCGCTGACCAGTGTAACGTGACCATATCGCGGGCTCAAGTTAAGACCTCATCGAGGTCAGCTGTTTTTTTGAAGTTGATCGCTGACCAGGTACTTGCTTTCGATTGGATCGCAGGCTCAAGCCAAGTGTGGGACACCCAAACCAAATCGAGGCCGTTAAAATTTTTCGCGCGCTTTCTGCGGCACGGAATTTCACATTCAGTTGGTTTCTTTATTTTGAGCAAAACAACTTCATCTTCTTCGATCGAAGTTTGTCTTTCGCGTAAAAAGCATAAAGATCAAGAACTTGTCAAAAGATACTCCGGAAGGTGAATTTTCAAGTGATGAAAGGAAGGACGGAAGATTTTTCTCAGGAAAAGCTTCAAAGATTGTGCGGTTGAAAACAGTATAATTCAACGCTTCAAGGGCTTTCACTTCACCGCGGCATCTTGCATCTCACCAAGAAAAGTCACTTAACAGTTCACCGGTATTAATGGGAGGAATGAGTAGCTCAAACTCTGCGGAAGAAGCTCTTTCTTTGGACAAACCGTTTGCTATTTTTGCGGATGCTTGTTTTTACTTTACTGAAGCTTACGCATTTTCAAGTGGTAGAAACCTCTACAACACAGGACAGTGAGGTAAATTAAATAAATAGAAGCTTAAAATTTGGTTTAATCGTTGTTACTTTTGTTCAGGAATGAAACTTGTATTTTTCTCTCGAATGGATATAAATAACAATCATCTGTACTCGTTTTGGACGCAAAGAAGTAGTTGAATTGTTTGTTTGTTTTGTTACGTTGTTTTCTTTGCAAGCGAACGAGTGTTTTTACTCGGCTTGGCTGACTGTTTTTCGACCTTGGTTCCTCACAGTAGCGTTAAGAAACTTTTGCCCTTATCTTATCAACACGTAATCGCAATGAGTCCTCGTAAAATTAAGCATTAAAGGGGGAGACTCGAGCTCGAGTAAAAATAAAAAATCCCATCAAATGCATGTGCATGTGCACTTCTCAAAATCTGACATTAAGTTGTCAAAATGCTGCCAAAACAGTCAAAACCCAGCGCGCTTCACTTCGTCAAGTCTTTAAGAGATCTTCGTCGAAAGCAGCCTGTAAACAACAATTAAGTTTCGCCGTCTTTAAACATGTCGTTTGTTTGAACCGGTAAGAATCAGCGTTTGGATGTTAAAAACAGCGAAATGGGTTGACTGGCTGGCTGGTTTTGATAAATTTTAAAGTGGACGGGTCTGCGAGAGAAATGCTCGTTTGGTTTGGCAAGCGCTTTCTTCGTTATCTGGATGATGTTTTGCCACTGAGAATCATTAATTGAAGAAGGTTCTTCGGAAGACATGGGAAGTAACAGTAAAACCATCAAAGCACTTAAGTGTTTTGTGTAAGCCAAGGAAAGATTTTGTGGGAAATGGCTCTATTATTCAGCTCTGTCGCATTCCGAGTGATTGCTGTCTCAGTGATTCCTGTTGACTGCTCTAAACGATCAGGTACGGACCTCTTTTTTGTCTTTTCTACGGACATTTATGTCAAATCTGCTAAGGAAATTTTCTAGCTTAATACAAGATAGTTTTGTTACCTGTCCAATTTCTGCACCTTCTCCAAGAATCTTCGAAGAAATATTATTCGTATTGTGCTATGTTTTCTTGTAATAAGTCTTATGTTTGTTGTTATATTGTTTCTGAACCGCGGTCAATTCCTGTTGACTGCTGTAAACGAAGAGTTTGTACCCTTTATTTTTTTTTCTAGGGGCATTTATGTCAAAATAAATACCGATTTTCCTAGCTTTATCATTACAAGCTATTTTAATTACTAGCTCGTCTTGTTTAATTTCTCCACCTTCTCCTTCTTCGAGCAAACACTCGTCGGCATCGTACTTTGTTCGCTTGCAGTGTTTTTGTTTTGTTTTGTTTTGTTTTTGATCCGCTTTGAATCCCTTTACGCTTTCATCTCAAAGTAGTTAGACTCAAGAATGTCCGTCTTTTTTTTTTCTTTTTTGCAAACGTTTACTATCGAAAACTCTTCGTTTTCCCTGCTGCTGCTCAATTGTTTTGGACACAAATTAAACTGGCCCAAATAAACTCTTGCGAAGTTGCTCGGTGAGAGTGTGCAGCTCCGATTCTAGGCTTGGCCTGGCTAAATATATATATGGCCTTCAGCTTTTCTTTTTTTAATCGCTACATAACAGACTGGAATGGTGTTCCATCGAACATCATGCATGCACCTTCTTTAAGCAGTTTTAAGTCCTATCTATTACATTATTAGTGTCAATTTTAAATCAGATGTAGCTTGTGAGTGACAAGTATGTAATTTAATTAGGTTTGCTATGGATTACTTCACGATTTTTAGTCTCAATCTCAAATCAGGGGTGACTTGTAAGAGACAAGTATTTGATTTAATTTGATAAGGTTAGCTTTGGGCCACGTTTAAATTTCACCTCTTAGTTTTTAGAATGTGTAATATTAGATAATATTCTTTGTATGGGAATTTAGTTTCTCCCAATTATTCTCCAGTCATGCACTTTTTTGTTTTGTATCAACTTAGTTGTATTCACATGACAAAGTATTATTAAACTTAAAACTTAAAATTAAACTTAAAGTAAGCTCTTTCTCATCAATGTACACATCCTTTGGACTTCCTCCTCCTGCGTACAGTCTTTCAATTAATTTTATTAGTAGCTGGTCACACCAATCTTGTGGGATGTTTGGATGACATTTGGCATTAATGTTTAATGGAATCTCTGATGTTTGATGAAGTATGTTAAGATCAAGTTAAGATGGCTAACGGATTTCCAGCACTTTTGCTTTGATGAATCACCTTGATAGTGGTATCAACCAAATGCCCAACATATTATTATCAAGTTGTTTGGGCTTGCACTTAACTGGCCAGAAGAGCAGCTGGATTTCTTTTTGAAAACACTGTAGGTGCATTGAGTGATGAGCTTAATGTTAGCAAGCAGTTTTTTTTTTGTGATAGTAAGGTCAAGAAGTAATTGATCAAAATAAATATCTTGGTCTTAATTCATGGCATCTAAATATTTTTATTGACTTCCATGTATCTTTCTTTCATAATTTTTGTGAGGCATACATATATCCAGAGGATACACAATTTCCGATTTCTGACTGTCTCATGGGAGGCTGTGGATAATTGAAATTGCATTCATTATGAAGTGGTGATCTGAATCACTATATATCTGATGTGATACTGATTCCAAGGAGCAATCACCAGGCTTCTCCACCAATTTCTAGTGGCTCTAAACCATACCTAAGTACCTAAGTATGTAACTAAATTGCCTACAGTTGAACGGGGAAACAGACCTGTCCTTAGGTATTGCTCTAAGATGTTAAGAAATGTTTTGTTTTAAAAATTTATAGATGAAAACTAGCTTTGCAGGTTCTTTTTTACACAAGGTAATAAAGATTATTTTTAAAAAAACCTACCTCAATATTTTTATTTTGCTTTTTTAAAACAAACTCAGTTTGGAAAGGAATTTTTATTACCTTACTCAATAGAACGCTTGTTTTTAGGAGGGGTGGGGGTCCAAATTCGTAAAAGGGGATTCATATCTGCTAGCAGTTCTGGACTAGGGGGTCCAAATCTGATCCACAAGCAGATCTGGACTGGAGGGTGCAAATCCACGTGGGGTCCAAATCCACTGTGCCACTGGCTCAGATCACCTTTACATACTATTTTCTACAGCATTGGGTCTGTAGCTTGAGTGAGGTCAGATGGGTGCTATGACAAGGAGACTATATGTAAATGCCAGTAGAAAAAGAATGGTTTTGGAGCTCCGCTTTTAGGCTTGGCTAAATATATATATTATTTGTTTTTAATTACTAGTCAGGCTTGCAGTAGTTTGCTTAAATTCATTATTAAGCTTTAAACTGTTGGAGTCCGTTTGTTTAAAGAGGAAGCAAGACAACTTTGGTGATACTTATGTTAGTGTAAAAACTAAAAGTAAAAAACCTAGTGAATTTACTTATCTTTTAGTTTTGATACTGTTATTGAGCAAAACGACTGCAGGAAATTTTAATTATTCCCTGCATTTGGAACCAAACAACCAGACCCTTGTTTACTGAGCATTGACGGCTCAGGTACCCCTTCCCCGATGGTGCGAAAGGAGAAATAAAATAAAATTTGATCTTGCATCTTTTTCACAGCACTGATAATTATGGGTAATTCGACAGCAGAATTAAAACACGTGTTAAAGATAAGATAAGTTTCTTTACCATCAAAGAGTCTTCGCCGGTGGCTCTGAGAGCTTTTATTTTTGCTATGGAACGCGCTACCTGCAAGCATGTAAACAAAGCTGTAGTAAGAACAACGTTTTCGTTCAAATATCTTCAAGAATGCCGGGAAAGAATTCCAATTCCTTTTGGGGGATGTCCTGTTCAACAGATTAATTAGCTACGAGGTGCTAGGTAGAGACGACGGCTTCACTTGATAGAAAAGGCCTAAGAAGTTGCAATCTTACTTATAGGTGACCACTTAATTAACATAGAACTGCTCACCATTCCTTCCACGCTTGTAGTTGTTGGTGTCGCTGGGATTGTATTTGTCCTAGTTGCTATCGAACATTCGAACAATATAATGAAAATCAAAGGAGGGCGCTTACTCTCGTGAGTTAGTGATTTACAACATATTCTTATTTTATCCTATATAAGTTCTAAATTATTTATTTATTTTATTTTATTTATCCCAGTGGAGATAAACTTCTTCAAAACGAGTGTATTTCTGCATTTGAATGAAAATTTGTTAACATAAGCTAAGGCAATAAGCGCATCAGGTCAGTCTCTGAAAGAGGGCTTGATTCTATTGAGACAAGCTAAAGGTTAGGGTGGGAGATGTCTTGGTGAATCTTTTCGTAACCTTAACAAAAAAATTACTCACGGAATCGTAATCATAATTTTCTTGTGGTCTTACTCGGAGCCGTGCTTTGCAAATAAACTAACTTAAATGAAATATTACAAAGCTAACGAATATATATTTAAAATGTGTGTTTGCAATTCCGGCAAATTAAATATATTTCAATATATGAGCAAACGCCCAAGAACCTCGCGAGGTTTAGAAAATCAATCTGGGAACTATCTGGTGTGGCAGGTCATAAAGCAATATCAACTTTATAACAGTAACTGCCGTTTTCTTTTTAGTTTTGGTTTAAAGTCCAAGTACCTTTGCCCCATTTTTTTTTTCACCAATGCTTTAACTCAACACTGACATTTTCTTTGCATCCACTACCCCTTTACTGATTTCATGAAACAGTTGCAACAACTTTACAAATTAGCTTGTCCTTGACTACTGAAGACCTAAAGCGAATAAACTTGCAAAGCCAGTCGCTCTATTAAGCATCTCGCTACAGAGAGACATCGCTTTATGTCTTAGAAGTGTAAATTGACTCACCTGGACATTGTCGGGTGTTGCACTGCTGTGTTTCTGAGCTGTTTACAGTACATTTTCTCCCCTTATGCTCTGGTGCAGGATTGTCGCAAAGGCGACCGCGCGTCTTTAAGCCTCCTCCGCACGTCACAGAACAGTTTGACCATCCTTCCCAATTACCCCACCCACCATGTACTATAAAAAAAAAAAGACCAAAATGTTCTAACAAATTTTAAAAAGGAGTATCATTTATCTCAAAGTTTGAGCAAACGCCAAAAATCCTCGCGACGTTTAGAAATCGAACTGGGAACAATCTGAAAATTTGGTTTATCAACGGAGTTCATAATGTAAATTGACCACCGTACAGGGATTCGATTAGCTGACGTTTCAAGCGTGCGTCGGAGCGAATCGAGGAATTGTGGTTTGTGTATCGTTTATACACAGAAAATGGAGTTACGCTATTGGTGGTAACATGGTAACGTGTAAAACAGGAATAAATTAATTGAATGAAAAGCGCTCGTTGATGCGGTGGGGATTAAGAGTGTTATTAGAAAGATCAATTTTTATTCGAGATTTTTACAGCTTTCGGTGGTACCTTGATGTAGGGTAAGGCCGGAGATCGACATGTGTTGTTTGGAATGGCTAGGGAGATTAAAATGCCAAGCGACTGGTTTGGATGCATCTTTGTCATCTTTTTCAACATCACGAAGATGTTCTCGGAATCGGTCACCCAGTCGTCTTCCTGTTTCCCCGATGTATAACTTTTTCCATAATTTACAGGTTATCCAATAGATAACATTTGCGTAGGTACACGTGAAACGATCAATGATCTTAACCGATCGCTTTGGGCCGGATATTTTCTCAGTGTTTTGAATGAAAGAACAAGTTTTGCATCGCGAGCGCGCGCATTTAAAAGTGCTAGGTTGTTCAGTTGCTTTGAATGCGCTTCTAACTAAAAATTTTTGTGTTTCACTCTCCCACCGACGCAGCACCACACTTTCGTTAGAAACTAATCCCCTTTATTCATTTGCGAACAATCTGGTCTGGTATGTCAGAAAGAAACACTAACTTAAATACAGAAACTGTCATTACTATTTTGTTTTGATTTTTGTCTTTTAATTTTGGAATGCAATCCGAGTACCTCTGACTCATTTTCCTTTTCTTTTCTTGTTTTCATACCTTTTTGTATTTCACTAATGCATTAAGTCACCACTGACCCTTTGTTCACCCCCATTGCCCGTTTAAGGCTTTGATGAAACTACTGCTGAACACCTGAAGCTAATAAAATTGCAATGGCAGTCGCTTTAATAAGAGCATCGTTTGGTATCTGTAGAAGCGCAAATTGACTCACTTGGGCATTGCCGTGTGTTGCACTGCTGTGTTTCTGAGCTGTTGCCATTGCAGTCGCTCCCGTTATACGCTGGTGCAGGATTGTTGCAAAGGCGACTGCGCGTGTGTAAGCCTCCTCCGCACGTCACGGAACAGTTTGACCATCCTCCCCAATTACCCCAACTACCATTCACTATTGAAAAAAAAAATCATTCTAACAAAATCTTAAAGGGGTACCATTTATCTGAAAGTGTATCGTGAAATTGAATCCAATGAACTGGTACGTTTGTAGCATCGACGGTCACCTGGACACTGGAGTATGAACAACGACTGACCACCTTGCATCACAAAAACAGCAATATTGAACTTAACGACAACACCTTTCACGTTGTCAGTTTAAAATGTGAGTGTAAAAGTTGACAATGAATCTGATAGTTTATTTATGAACAACTGACGCTTTTGTGATGAGCATCGACGGTTATACATGAGCAAAGTCCAAACATCATGGGGGACTTTCAAATTTGGAATACAAGATGCAAGATGGAAATGGTGGCGTAATCTTGGCCTAATGTGACTTCAGCACGTGTTGTATAGTACGAAGTAATGCTTGTCAAACGACAGAGCCAATATTTTAACACCTGTCAAAAAGTAGGCAGTGTAACCTTATTAAGCTTCAAAAGATCCGGTTACCTTTGCTTCAGTTTTTCTTTTCTTTCATTTTTTTTTAAGTTAAGTATGCGCTTACACTTTCTACTTCCCCATTATCCTTTTAAAACTTTGATGAGACAATTACAGACTGATAAAATTGAAAACCGCAACATTAACATGGTAGCAAATCCTTAAGTTACCTTGATATTGACTGGTAAGAGACAACCTCAAGCGAATCAAATTATAAAGACAGTCGCTAGCTAGAGGCATCGTTTTATATATCTTAGAAGTATAAATTGACTCACGTGGACATTGCCGGGGGATGCACTGCTGTGATTCTGAGCTGTTTCCAATGCAATTTCTCCCGTTATGCGCTGGTACAGGATTGTTGCAAAGGCGACTGCGCGTCTGTAAGCCTCCTCCGCACCTCCCAGAACAGTTTGACCATCCTCCCCATTTGCTCCAACCACCATGCACTGTTGAAAAGAAGGCAACATCATTCTGGGAAAATTCATACATGTCCAATACTCTGACATAATGAGATTTATAGTATGTCACAACTGACATCACAAAGTGTCCCGTTCTTCATGTGTCACAAAACTGTTACTATTTTGTTAAGAAATATGTGTCATTAAGAAATATGTGTCATGAATCTCACTGTGTCGGAGCATTGGACAGCCCTCGAATTTTGCGCATAGACGTTTGCTGGGGCACTGGAATGTGGACTACGATTAATTTTCATCAGGGACAAAGACAAAACGAATATCGAACAGTCAAACTTGTAGCGTTCTCACTTAAAAATGACAGTCTAAACGTCGACACTAATCTTTAAGTTACTTTATCAACTACTGACTTTTTGTGCGGCATCGACTGTTTGAATTAATCATTAGGTTTCCCTATAATTTAGCATTGCGGCACCTGTATAACTGGCTCTTTGAAGGGCTGATTAAATGTACTGGGTAATGACCTAACTCATTGTTGGCGTGCGGAAGGTGAGGGTCCATACGCATGCATTTGTACAAATTGTTGAACTAACTTCCTTAACAACTTTTAATGAGGTCTATATTAAACTTTGGAGTTGTGATAAAATCAATATTCAGAAAATTGCAGTTTTCCTTATGAAATCGATTATGCTAACAGCTGTCGAATGGTGCGATTGGCTTATTGTCTGACTGAATTTATTGTTTGTTTGTTTGGTTGTTTATTTAGTTATTATCCTTAGCTTGAGCGTACCTGGACAAGTATGAGTGTTGCACTGTTGCGTTTCATACTTCGTTCCTTGGCAATCGCGACCGCCATGTTGGGGAAATGGATTGGTACACGTGCGCGAACGGACTTGAGTCCCTCCATTGCAGGGCCTGTTGCACGCAGAATAGCCTGACCACGGACTCCATTCACCGTTAACTGGTGCGTGTTGGGATTGAGTTCCTGAGTAAACGTTCCAAACAGTTACAATGCACAGTAAATAGGTTTGAAGGCGGTATTTGGATAAGTTATGAAACACGTCAAGGAGCGTTTGATATAGCTTTTCAATCTAGTAAAAGGTTTTTAGAAAACTTCAAGACAAAGGTTCACCCAATTTTTTGATTACATATCCAAACCTCCCTTAAATTAGTGATTTCTAGAATAGTATACCTTAAATTTAAAGATACAAAAACGGACACATAGTGTATAATTGCTATACACATATCCCTTTGCTATTAAAATACGCCGGCCATGCACTTGTAAAAGAACATTGCCAAGCGGTAATAAGTGGTAAAAAAAGATTCATATATCATTGGCTATTCAACGAATAAAATTAGTCAAGTGCGTTATTGGTAACCCATAAAAATTAA
Organism: Pachyseris speciosa; assembly: GCA_016490735.1. Lineage (NCBI taxonomy): Eukaryota > Metazoa > Cnidaria > Anthozoa > Scleractinia > Pachyseridae > Pachyseris > Pachyseris speciosa. The sequence continues at coordinate 473,224 of JAEMWC010000472.1, forward strand.
GCTGGAAGTCATTTCTGGGACTGTATTTCCGTGGTCATATGTGGACATAATTCTACGATGCAAATACTGTACATGTGTATTGAGGCTATTGCCAATACAAATAGCTCAACCATGTATAAGTGGTGGCCTGTCGCAACTATTAAATCTGTTTTCAGGGTGTCTCCTTCACACGTAGGGGAGCATTTAGTTAACGAGGACCAGTTAGCAACATACATCAGCTGACCGCAAGTTCGACAATGTCAACAGGGAAGGAGACTATAACATAATTTAGAACCTTGAAAAAGAAATCATTGTTTCCAGGATACAGGAGTAATTGCTATTTTCAATTTAAGTCAGTTTGAATAGCAATTGCTATGCTAGTTTTTTGGATTGTTAAAAATCTTGGCTTTGCAGTACCTCAATAACTTTATTATTTTCGAAGATGATTCCTCGCAACTGCATGGCGAATCCTTACTAGGCGTAATTTAAGGCGTCATTCGGCTAGCTAGTGCAGGCGCACATGAAAAACCTGGCTGGTTTGCATCGACATTGAGCTCCGTAAGTTGCTAAATGTCTCCATATCACTAACGACCATGGCCATCCCATATGTTTTCCAGTCATTTTAATAAACTAATCATTGCCTTTGCTTGAGAAAAGACTGATTTGATTTCTTTTGTTGAAAAATGAATAAATAAGTAAAAACAATAGATTCAGTGTGAACCCCGGTTTTCCATTTTGAAAGGAAATTGGTTCAACTTTTTAATGAATGATTTAGTTTTCTTTCTAAATAAAAGGTATACTATCTGTTTGTGTATATATTGACTGTAGTTTAATGCGAGTTCTCGTAAGGCTGAAATCACATCGATTTTACAGGGGTCTTATAATTAGCATTAAATAATGCCAAAATAGGGCGTTTTAATGCATCGTTGCTCCTTAATCAGAACGGGGATTCCCTATTTTTTGTTTCAAAATTGACGTTCTCATATCATGAGTAAGTGTGAACAAAAATCTATTGTCATTTTAACTTCAGGGGAATTACCTTATCTATGCTGCTCTCTGCAAGCATTGTTTTATCTTATAATTTGTCTTTGAAAATATGTTTGCTTGTGTACAAAGCAGGACAAATACCATAACACGTTGGAAACTTATTTCAAATATGTGCCACTTACTCTGAAAAGTGGAGGCTTGCATAAAAAAATATATTATGCGTTGGCATTAATAAACAGAAAGTAAAATTATCGTTTATTTTCTTAATATTATTTATCATATATCATATTATATGTAAAATGACATCTATTAAATGTATAAAATTATAGTTTATCATAACTAAGTGAAGCACGATCGTCCGGGTGAGTTTAGTCCTGCGAAGGACTGTTTGTGGTGACATTGACTGACGTTTCGACAGCCTGAGCGGAAGTCATCATCAGAGTCAAGTGATTGGAGTAACGTCAGGAGATGGTATAAGTACTCTGGTCGTTGATGTGATTGGTCAACGAAGTCGTGATGTTATTGGTTGTCTGTCAGTTAAGCCGTGATGTTATTGGCTGTGGAGACTGTAAACCGTGGTTGGTGTGTTTCGATCCGTCTTTTGTTAGTCAAATGTTCGTAGGTGTATTGTTAGTCAATTTAGTCGGTGTGTCTATGTGACTGGTGTCGAGTTAGCGTTCGTAGCGTTTGGTTCTGTCCTGTAAGTGTTGCGTCTAACAAAGTCGCGGTTGTAGTTGTTCTTACTGAAAACGTTGTCTAAGTATTTGCGTTCGTCTGCTAAACTGTCGCTCATGTCGGAAACTAGTTGCGCTCGTCTCGTTAAGGTCCGTATTGTCGTTGCTTTGTGTGAAGTAGGGTTGTAAGATGATTCGTCAAGTAGTCTGTCAGTGTGTGTGGGTTTTCTGTAAACTGTCGTCTGTAGTCTGTTGTTGTCACGGCTAACAAGGCAGTCTAGAAAAGGTATCTTACCATTTCTCGATCTCCTTGGTAAACTGTATGTGGGCGTTCTGTCTGTTGAGGTGTTCGTAAAAATCGTCGATTTCGTCTTTGTGTACAGCTGTGAAAGTGTCGTCGACGTAACGTAGCCAGAGCGGTAGCGTTCATACGTAAGTCGCAAAGGCTTGTTCCTCGATGTTTTGCATGACGATCTATGCTACAACAACGGAAACTATGGTGAGCCCATGTTATCCTTGGTCGGTTCTGATAGTTCTCTTCGACGAGACAGAGCCGCCTCAACACTAGATACAATGTCCTCGGTCGGTATACGTTTAGGCGTCACTGAGTGTTTAAGTCCGTAAGAGAGTACCTGAGTTTCAGTCTTGTCTAAGGGACGGGAAGAGATATTCCTGACGCAGTTGGCGTCTGTTTTGTGTCGTTTTTTGTCTTAGTACGTTGTAGTCGAGTTAGTTTTAGTTGTGTCTTAGTGCGGCATTGTTCAGTTGTTTTCTTAGCTCGTTGGTCGGCAATGATTCGTACAACGTCAAATAAGTTAGTCGGTACAAGTTGTTTTAGTTGGTTAAATCGTTTCTGTAGTTTGTCGTTGTAACGGTTCAGTCTTCTGTGACAGTCGTTAATCCGCGCTCCGATCAGTCGTCTGCAGGTGGCTTTTACGATCTGGATAGCCTCTTGTGTGTTTAACGGGGTCTTAAGTCAAAGTCCAGCCGGAACAAGGCCAAGATCTTTGCAGCGGTGGTTGAACCAGAGTTGTTGTCGTATGCGTCTGACGTTGCTTGCATAACTGATGTAATCGTTAGCAAGCCGTTCGCTCTGTCGTCCAAGTGAACGTAAAATCGTAAATGGTTTGAACCCAGGCGTCATTTACGATTTTACGTTCACTTCTGTGGCAATGGCAATAACAATGACAATGACAATGACAGTGACAGTGACAGTGACAGTGACAGTGACAGTGACAGTGACAGTGACAATGACAATGACAATGACAATGACATTGACAATGACAACGACAATGACAGTGACAGTGACAGTGACAGTGACAATGACAATGACAATGACAATGACAATGACATTGACAATGACAACGACAACGACAATGACATTGACGTTGACAATGGCAATGACAGTGACAATGGCAATGGCAATGGCAATGACATTGACATTGACATTGACAATGACAATGACAATGACAGTGACAATGACAATGACAATGGCAATGACAACGACAACGACAAAGACAACGACAACGACAACGACAACGACAACGACAATGACAACAACAATTGCAATAACGATGACGATGACAATGACAATGACAATGGCAACAACAATGGCAATAACGATGACAATGACAATGACAATGGCAACAACAATTGCAATAACGATGACGATGACAATGGCAATGGCAACAACAATTGCAATAACGATGACAATGACAATGACAATGGCAATAACAATTGCAATAACGATGACGATGACGATGACAATGGCAACAACAATTGCAATAACGATGACGGTGACGATGACAATGACAATGGCAACAACAATTGCAATAACGATGACGATGACGATGACAATGGCAACAACAATTGCAATAACGATGACGGTGACGATGACAATGACAATGCCAACAACAATTGCAATAACGATGACAATGACAATGACAATGGCAACAACAATTGCAATAACGATGACGATGACGATGACAATGACGACGACGATGACGCCAACGATAATGGCAGCTGGAACTACAGTTAGAACGACAGCGATAGTAACAAGAACAATTACAAGGACAACGACAACGACACAGCGACAGTGACAGTGACAGTGACAATGACAATGGGAATGACAATGATAAAGAGAACGTCAATGGCAACAACAATGGCAATGGCAACGACAACGACAATAACAGCGACAGCGACAACGACAGTTACAATGAAAACGAAAATGAACGGCAATGACAGCGGAAGCGACAATGAAAACGACAATGAGAATGACAATGAAAATGATAATGATAATAATGATAATAATTATTATGATGACGCTGACTTTGACAATAGCAATGACGATGACGATGGCAATGTCAATGACATTGACAGCGTCAGAGACACTGATAGGGACAATGACAATTGCATTTGGAAATAGCCATAGAAACAGCAATAGCAGTTGAAGTCAACAGCAACTCTTTCGCAAAGGTATCTTTTTCGTTCAATTCTTGAAGATTTTGAATACTGAGATATTAGGTTATCGAATTTGATGACAGTTACCCACGGCCGCGTGTAAATGGCAGCCCTAGTTGCTGTTTGAAATTTGAACACTTTCTGACATATCAATAATCGTTTTTCGAAATGCCACCTACGCCTTAAGATTTCAGCAAGAAATCCGAAATTGTCTAGGGCAGCACGAAATGAAAATTTCGCCGGTTTAGGCTAGAAGGTCAAGATCAGAGAAAGAGTCCATAATATTAAATTATAATTATGTTAGCTAGCTAGTGTGGCTGTAGTCATGAAGAAATCCCACTTGTATTACCTCAAGTCAGAGACAATTAAAAAAGCTATACCTTAATTCTGTGCGCTTTTTTAGTTCGAAATGCTATATTTTTAAGCGATATAGGCTCAACCAAAGAAAATTAAAGTAACATTTATCTATAGATATTAAGAGTGATTGTCAGTAAAAATCAAAGAAATCGTGGCCACGGTCAAAAACTCGATTTCGCTCATACTTTGTCAGTTTGAAGGCCTCGAATTTAAGCTTCTTCCTAAACTGAACATCAACCCGCCGATAATTTCGGCTCGTTCGTGACTGATGCTTAACTTTTGTTAGAGCTTTCTATTCATTTGATTCTTGACAACTTTAGTTAGCCGTTTGAAAATCGAAAATGTTTACACACTTGGGATGTTTCTTTTCGTATGCGTAGTTTCGACGGAGCGAAACACGTAAAATTGTTTTGCGAGTGTCTTTATCGAGGGTACTCTAAGTTTAATGCGGATTATTACCAAACCCAAATAGGTATATGGTAATATTCGTTTATGTACCTCAAAAAAGCTCAAAACATAGAGTTGGCACAACGATTTAGGGGTAAACGAGCTGGGAGATAAGCTGTTCGTTCTTTTCGATTGATCGATAGACCGCACGTGTGACGCTTCCTTCAGCAACTCTTTACGCGGACAAACTCTACTGTAGCGCAACTTTACAAAGATATGCCCAGGAAAATGTTTTTAGGCCTTTCGAAGTAGAAAACATACGATTGAGTGCCGGCGTGTTGAATAACAAACTTCGCCTTGCCAGATCTACATGATAAGATCGAGCCGTGAGATAAGCTTATCGTTCTCTTCATCGATCAATCAACCAAAGTAAGCTCAGCACGTGCAAGGCTTCCGAACTACCGTTTTCTTCAGCAAATCTTTTTACGCGGACACACTCTCCTGGAGCACAACCTTACAAAGATGCGCCCAGGAAAATGTTTTTCGGTCTTGCAAACTAGAAAATATACGATTGAGTGCCGGCGTGTCGAATAAACATTTCACATACGCTTCGGAAGTCTTAATTAACGACTCAAACTTCATCAGCCAGATGAACTTCCAATTTCTACATGATGAGATTAATCGTTCAAAAAGAAGGAAATGAAATAAAGTCCGTTCTTCTTCGGGTTTTCCACGGCTTCTCAAGCGAGTAATGATTATTAAACGAGTGTTGTGCCATGTTTACTGAGTGGAAGGTTTCAGGTTACACAGCCAGTAGCTTCTGCGGTTTTATGCAAATTTTAGCCTGCATCGCTTTGTGATCTGAAAGCAAAATACAGCAAACAGTTGCCAATGGCCATTTGCTTGTGGCGAACTAGCACTTAATTTTCCTAACGAATTCAGAAAACACGACCATATATCGTATTGACGACAGAACCGATAAAAGTTGTCATTTCAGCGCTAGCGGGAGCAAGGAACACCCGAGGAACAGTAACCATTCGCAATCGATCTTCGTCGGTTTGTTTACAAGAGAACTACGCCATTTCAATTCCTGATGAACTCCATGATGCTGTCTGTATTTGCATAGAAGGGAACGACATGTATTCGATTGAAACAATAGCTGCATTCGTATAGCGCTACGCGAAATTAATTGATTTCGCGTTGTAAAATCATCCGAAATTTATGCCAAAAATTTTCGCTTCAGTGAGTCTCGCGCTACGCGAATCGCGTAGCGCGCGACGCGATTCGCGTAGCGCGCGACGCGAATCGCGTCGCGCAGGAAACGCGACGCGACTGGCAACTTACTTTTGGGCGGTACTGTAGGTAAGTAATTGAAGGAAATAAGGTTAGTTTTTTAAATATTCGATATAACGGCAGAAAGCCATGAAAAACGATCATCCTACTGGAAGCTCGGATTTCACCTTGCGAGAACTCGAAATTTTACACTTAGCTTTGAAACGTTTTTAAAAAATTTGATGTTGAATATTGTCTACAAAGGTTTACAAATTAAGAACTACCTCGAGCTGAAATTAAATTTCACTCGCTTCCTAATCTGTGTCACGCAAAACCAATAGCAAGCAGATATTTACATCCGCTGATTTAAAATAAGTCATATTTTGAAATATCTTACTAACAATGTGCTAGGTTATCCAGTTAGCTCGCTGAAGAAATCGAAAATAACTTAATACCAGTACAAAGTGGAACAATTTAAATCAATTTTATTAAGTGCGAGAAGCTTTATGGCTGTTCCCAGGAAAAGCTCCAAGGAAAGAAATCTACCTATCCATATCTCTGTAAAATTATAACCTAATACCAGACTTGTCGGGAAGTTCACAGTAATACTGAACAACGATGTCTTGTCCGTTCTTGAGTGGGATTCTCGGTTGGATTTGCGGCGCAGACGAAGGCACAGCTGCTCAACTTCCGTCGCACCACTCACGCAGTGGAACAAGGATATAAACTACCACAAAACATCTTTGAAATTTTCCGGAGTTGAAACAGTAGTAGAATTGATTTTGGCGCCTGTTGTGGGTGTTTTCAAAACCCCACGAATGTATTGGCGATTACTATCTGTCCGGCTCATAATGCCAGGTTAGGCATAGGTTTGGCGAAGGACGAGTAATTTTGCACTACCCTGGAAGTTGTTTCAGAGTCACTGTAAGGAGCTAAGGAAAGTGCGCACATTGGAAGAAAGGAATAAATTTATTCCAATCCATGAAGATATTAGAACTCTCAAAACGGCTCTTCCCTGTAGGCTTAGGTAAGTAACCAGTTGTTTGATGTCCTACCAAACAGAAACTGCCTCCAATGAATCTCATAGTATTATCTTCATTCTGATGATATGATAAATCATTATTTCTATTCTATTATTTTCATATATTCTATGTTCGTATATTCTATTCTATTATTTCATGTATTATTATCATATATTTTATACGTATTATCATTGTAAAGCGTTATTGGTTTCTTTGTAGAAATAACGCTATATAAATAAAGATTATTATTATTATTATTATTTCCGAAAGACGGAAAGAAAGTGAAAATAATTTCGAAACTTATCTCTTCAGTCTGTTGTCCAATCCAGTCGATTAATAACAACTTTTATTTCACGACTCTCATGTTTTATGGATTTCCGTTATAGTATACCAGTCTGTTTAGAAGCCCTATCAGAAAGATGTCAACAGAAGAAAGGAGGGTCTAAACACACTACTCACCCCCCCCCCCTCCCCCCTCCCCAAATCTTCTCATCTTAAAATGTACTGAGACTGCGAGATTACAGCTGAAGTTTCGAAAATCGTCGATAACTTGAGCGAATAAACCTGGTGAGTATACCCACATTAATGAAACTGCTTACTTTTAAATATTAAGTTGGACTTTGACCCCGGGATTCATTTTCCCAGACGATGCATGTGAATTGTTTGGCGGAAATTACTCCACGGGTGCCCATTTCCATTCCCTTACGCAGCTCGTTCTTGGTTTTTTCAAAACAAGGGCTAACCGCCGGCGAACGGAAGTGGCAGTTCAGTTAAGCAGACGTTCGTGGGAGAGGAACGCATGACTAGCTTAAAGAGCGCCTGCTGCTCGTGATTAAAATTTTGTTAATTTAAAGCTTAACTGAAAAAAACTTGGTACAGCAGAGTCGGCGGCAGGGTTTGTAAACGAAGTAAAACAGTCATAAGTGGGTTAACACTAATTTTATTAGAAATGTCAACTGGCACGCGAATATAAATACCAAGAGCTTTTGTCCACTTCTTTTAAAGAGCGTACTAATAGTACTTTTTCGAGCGTACTAATAGTACTAATTTTACCAACGCAATTTAAGATATGATTATCTTTTGACTTTTTCTCAGTGCAGGTCAATTATAAAACTGACACTGACATTCATCCTCCTGTACCGATCACTGGTAGTAAATGCAAAGACGCTAGAGCTAAACGAAACAGCCTTTACGTGCCAGACGAAGATTCGCAGGAAAGCGAAGATGACGTAAACTATGTGCTAGATGAATCCCAATCTCGTTCCCACGGTCCAGCCTCTCTTCCTCCTTCGAGAAGTAACCTGGTTAAGACTGGTCACGTGTCTACTAAATTTTTTCAGATTCCAGGAAAAATGATTGACGGGAGCTGCAGGAAAGTTAAACTTTGTCTCCACTAAGTCGAGGACCCACCCTCTTTGGAGATTCGATTTGTACCCATGGGCACGTGACCAACCGCAACGAGGAAGAGATATAGGCCCTGGCAACGAATCAATCACGTTCTACCGGGTTCGCGACATCAGCAAAGCTCGCAATGCAGTATCACTACAATACCATGGAATGCAGCCCAAAGCCGTACTAAACGCTTTGAGAAAAGCTGAACAGTGTGTTTCCCGGACTCGAGTGAGCGGCGGAAATCAAGCCTATTTTAAAGTGCACATGAATCGAAATTTTAAAGCTATTTACTTTCTCCAATGTGAAAACTGGTGTTTTAAGAAATATTTTGAGGGGAAAATAATTAACTCTAAGTAGCAGGACCTTGAAAGTTAGGCCTTTCTCACTTAAATTCTAGACAAGGTCCTGGGTTATATTGAATAGTCGTGACGTCTTCGTATGTACTCAGTCGAGTGCGTCACTCTGTTTTTGTTTGTTCGGTGGAATAAAAATCTCGGAGAACTATTTAATGGCAGCGCCTACAACTACAAGGTAAAAGGAATAGAAGCATAGTACCATAAGGATAATCCACAAAAGAGTCCAAGAGCCCATACGAGCAGATCTCCTAAAAAAACTACCAAGATTCATTACCGCGGCCACCAGCTGCGCAAAACTTTGCAGGTTTACGCTTTTTCGCCTTTCCCGCCATGTTTCACGCTGGAACATACACGCGAATGTCGTCACAGAGACTTTTTGGCCGCGCGCAAAATGGCTAAAATTTCAGACCACGGCGGGAATTTCGGAACCCCTAGAATCCTCTTCACGAAAAGGAGGGAATCGATTGAAATGAAATATGGGGAATATAAGTTATTCAAAAAATTTGTAGTTAATTTTCGATTCATGAGCACTTTAATGTGGTACTCATTTCCATACAGTACCATATACAAGGACAAAAGAAAATAACAATTGATCCAAGGATAAATTTATATGGGCCCACATGGTTAGCTCCTTCCGAGTGACCCGAAATAACTTCCGGATTGTGCAAAAAATACTTTTATGCCTAACCTGACACGATGAGACGGGCAAATAGTCATCTCCAATAAATTCGTCGGCTTTTGAAAACCCGCAATCTTGTCAAAATGAGTTCTACTTCTGTTTCCGGAAAATTCCAAGGACTTTTTGTGCTATTTTATATCGTTATTATGCACTTGTCAATGTTTATCCCGGAGGGGGGGGGGGGGGGCATACCCAGGGAAGTTGACTTGATATCCTTTCCCGTGGGAAGGGAATAGTAAGAAATTTGACATAACACAATATCTAAAGGGTGGGGATGTTTGACAAGGTCGCGGAAGAGACTCCTAGCCCACCATCATGAAAAAGAGGATCCTGAGATTGAGGTTAAGGGTCGGATTGCCCGCCATTTTGCAATTTAGTAGTTGCTGAACCGGAATGTTAAACAGCTTGAAAAACTCATGGATATTAATTATTCTTAGCTAGATTTTCAGAATAATGACCTTGTACAAGGCTTGGGATCAATGTTGGGACGTCAAGAGACAGAAAAGAAAGGCCGTGGTGGCGAATGGGTACAAAGAATTGCCAAATGCATGTGAGTTGGTTTTTTGTTATTTACCCCAATGGAATGGGTATTTGACACCTGTACTTGTCCCGTGGACAGAGAATTTGATATTAAAATAAGGTAAAATGTCAAATCCCTCAGGGTATGCCCGGCCGCCCTCCCCATGGGGCTAAACATTGACTGGTGCATTACACTACGTGAGTGGTGTGACGGAAGTTGGGGAGGTGCTTTCGTCTGCGCCGCAAATCACAACGACAAAACTCTGAAAACTCAAGAACGAACGAGACATCATTGCTCGGTATGTCTGTGATTCCACAAAAATAAACTCTGGTTTTAGATGTGATGTTACAGAGATATGGATAAGTAGATTTGTTTATTTAGCGAACGATGCAATATTTGCTTTTGACGTGGGAACATATACTTCCGATCGCCGTGACGGTGTAAAGCTTCCCATCCAGTTTGAATTACTGTTAAAATAGTTTTCTTTTCATTTCAGCATGTTAACTGGGGAATCTGGCACATCGTTAAGTAAGATATCTTACAATACGAGTTATTTTAAATCAACGGATGTGAACATCTATTTGTTATTGTACCAATTGCAGCTAAGTCCTCGTGCGTGACACAGATTCTGGAGCGCGTGAGATAATTTCAGTTTTGGTGTTTCTTCATGTTTTTTAGTTTGTAAACCTGCGGAGACAATATTTAACATCAACATATTTTTTAAAACGTCTCAAAGCGTTAAAAAGATTGAACCTCCTTTTTTAAGATACAAACTTTGGCCGAGGAGTTAATTTACTTTCTTCTCGATTGTTGTGTGAAGTTGTAGATTTCAAAGACGCTGCATTGTAATTTTATCGAACTTTGAGCGGCATTCGTGCAAAAGCGCTATTAGATCCTAAGGATTTTAAAGCATAGAGACAAAAAAACAATAACTGAATTGTCTTTGTTTAACATATCAGAGGATTTGAGGCACTACCGGTCAGCTTTTTACCTCGCTGGATTTGGATTATTTTAGACTTTTGGATAAACGAGAAAAGTGTGTCTAGTTAATTCGGGGCTCAGTTCGCTCACAAATTAGTAAAAATCGAAGAAAATTGTAAAAATGTGGTTTAACTCTTAATTCCTTCCGGTTTAAAAAAGGTCGACGGGCCTGAGACAGTGTCGAACTACTTAGGATATGAAGAGAAACCTCACGAGATAAAAGCGAGAACAGATTGATATCTCGACCGGATGACAACGAAAAGCAGAAAAATGATACAGAATTACATTACCACTCACCAACAGGGAAGATGGCCATTAACAGCAAGAATTTGATCGTCGGCAACCGCTTTGGGCAGATAATCTCCATGCTTCTAAGTTTGCCAGTAGTTCGTAGTCATGCCCAACTCAAAGATGAATCCGGCAGCTGTTTCGAATATCAAACTACAATGGTGGCTGGATGAAGACTCAAGGAGTCTCTTTGACAATTCTAAATGCAACTATTCGACAATTTGACCACTGATTTCCTGATCGATTTCGCGATCGATCCCTCGCATCACGCAGTCTCGACCCAAATCTTCTCCACGTTTTAAGATTTCTGCGATATGCTAATTAATGCACATCTCCTAACATTTGAAAAGCGTCATTAAACTCAGTAACAGCGACATTTTTCAGTGGCAATTAACGTTCAGGTAGAAGTACGCTATCCAGGTTAACGTCAAACACAAAACCATAGAGGAAAATGGATTTTGAAATAATTCAACTAATTATAATCTAGAACAGGCTGCTTATTTTGTTGATGTAACTTCCTTAAACACAGTTCGATACTGGTATAAAAAATAAACACAAGGTTAAATAGTTCCATTGTTGGTTAAAAATTACAGGATGATCATGGGATTCGGAAACTTTTTTTCCGTAAGAGAATTCTTTTCACACGCCATCAAGTCACGTTTTAGTTTAATTACAAATATCGATAGGAATGAGAAGCAACATGTTTTTCCTTCTTCAGTCAGTATTTTCAGTCTATATTAAAAAAAAGAAGTCGTTTAATTGGCGTTACATTTGGCCGCGAAATGAGGATATTCGCTCAGTCTTGCATCAACTCAAACCAACTAAAAATCGACGAGGACCTTACACGGTGTTTTACATGTTCTGAAATATTTTAATTCTGCATTTTTTTGACGACTGAGCGTAAAGTTGACCTTCCCTAAGCGTGACTTAAATTCACAATTGGTATTTGACAAATGAGTTGTAAGGTATTAAATTTGACGCCCTGCTAACTACAAATTAATCCTGGTTCTTATGATATATTTAGGGGCGAAATAATAAAAATTTCCAGACGAAAAGGTGAACTAGGACATGACAGTGTAGTAAGTTATGTTGCCTAAACTAAAACTTGTGGCAAATTAGCTGCTAGTGACGTAATCCATTAGCTTCTGTTTATTTCTCATGTCATTTCTTTTAAGCATGAGTGTCTTCTTCGTCCGTTCCCGTAATTTTGAACTCGACCTCTTTTAATGTTCAGAATCCTCCTTACAATATTGAATAATATTCTTTTAGCTCCTATTTTTCACTTTTGAGTGTTTCTGTGAACGTGACTCAAACCAAAAAGTAGATTAGCAGGTATTTTAACAGGTGTAGTGCCCTTTATTTCCATATATTGCGCTGTTTGACTCAAGATTGATTCACAATGAGTTCTTCCGGATAACAAAACGTCTTATTTTAATACTCAACTAACAAAAGGTAAAACAATCCGGCAGTCACGAGTGCGAATAAAACATATAGTTTTACGTTTTTTTTTTTTTTTGCTCATAGGAAAAGAACAGAAATTTTATTTCCACCCCAATAAAGGAATATTGCGTGCTCTATTATCTAAGCAATTCCCACTGCTATGTGTTTGAATAATTACTTTGCCAGTTAAGCCTGGTACATAAAATAATGTAATTTGTTTAATGGGCATGGGTCAAAATACCAAGATCTAGTTCTTACAAAAATGGTTTGGGTTATTGTACTTCCCACATCTCAATTTATTCTTGGGCCGGGCACCAACTGCACCTCCTGTGTTCTTAAGCAACTGTAGTTTTGTCACTTGCTATGTAAATATGTCTTTAAGTGTTTAGAGTAAAAAAGCATTGTTGTTGTTGTTGGTGGTGGTGGTGGTGGTGGTGGTGGACCCTGGTGCATGCTTTTGATCTTACTTTCGATTCTCAGTTGTAGCGTTTTACTGCGATGCACCCGTCACTTGTGTTTAGTTCCCACTAAATGTATTTTGGAATCTTCACCAGCCATGGCCTGCAGGTGGACGCTCGATACTCCTTGAGTTCGTTCGGTTCCAATGGCTTGTTCCAAAGTCAAATTGGATCCTTCTTGAATGAGGTTTCTCCCTGTCTTTTAGAATTTATCACGCTATACCCAATCTTCTCATGTGGACCCTCGTGTCTAAAATCTTTCACGAGCAGTTGAAGTTCGTTTATGAACTGGTCGAGCGATTCGCCCTTTCGCTTTACTTTGCTGTGAAATTTGTATCACGCAAAGACCTGGTAAGATTTCGGCTTGACGTATGCTTCTTCTTGTCGTCGTCGCTGAGTGTCCAGGTGTTGCAGATATCTTGGGTAGTTATTCCCGGGCCAAATTATCTGGCAGTTTGATCACTGTTGTTATAACGGATCACCGAATGTAAATTCACAGTGCTGTTTGAATGACCTTTAACGTTCATGGTAGTTCTTCACTTGCCCAAACCATTTATGGCGTACTTGAAGCTGACATGCCTTCCGTATCGGTTGGGCACGTTGGTCACGATTTTATAATTATCGACCATCTTGCAGCGTCAGTTCTATACGGAAGCTCTCTATTCAGGCGTGAACTTTGTTCTTTCTATCTCTGGCACCATGTTCTGTATGGCATGTGCTTCCACTTGGTGTTGGTCGACTAAACAACAACAGATACCAGCTGACAGCGAGTTCGACAATAGCAACAGGGAAGGAGATTATAATAAGTTTGAACTTTGAAACGAAACCATTATTTCCAGAATCAATGCGTAAATTCTAATTCCAATTTAAGTCACTTTGAATAGCAATTGCTATGATAACGGAGAGTGTGTTTGCTTGCTGTTGAATTTCGATATAACAAAATGTTTGTACCTTACGCCCGACCGCGATCGATTTATGACCAGTTCACATGACAAATTAACTGCTCCTCTAAACTTAGCTTTTCAGTTGCTTTAATAGCCAGAGTTAAAGCTTTTTGGTGAATCCTGAATTCTCTCATTTTCGGAATCATACTTTACTTTTCCATTCGTCTCGAACGAAACATAAAGGCATTGTGATATACAGAACCGAGATGAATTAACCTTTCTTGCTGTTGGAAAATAAGTACGTTTCAGTTGATGAAGCATTCTATTTGTAAGCTATTCATGTGTTCTGCAAGGCTAACAGTGAAACAGAAAATTACATTAAAGCAAACAACATCCTAACCATTATTGTTGTTGCTTGATGATCATGATTACATCAGCTGGATGGTTTTGTTTGGTCTCAGCTTTGCATTCCTCCAGTTATTCAATGGTGCATGAATTGTTCTCTTCTAGGGCGATTCCTGACAATTGCATGGTGCATCCTTGCTGCACCTAATTTATGGCGTCATTTGGCGCGCGCTCGTGCAGGCACACATTTAGTCTCCCTCGCAGCCGCTTTCATAGGCTGTCACGCGAAGTTCCCACCAAGACAGCCCAAAATAGCGGCTGCGAGGGAGACTAGCACACATGGAAAACATGGCTGATTTGCCTCGACATTGAGCTCTGTCAGTTGGAAAATGGATAAAGCCACTGACCACCTTGGGCATCCGATATGTTTTCTACTCATTTTAATCAACTACTCATAGCCTTTGCGTGAGAAAAGACTAATAATAATAATAACAATAATGATAATAATAATAATAATAATAATAATAATAATAATAATAATAATAATAATAATAATAAAACATACACTGTGATCCCCAGTCTTCGACTTTGAATTTAATTTGGTTCAAATTTGTAATGAATGGTTATCTAAATTGAAGTTATAATGTTTATTTGTGTCCGACACAATATGTTGACTGTAGTATAATGAGCGTTGTCATGAGGCTGAACTCACATATAGTAACTGAATAATGCCAGAATGGGGCATTTTAATGCCTTACTGCTCCTAGAAAAGTCTCCCTGTTTTGTTTTAAAATTGACGCTCTCATATAATAAGTATTCAGTGGACAAGGTTTGAACAAAAATATATTGTCATTTTAATTTCCAAGGAATTACCTAAAGTCTACAGGTCTCTTACAAGCATTGTTTTATGTGACAATTTATCTTTGAAAATATGTTTGCTTGTGTACAAAGCAGGACAAATGCCATGACATGTTAGGAACTTATTTCGGTGACGGTGACAGTGACGGTAAATAGTGGCAGTGGCAGTGGCAGTGGCAGTGGCAGTGGCAGTGGCAGTGGCAGTGGCAGTGGCAGTGGCAGTGACAGTGACAGTGACAATAGCAATAGCAATAGCAATAGCAATAGAAGTTGAGGTCAATAGCAAGTCTTAGGCGGTAAAAAGAAAAGAGAAAGAAAGAAAGAGTTACAATTCTGTTCGCTAGTTAATCTGAATTTAGTCGTTAAATACTGCCGCTAGTAGTGCCACAAGCCAACGGCAATCTCACAGGCCTTATCTCTTATATGCGTGTAGTTAAATGTTTTATTTTTAAGCGATAGGCTCCACCAAAGAAAAATAAAATAACAATTATCGATAGGTATTCGCTCCTTTCCGGCTAAATAAGGCCAATGGGCTTAAGACAGAAACGAGCGAAACCGGTAACACGATTTCACGAGAAACCTCAGGAAACAAAAGAGAAAATATGTCTCATATCTCATCCGGAAGTAAAGTAGAGAGATGATAGGAAATTACATTGTCACTCACCAACAGTGAATATCGCAAATAACAGCAGGAAGTTGATCCTCGGCAACCGATTCTGGTAGATAAACTTCATGCTTATAAGTTGTCACAAGTTCGCTGCCACAAGTTCGTTGCGATGCCTAACTGAAAGTTGAATGTAGCAGCTGTTTAGAACCCTCAAACCACAAAGGTGGCTTGATGGAGCCTCGAGAAGTCCCTTTGACAATTTTAAATGCAATCGACAGTTAGATCACTGTTTACCGTCTTTTTCAAAGGCTTCGATGCTTTCCTTGTTTGGCAGGTGCATTAAAGCACATCTAGTGACATTTGAAAGGCATTATTGAACTGAATAATAGTGACAGTTTGCTGTTGCAATTAACTTACAGGTTGACACAGCTTACCCAGGCTAACGCCAAACGAAAAACAACAAGACAATTCTTTTTAATTATTCAACGAATTATAATTTATACTAGGCTGGGTATGTTGTGCTGGAACTTTCTTAATAAAGAAAATAATATATAATAGAGTTTTTAGAAAAGAAAGAAATACCACATTTGAACTTCAGTTGAACTGGTTGGTTTAGACTTGGAAGCTGTTAAGAAAGTGTTCAAAGCCAGCTATACGTAGTTAAGACAGTTCGAATTCGATCCTAGTATATTTAAAGGTTGGTTGAAAATTCCAAATTATCATATTGTGGAACTACTAAACTCTTTTCCGTACGAACGTGACATGGAAAACAATAATTCTCTTCACACAAATTGCTTCACCGTTTGAGTTTCATTACATATAGTGACTGGAATTCCATGCGAAATGTTGTCTCTCTCTAATTTTCCGAAAGGTTATATTTGCATTCCGTTATTTAAAAAAGAAGTCTCTTCTTAAAATTTGGTCTCGAAGGCGGATATTCAGTTAATGCAATCTCAGATCTGCTTAACACCAACTAGAAGCTTACACAGTGTTTTCACGCTTTCTGTTATCATCACCATTATTATCACTAGCACCATCATTACCGCCATCATCATCATCATCATCATCAACATTATTATTGAAATTCAAATGAATTTGGAAAGTCAGACTTACCAAAGCGTGACTAAAATTCGCAAGTGCTTTTGAAGAAACTGATGGCTTTTGAGGAATTAAATTTGCGCCCCACTACCTACAAATTAATTCTGATGCGCTTATGGGTCAAGTAATAAAAATAGCTACACGAAAAGGTGAATTGGGGCGTAACAGTGTCGTTAGTCACTTCGTCAATACTTTTAATTATGTGACAAATTAGTTTTCACTGACGTAAACCATCAGCCTCTTCTTTGTTCTCAAGTCGCTTCATTTAAGCATCAGTTTCTTTCCCTTCTTTTGAAATAACCTTTTTTAATGTTTAGAATCCTCATTGCAATTTTAAACATTTCGTTGTTTTAATTAAGATATTATTTTTGCGTGTTTCAGCGAAAGCGGCTAAAACAAAAATATACGAGCAGGTATTTTAACAGGTGAAGCCTCATTTAAGGCCATCATATATATTGCGCTGTTTAACTCACTGTTTGTTTGCGGATAAAAGAGTGGTCATTAGCTAAGTACAAAGCAAAACAGCTTTTTGTAATAACCAACCAGCTTGACAAGATAAAACAAGCCAGTCACGAGAGCGAATGATATATACATATACATATATATTTTTTGTTTTTTTTTTTTGTTTTGTTTTATTTTGTTTTATTTTTTTTTTGGAACTTACAGACCTTGAATTTTATTTTAACCGTACTTAAGACATAATGCGTGCTGTCATCTTAATTTTCAGTAAATATTTAATTTTATTTACTAGTCGAGCTTTCAACTTTGGATGAATGTCCTTAAGATACCAAGCTATGGTGTGGTCCTTTGCTAGGTAATCATGTAAAATTGTAGTACTTTCCTCGTTGTAAAAGGCCTAAAAGAAACATGGTAAAAGATTCGGTTTATTCAAGATATGAATAAAACGTGGTGCTCAGTACGCCACCAGAGCGGGCATCAGTTTCTCAAATCATCCAGATGTTTTTTCCAGATGTTTTTTAACGTTTTTTTTGTCTTGTTTTTTGAAGAAAGTATCTGATGGTCATAGCTGTCGTTTTCACTGGTTGATATCTCCAGTGCAGTGTTTCAAATGGCGCGAAAACGTTCTCACAGACTTCTTGACAAATTTACAAGATGAGTGTAGGGAATTCAACGCTTTTGGAAACCTTTGTGTTTGCTCGTTTGCACATAATTACGGCACATCTATTCTTTTTTTGTTTTAATTTACCATTTAGGGGAATTTTCGAAAACCTCATTTTTCCGTAAGTTGTTAAAAATTACAGCTTCCGTCTCAGGCTGCCGTTCAACTCATCAGAAAAAAGTGTTAAGGTCTCTGGAAGCCCATGCCCTCAAATTTCAGAGGTCAACGTTCCTTTTAAAATATTTAGCGTAAATCATGATATTCCCCACTTATACATCTCTACATAAGCATTGTTTTCCAGTTCTCATGGGACTTACAATCGTCTCGAGGGAAATTAAAAACAATGCTTAAAAGTTTTTTTTTGGGAGGGGGAGGGTTAAACAAAGTGTATTATGGGAGATGTGGAAGTAGAGGATAGGAATGTGGACCTGGGGAATGGGTAGAAAAAAGCACGTTGAAGATGTTGTCAAACAACCTGCTATTAATCGAGTGAAAATACAGAGAAGAACATCGCCTTTTGGAAAGGCAAGATAATTGCTTTCTTTAACATAAAAATTTGATGAACAGCATACCTTAATTCCATTTACCTCGAACTTTTTTTTCCGCTTCAATGTTCCCATTACTTTATAATTTCGAGGACAATTACATCTAATTTATCGCAAAGCCATTACAACATCGATTTCAATAATGTTACCAATTTATGGATGTGATGTCTAATACAATCACGAGGACACAACTTGCATATTGGGCGATCAAAAAAAAAAAAAAAATAATAATAATAATAAGGAAATTATAATAAATACGTAAAGGAAAATAAAGCCTAAAGCGTAAGCGAATACAAATGCACAGTGCTATTTGAATGACCTCCACTCCATATCCGTTGGTTATGTTAGTCATGATTTTATCCACCATCTTGCAGCGTTAGGTCTATCCGACGACTATCTTTTAAGGCGTGACCTTTGTTCTTTCTCTCTGGCACCATGTTCTGTATGGCATGTGCTTCCATTTGGAGTTGGTCGACTAAACAACAACAGACAGCAGCTGACCGAGATTTCGATAATGGCAACAAGGAAGGAGATTATATCATAATTTCGAGCTTTGAAATAAAACCATTATTTCCAAGTCAGTTTGTTGTTTAATTGTTCTATTTTTAACACATGAATTTTTATTCTTAACTTTTTAATTTTAATCTTACATTGTAAGGCGCTTTAGAATATTTCATAATTTTAGCACTATATAAATCTAATTTATTATTATTATTATTATTAGTAGTAGTAGTAGTAGTAGTAGTAGTAGTAGTAGTAGTAGTAGTAGTAGTAGTAGTAGTAGTAGTAGTAGTGGTAGTAGTATAGCAATTGCTATGCTAACGGACAGTGAGTGTGCTTTCAAGTTTCGATATAACAAAATGTTTGAGCCTCACACCCGACCGCGATAGGTTTATGACCAGCTCACATGAGAAATTAACTGCACCCTTAAATTAAACCTAGTGGAGCTTACTGGTGAATCCCGAATTCTCTCCTTTTTGGGAATCATATTTTACTTTTTACTTTTCCATTCGTTTCGAACGAAGCAGAAACGCATTTTGATATACAGAACCGAGATGAATTAACCTTTCTCGCTGTTGGAAAATAAGTACGTTTCAGTTGAGGAAGGATTCCATTTGGCTTGTCAAAATTTATTTTTAGATCCTTGTAAGCTATTCATGTGTTTATGTTCATGTTTTCTAAGAGTGAAATGGAAGGTGACATTACAGAAAACAACTTCCTTACCATTATTGTTGTTGTTTGATGATCATCATTACATCGACTCACATTGTTCAATTTCAAATTATTTGGACGGTTTTGCTTGGTTAAAAATTTTAGCTTTGTATATAATCCAGTTATTCTATGGTGCATAAATTATTCTTTTCAAAGGTGATTCCTGACAATTGCATGGCGCACCCTTACTGCGCCTAGTTTATGGCGTGTGCAGGCGCACATGAAAAACAAGGCTGATTTGCGTTGACCTCGAACTCTGTCAGTTGGAAAATGGCTATAGCTCACTAACCACCCTGGGCATCCTAAATGTTTTCCAGTCATTTTAATCAACTTATCATAGCCTTTGCGTGAGAAAAGACTGATTCGATTTATTTTGTTGAAAAATGAATAAATAAGTAAAAAAAATTGATACACTGTTATCCCCAGTTTTCTATTTTGGAAGGAATTTGGTTCAAATGTTTAATGAATGATCTAGTTTTCTATATAAATTAATACAGGGACTGTAGTTTAATGCAAGTTCTCGTGAGGCTAAACTCACATAGATTTTACAGTAACTTAGAAAGCGATCTTATAATAAAGCATTAAGTAAACGCCAAAATGGGAGCGTTTTAATGCCTCACTGTTCTTTAATGAAAATGGGTAGTCCCTCTTTTAATGCAAAATTGACGTTCTCGTGTGATAAGTATTCAGTGGACAAAGCTTGAACAAAAATCTATTGTCATTTTAACTTCAGAGGAATTACTTTATGTCTGCAGGTCTCTGCAAGCATTCTTTTGTGTGATAATTTGCCAGAAAAATATGGATTTAGACCAAATTCCCGAACAACAGATAGTTTATTTATTCTACAGCAACTCCTAAATAAGTATACAAAACAGCACAAGAAACATAACGCTGACTTCATTGATTACGAAAAAGCGTTTGAAAGCGCGTGGCAGTCTGGGTAATCTATAAACTCTACAAGTATGGATTTAAAGGTAAATTCTTTAAAGTCATTAAACCCATGTCCTCGTCGATTAAAAGTTGCGTCAAAATTGATGAAAACTCTATAACAGAAAAGTTCTCATGCAAGAAAGGAATAAGCCAAGGGGATGGCTTAAGTCCACTTCTATTTTCATTGTTTATGAATGATTCACCGCAGTACTTTAGGGAAGACCATTGTCCATGAGTAATGCTTGGTAGCCACTCTCTAAATTGCCTAATGTATGCTGATGATTTTTTAGTTTTAAGTTCCTCTCCAGAAGGGCTACAGCAATCGATTAATGTTATTATAAAGCACGCAGAGGAATGGAAACTCAAGGTGAACACCAAAAAAGTCTAATATCATCATATTTAGTGGAAGCGGTCAAACCAAAAACAAGGAAAATTTCAAATATGGATCAGAAACATTACCTATGTTGACAAACAAACATATTTCGGGATAGAAATGACTTCATCGGGTCGCTATACCTACGCGAGAGACATCCTTATCAAAAAAGCTCATAAAGTTCTCTCGACAGCTAGCAGTGTTTGGTTTGTACGACGAATTCCATAAAAGACGAGCAGCATTTCTCGATGTGTTGCCAAGGGTACCACGATATCCATTAAGAGAGTGGGCCTAAATGATTACGACAAGTTTAAATATACGCTGAAAGGCGAGAATCAAAATACATACAAAATAATAGATAAATATTATGTCACCCGACCCATGTATTTAGATCACGGCACCGAGAACTACGTTCCTTGATCTTTGCGATCAATTTGTGAGTCCTTTTACGTCCTCTTTTGCGAGTAGGGAGGAAGGAGAGAAGGTCTACCTTACTTGATCTACCTTACCTTAATCCAGTCCAGTAGCTTTTTCCTGGTGTATCGATGACTTGTCTCACCATTCTAAGACTGTTTGAGTCAATTACTCTTGCTCCCCGAGCGCTTAAATTTTCACACTTTTTTTTTCACGTCATTCCCTTTACATGTGTCCGTGCTTAGATGATAGACCACAGGATAACATACCTGCAGAACTAAGGAACAGAAAGAAACCAATCGATCGATCGATGGATCGATGTATCAATCAATCAGTCAATCAATCCTTGATTGATGGGTAGGTCAGTCAGTTATTCAATTATTTGCTCAACCGATCAAACGATCAGATCAGGAATAGAACAAGCAATCTGTCCATCCATCCGACCGTCCGTCCATAACTCCAACTCGGGAAATAGCATACGTTTTTTTTACGGCGGCCCGTTAGTTTTCTGCAGCTGTTACCAAGACGATCACTTGACACACGACATAGACAAGGATATTGCGTACACGGTCATCACCAGCTCTTGTAAAAATTGTCACTTCTGCAGAAATCTTTGCTCTTTGGTCTGCAGTTGGCCGTACTAGAACTCTTTTATGCTATCAACAGCGAGTCTCAGCTATAGGGGTATTCATGCCTACGACATTGTTTACATTTTTGCTCATTTGCATGTGGCTTTGCTTACAGAAGGAAACATGTTAGATGTGATTTGACTCAAGGCAGCTAAACAGCTAGTGAAAATTTAATACATTGTGAAATATTTAGCTCCTTAGGTGTAGTGTTCAAGGATATATTGTCGTCCAAAAACTGCAAAATTTATGGGTGGCAAAAGCACTAATGAGCTCATACATTTTTTGCAAAATTTTGAGATTTAAACTCGCGTTGCACAAAAAGTATTCAATACATGAGGCTCATATTCCTTGGCAGAGTTATTCATACTATGACCTTTTAATATTCAGAAGTGATTTATTTGTAGCTCCATCAGAAACTGAATTGTTCATGCTAATGAGGCAAATATTGTAAACAAGGATTCCCCTATAAAATTAAACGAGTCCGTTTTAGCGCGATGCAGTGAATGATGAAAATAGGGCATTAAGAAACCTTTTGTTATCAACTTATTATTCGCCATTGTTGTACCCTATGAAGGTAACAAAGTTAAAATATTTAATTAAAAGTACTCATTTGCAAGCCAAATACAAAACACTTCTTTGGCAAGCATAATGTTAGCTCTTGAACATTTAAAACGTACACTCTGCTATTAAAATAATGGACCGTTTCGCTTGCTCTACAGTGGACCCTTTTGTTCATTTATGTTTTCTCACGCACACATCCCAAAAAGAAAGGGGAAATCGGTGAGCGAAAATTTTTTCTCTAAATTTTCAAGTTTCACCAATTTCATTCAATAACGTTTGGCCAAAATATAGAAAATTTATGGTCTTACATTTAAGTGTCAAATTTAAGTGCAGAAACATTTAGTGGGACATTGGCTTGCTACCATAATTTCATTGTTGTTATCCGTTATCTAAACGCGTATATACTAAAGATCTTAGATCACAGAATAATTCTTTCAAACCGTTCGAAAATCATGACTACAAATTTATAATAATACATTGAGATCTAATAAAACTGGTGGGAACAACAAAAGGGTGAATTATAATTTACAGTTCAGTCAGCTGCTTGTGAGACCACAAGTGGTAAATATTGTCTTCGGTAGCGACAAGGTGTAAATGGAAACAGTCGATATGATGGAAACGCCTCTTAACGAAAACGAGAACGAATCCATATTTTGCTGGGCATTGAACCTAATAAAGGGAAATATTCCTTGATTACATGCGTCACTCACCAGCCACGAATATTGTAGCTTGAAGCAGTAAGTTTAAACTTACTGAGTAGTCGTGGTGACACAATTTCATTCCTCTTAAACCAGTCGTAATTTTACGGTAGTACAATATCCAATATCCGTGTTAAGTCGAGCTGGTGTCAATGAATATGTATATTTAGACGAACAAAGTTCGAAACATACAAGGTCACACTTTCAACTGCTGTGTTTTATAAACTTGTCTGGTGGAAACGGTTTTCTAATGTCACACTTTCCACAGTCGCGACTCATTTGACATGCGTTTTTTAAACTTGTCTGACGGGGAACGGTTTTCTAATCTCACGCTTTCCACAGTCGCGAGTCATTGACATTCGGCTGTTTTTTAATGTGTGAAGAAGCAGTGTTTTCTTCAAAACATGTAAATCCTACTTTTAAATTGCTTAATTTGGCGTGTTGACAGGTTATTTTTGAACAAACGACTTCCAGTTTGGTATTAACATGCAATTGTTTCGCTACTCTAACAGCTTTAAAGCTATCTTAAGCCTTCAGCTGTACACACACCTTAATATCCAATGTCAAACAATGATCGGTAAAACAAGAAGCTGTGGAAAACACAGCCATCTTAAAACCTCTCAGATCTCTTTCGTGCCTCTCTGGCTTAATATTTTTAAGCAGTTTTTTTTTAATGCGTAAGGGGGAGAAACATTTATCGCCTTAGCAACAGTTTATAAAAGAATAGCGCTTAACGTAATTTAATTCCATACACAACAAATAACAAACAATATATTGGAATTAGGCACGAATTTTTCATAAGAGAGAGCTAAATTCGAGGGACGGAAGTTCCAATTTTGTTTTCAGTTCCGAAGTGAATGAAATCCTTCGAGCGCGCTGGCTTTTTTGACAGGTGTACAGATGTAAACAGTGTGTAATGACAGTTAAACCAAGGTTATATAATTATTTCAGTATATTCACTACCGCTACCAATGAAGACATTTAACCAATGATGAAATTTAACGTAACGAAGTGCATGGATGAATTTTAAATAACCTTTTATTAGCAAGCTTACAATCACATCATGTGATTTTTAGAAGGATCCTACTAAGATAAAAAAAAAAGAAAAAAAAAACCTTTCAATTTCACATTTGTTTCCTTTTTGAGCTCTGTTTGAAATGCTGTTGGTTTCGCCCTCGTCCTTGCTGATGTTCCATGTTATCGTCATGTAACTAATGTGGACATTTAAATTCGCTTCAATGTTGACTGCAATGCCGATCAAATGAGAAGTTTGTTTACTCCGGCTACCGAACAAAATCGATTCTGAGCTTTAAGCAGGTAGACTCACTTCCAAGACGGCGAGTCTTTAAATTCAGCCAGAACGTTTCTTTTTATTCGCGTTTGTTATTGTTTTCTTCAGCAAAGTTGGGGCAATTCGTGTTTTATCTTCTCAAAACAACACGTAAAAAAATTCTTAAATGCGAATTAGCTAGACGGTACAGAAATATATTTTCATTGCTTGTCGTAAGATTCATACTGTTGGAGTTAAATTTTTATTTTCCACAATAAGCAGATCACGTGTTAATGGGTGTTGTTCTAGCAGTGCCTAATGGTGATCCTCTTGTTTGTGTCTTTTTTAATTTGCCCCAGTGTGTACATTTAGTTATTTAAAAGAACGTTTTTGCATGAAATTGGTTCTTGAGATGTCATTCCTTATAGTTGTCGAAGTTCGCAGGGGTGCTTGGAAACGCTGCCAATGTCTATATACAATACACCATTTTGCTAATAATCAGTTCCTGGTGAATTGTGGGTAGATCCAGTCCTTTGTGGGGTAAACGGTCAAAATTACAATTTCAAATTACGTCCTAAAATCGCCGTTTGCCCCCACAATGGAATAAATCTACCCACAATTCACCAGGAACTGATCATTACCAAAATGGTGTTTTCTGGCCTGTTCTAGATGGTTTTCGTAACTTAACTGATAAGATTGTATTTAGGTTGTATTTAGTTTGAAATACGTTTGAATGCATGAATAAAATTCGCGAGCAAGGGAACTGAACGGTAGGTACAGAAAAATAAGTGAATATGTTCACAAAATTCCAGCGAGAACTCAAGCAGTTTAAGGCCTGGGTTTGAGGTCTGATATAGACCCCCAGCAGAGTTTACCGTTCCGATCTAGAAAAGAAAACATGGCGGCCGGAACACGTGGAGTGCGTGAAGTTTATCTCAAAGCGTTTACCTTTCTAGAACGGCAACATCGGTATCCACACGGAGAAATGTTTAGATGTCGTTGTTTACGTCAACTTTTGGTGTCAACGGTATAGGTAAGTGTTCACTTTGTTTTCGTTTTCGTAGATTACCCTTCGCTACGAACAGAGCTGACGCGTACATTCCACAGGGCTTGAAACAAGCAAACCTTGTGAATCGACTTGTAAACGTTGTTTTTTGAATGATCTTGTATTTTTACTTTTGTCAATGTATCTATGAGACTGGTAGTGAACGCATAACCAAACTTCTTCCATGCCGCCCACCACACAACGGTTATTTGTGCCATTTATTGTTATCAAAGATTTAAATGTCTTGGCAGCTGGATCAAACGTTCGACAAGTGTAGAAAATTGGTTTCTGTTTCTGGGCAAAATGATAAGATGGTGGGCGTTTTTTTCGCTTTTGTTATTTTGGCTCCAGAAATTATAGCACAAGCTTAGCACAACAAAAGACGGTTTTTTGCAAACAGTTTAATTTCTCTTGACTGAAATACACCAATTATGTGGTTAACAGAGGCAGAGTAATGTACTTTCGGCCTTCAGAGATTTAACCTTAGTTGACAGATACTGAGATCATGAGGCAAGCATTACAAATCACAAAGCAATTTTGGGAAGACATGTAACACTGCAGCTGGGAATCTGTGGTTTTGTTATGCATTACACAGACAGTACAATTATTTAAAGGCCCAGTATTGCCCTTTATGCTTCACATGCCTCTGTTATTGTTTTGGTTTTCACAGGGGCAAAGCTTCTATTGTTTTTTAGTTCTAGCTATTTGCGCTGCAAACAATTGAATCGTCAAAATTTTCAACGTCACAAAAATGGCCGCTGAATTATCCCAGCGTGAAGTACTTAATGGGCAATACAGGGTCCTAAAGCTAGGTTAATTTAAGAGTTATTAATATTATTTCACCACTGCTACAGCAAACATGTTTTTGAGAATTTTTTTTTGCATAATGTTACATTATGATCTTTCCTTTCTACTATTTTTACAAATCAAAGGGGTTTGGTAGAATTTGTACCACACAGAGTTGTGGCGAGTAAAAACAACCTGGGGCATGTACCTGTATACATTTATTGTATAAAACCACCAAAGTGTTCACAGTGGACCATTGAGAAAGCAAACTAGCGTAAAATCACAGGAAATACAAGTGCTTAGAAAAACTGCCTAGAATGCCATAACTAGGGTAGATAATAACAAAGATGCACCCATTCCTTTGACATTTGACATGAAAACAGCCATTCACTTTTATGCAACATTACTCTTCAAAGTTTCAATATGGTAGCTGTTTCAAGACAGCTAGGAATGAAAGGTTACTACCATAAAAGCTCTATTAAGCCTGCCATCTCTATCAAACCCCCACCACCACCCCCCTCTCTAATACATGTAAGCCCCCCATTTGGAAGTTGTTTAGTCCCTTCTATTCCCTATTGCAAAATCATACTTCATTTGGCTTGTTTTAAATCCAAATTGGCTTGTTTTAAAGCCCAATTGGCTTGTTTTAAATCAAATATACACTGAAACACATACTGTTTGCTTCTCTTTATTTAACAAATAAAAAAACTTTAACCATGCTTTGTTCTGTTATATGGCACACAAGGAAGTGATGAGAGCACAAAAGAAGTAGGAGGAAGCACGAGCCACAGGCGAGTGCTTTTAACTACGTCTTGAGTGCTCCTGTCTCTTTCTTGAGTGCCTCATAGCAGAACAAAGCATGCTTAAAGCTTTTTTAATTGTTTTATGATGTAGCTTTTCCCACATTTGTACGTAAATTTGTTTCCATTTGTGAGAAACTGAGCAAATGTTACAACATGTATTCTCAGCCGGCATGCGGCGTCAGTGATTGTACACATTGTACATGTTGTGTCAACACTATATCTTGTTGTAAAAATTGTTTTTTAAGGGAGGCTAAAACCATTCAATTAAAACAAGCAGCAGCTAGAAATCGTCTTGTCAGTTCTATTGTATGACTGTAATATTTTAATCAAGGATTTCTAATGATTTTGAAAGTGTACACGCAGACAAATGGGGTCATCTGCTTGCTTTATACTCTCATAAGGCAAGCTTGATTTCAATAAAAAGATGCTCAAGCTATATAATAATAAATAATAAAATTCCACTGCAATTGTTTGAGTTTTGTGGAAAAACTGTTTTAAGATGAAAATGATGTGTTTCAGATTTGAAATAAATGATGCCTGGAAGTAAATATGTCCCCTCTGGCTTAATAGAGCTTTTATGGTGTATTTCTTGTCAGAGTAAAATACTTTATAACTATTTCTATGCTGTATTTACATTACATTACTTGGCAACTTAAATTTTAGTTCAATTGAGACTGTTGTTCCGACAAATTTCAGCGGTGAACAATGAAAACCTTAAAAAAACTCATTAATACGTCATGAAGGAAATACAAAAGTGAGTGTCTTTATATATCTGATAAAGACACGGATAAAGTTTACATCCCATTTTCTAGGACAAAATAACCCAAAATCTAAATTTTAGTGTAAGAATGGATAGATGTACAGTAAAGCTTTTTAAGCCGTTCAATAAATTCGCAATTCGTGGTTTATCAAGTCCTAAAACACGCGGCTGCGCCTAGTGTTTTAAACTTGATAAAACACTCCTGCTCATTTATTAAACATTACTTAAAATGCATCTGAATCGGCACTGTTTTCGCAGAAAGTTATCCGTCGATAGTCCCTTGACGGAAATACTCTATTATTTAATTGGTATTGGTTGCTTCGATTCATGTTAATTTAGTCCTTATGATTAAGTACAATGCATTGCAAAAAGTAACCGCCGAGCGGTTAGCTCAGTGTTAGAGCACCGGACTACCGTGCGGGAGGTCGCAGGTTCAAACCCCGGCTGGACCAACATTCAGGGTCTTTAAAATAATTGAGGAGAAAGTGCTGCCTTTGTAATGACATCTACAAACGGTTAGACTTTCTAGTCTTCTCGGATAAGGACGATAAACCGTAGGCCCCGTCTCACAACTCTTCATAATTCTCTGATTCTGTGGGACGTAAAAGAACCACTAGGGACGTAACAAAACTCTGGCAGTGACCACCCCTAGTGTCTGTCTTATATTACGGAGGCACTCATACTCAACTTCATTAATTGTAAACTGCGTTGTACGCAGTCTGGCAAAGTCCCCCGGCCAGTGTTGTAAAGCGCCTAGAACAGCTAGTGATATAGGCGCTATATAAATAGAGTTTATTATTATTATTATTATTATTATTATTATTATTATTATTATTATTATTATTATTATTATTATTAAAAAGTACAGTACCTGTAGAGAGTTTAGGATGGTAAAAGTGTACTGAAACGTAAGACCAGCCTCTGCGACGCTAAGAACACCAAACACCCACGTCATTCCAAGAAGAGGGAGTAGAACGATACATGCCTTGGCACCACTTTTCATTCTTTCCAGCTCGGAAGTTTCAGGGCTTTTTAATTTGAAGATTTCATGCACCACGAGACCGATGAACACCGCATTTATCTGATGATAGCGATTGTAAATAATACATTAAATACTGTTTTGACGAAAATGCCAGCGTTTAATTTGCTGCGATCAAGATAACCCATTGATTTAAATGGTTAATTTCTTCAAGCGGTACAACCTCTAAGTAATAGTTAAAACATGAGTGGAAGACCTTTATGGGCTTTAAAACGGCGAGCCATGTGTTTGTCGTGTTAACCAGTAGAGATCTGGATCAAATTTAATGCATACTAATTATCTGAGCAGGACCCTTTTTATGAAAGTTAATGCAGCAGTTTGTTTGTATTGGGGCTTAGAGAGTCATAACATATCAATTATTAATGAATTTTACTAGGTACGTCACACCTCGACATTGGATAAAGCAAACCTTAAACACACGGGATTATTATTCTCACACAAGTTCATTAAATAAGAAACCTAAAGTAATTTGTTTTGGCAAAAAGAAAGGGAAAGATTAACTTACCAAGCACACAACAATAACAGGAGTGGCAAAGGTCCAGACAAGATTGTTGGTAGAGGAAACCCAGCAACTACAAGGACAAAAGAAATGAAATTTGGTCTTAAAATAAAAACAAAATAGACATTCTAGATCAAATAAGCCTTTCTAAAAGAAATCAGGACATTGAATTTAGTAAAACGTAATTCGCTTTTAAAAATCGAACACACTATCCAGATCGAAGTGCAATTTGAAAATGTTGGTTTTCGAGGAGATGGGTAAAGCGGTTTCCCCCTTGAGCAAAGTGAAGAATCAACAACACTGATTCAAATTACATATCACCGAGCCCGGGACACTTGGCTGGGGGGTGAGTACTCTCCCCACTGTACCTCCATTGATCCCCTATAGCTAGCTATCTCAAAGTATATTCAAAAGAGTAGAGACACTCCTGCTACTTTTAGCAAGTAATTTTACCTTTAGGAGGGGGGGGGGGGGGGACACAATTTTTTTTTTACGGAGCCCATCTTAGTGTTGATGGTTTTCATGTGATGTCATCATCATAATAATGAAAATGTTATAAAACTGATATTTCACTGTTTTTTTTTATTTTTAGTTTTCACATGTGATATTCATGCAAACATCCTGAAGCAAAATCAGGAATTATGATTGTATGGTCTACTTTATTTCTTAAACCGACTTCCACGGCGGCCATGCTGGTGTTCTTCAGAGGGACACAAACATGGCGGATCCATACTAAGTTTTGTCATTTTCGGAAAAAAAAATATCTTAGCCATAACCTTATTCTTGCAAGTACTATTGAGCCAGAAATATCTATACCCGTCGATCAACCCCTTTGTTTCTGAATCTTATTCATGCGTACAAACGTATTTTATGGTATAGTTTGCTGTTGTAGAGTAAGTATTGTGGAATAGGGCCGAACTTGTGTTCAATAAATGTCGCATAAAAAAAAGTTATTGATGACAATAGTTTTTCCGATAATATCGTCAGCTTTTTCATTTGGAAAAATCATGAGGATATACGTATCCCGGGACATTTTTGAAAAAGGAAATTAGCACTCTGTTTTAGGTTTCAAGCTGATTGAAACTAGGTTATGTAAAAGGTATAACTGACTAATACGCTCACAAGTCGCCATGAACATAACTATGTACGCCACCATCTTGGTTAGAGGCGATCACAAGTGAGATCCCCACAATCACAGCAGGAAGACCTTTAAAAGTGAAAAAATGTCCCATCAGTAGGCTAGGAATTACACTACTTTGAATAAATTCAATGGCCTTAAATGGGCAGAGTCAGACATAAATCTGGACTGCAAATCCGTTTTTGAAATTCTGTAAGTCTCTGGAGAACAGTTTATAGTTATAGAAACACTTTTAAAATTTGGAGACAACTGACAAAAAATAGTGTTAACATTCCCCTGTTGCAAAACGGTTCCATTGTATGGAAAATTTGTTCGTATTTCTGTAACTATACGTTATACTGGTAATGAGGACCTTCATTAATATCGCAAGTCGTTAAAATGTGCTGTACTCCTTGGGATGCTTTTTTGATAAACCGACTGATATTTCAACTACATCAGCCAAATAATGTGCCTCCTGGAATATTTCTAAAATAAAATATATATTGGAATCGCAGATGGTTTAAAGAGAGAAGTCATCCGGGTTAGTGTAGTCCTGAGAAGGACTGTTTGTGATGACGGCCTGAGCAGAAGTCATCATCAGAGTCAAAGTCTATCGATGACTTGCGCTTGTGTTGATGATGACTTCCACTAAGAAAAAAACGTTTCATTATATGACTGGCTCTTTCAGCGGTCAAGATGAATCTTGACCGGTCGGGATGGCCCGTTCGCCCCGCGTTTTACTGTCGTTTAATAGCGTCCTTTGAGTTATATAATAAATCCTTTATTGACCAAGCTTTTTCTGTCAAGATGGCCGGATATTGGCCTCGTTCATTTTTGCGTGTTTATGGACCTCAACTTCGTGTCGGTCCATACACACGCAAAAAAAGAACCGCCATCTTGACCTTACGCTTGGCCAGTAACCCATATATATAATGTCACCAAAAACCATCCTTTTCACGACTACACTCACCCGGACGGTATATTTGTACATACTTTGTATTTCTGAAATACGTTACAGCCTGTTTCCATGGGTATCACCTTTGCACCCACCGTGGAAACATCCTCGAGTTTGCAAAATGTATTTCGCCAACATTCACTACTTTCTGCTACTTAAAAGGTTGAAGACCTTACCCCAGGAAACTGCATAGAACAGACGCATTCTGACCAAGGTATTAAACACTTTGACGACCATCAAGTACAAGTAAACTCCTTCAAATAACATCCAAGCAAATCCAGCGAGGTAGAAAAAATGGATCAATGCTGCCACGAGGACACAAACACCCTAAACAATGCAGAAGGAATAATTATTTATGGTTCTTGAGTCACCAACGCAAATCAACCATCAATAATCGAGTCAGGCTCTTGTCATGGGAACGTGCTGCACTAAACATTTAACTCTCAAAATCTCCATTTGGGTTTCAGCAACACAGTTGAAAAAAAAAAATTAAAATAAATGAATGTGAGACCTCAGTATTGTACAATTATATAGGGGCCCTATATAATATAAAATAAAATAGAATAGAATAGAAATGGTTCTAATTATAATGTACAATTAAAAGATAACATTTACAAGTAACAACTAGACATAAGGTGATCTATGAAAAGGCTAATTAACTAATCATGAAAACTAACTCTGGTTGCAAATAATTACACTTTAGTACACTCTAATTTTGTGGACGGGAGTCTAAGTTTCTCAATACTCCTTGTCCTTGTCCAATGCGCCCTTATTATAGGAAAAATAATGCGAACAAAACTGTGGACAACGGTTGCTTAATTTAGCGTATGACTCCCGTGCCTTTTCTCTAATTGGTGGCTGGCGCAAGGCGCACCGTGAACAGTGAACGGTGTGTTTAGGGAAATTGCATGAGGCGAAAGGGAAAAGACTAGCGGCGAAAGTCGGATGGCGGAAGGTGCATGGAGAATACCAGAAGCCAGCAGATGGATAGTAGTAAGAGCTACATTAAAGTGGAAACTGCTACCTGAACCAATTAATAAAATTTCGTGTTCTCTGCTGTATATGTTAAAACATTATCCTCATCCCTAGACACTTTAAAAACACATTTATTTGCGTCTTGAATTACACGACGTGCACAAAAACAAACGAAAAACATTGTCCATTAACGTAGTTCACCTTCGTTTGGGAGGCATCAATCCCGGTAAGGAAGACAATTTGTGCAATTGCTATGGCAACCACAAGATTGAGGCGAATTTGAATGTGTTCCTGTCGCAAATTCCTGAATGTAAGAATAAATAACATTTTATTTACTAGTATCGATATGGGCGAATCATACAAAGGCATGATAAGCATTTCTTCTGCGAAAGAGTGGAAAAACAAACTACATATCTTTTAACTTGTTCTAACATATCTTTTAACGTGTTTGTTTTTATGTCGCGCAATGCACTACAAGAAGTAAGCCTTGCTTTACTCAATACAGAAAGGCGCTTGGGTATCCAATATTTTTATATTCACTCTTGGTCTTCTTTTTCGTGAAAACACGTGTGAACCCTATAAATTACGTACTTTTTTGTTTTTAACTGCGAGCGGTTTTCTATTACAATGTCGCCTTCAGATTGCGCCAATAAGAAACACTCCGTTTAATTAAACAAGGAACACATTTTTAATTTACATGAGGGTACCATATGCTATGATAGTAAGCACTTCTCCAGTTAGAGAAAGGGCACAGCCAATGTATGTGATCACGTCCAACGCCACCCTGTGTTTTGCAGATATTCGCTATAGGAACAAAGGCATACTTTTGTTAGGCTAGTTTCATTCCGTCGATTGTTTGCCATAGTGTCCTAAGGCGCTGTTACACTGTGCAATGTTTCGCGCAACTTGTGTCGCAACACCATTGCGAGACATGTTGCAAGAAACATTGCACCAAGTTTAACATACCCTGCAACGCCTGCAACGGCCAAAATCGTTGAGAGACAAGTTGCACTCTCTGCAACGCAACGCAAGAATTTGCAACGCAAGACTTTTTGTTCAGTGGCTGAATTTAAATTTCAAGGGAAAAACCCGCTAGTGCTCTTGGGAAACAATGTGGTGATATATCTTAAGTATATACCTCTTACCAACTCGGACCGAGTTTTTTCCCATTGATTTATGGCCCAAGCGCGAAGGACGCTGGCCATAAATAATCGGCAAAAACGAGGATCAGTACGAACCTAGAAAACGAGGTTAGTAAGATATTTATTATATCTCTAAGGTTTATCCTGCGCGCCGAAAGAAAACTAGTTGAAATCAAGCGGGCCGTACCGTTCATAGAAAACGACAAAACGCAAAACGCAAAATTGACCAATCACAGCGCGCGTACTAAGTGAGAGATATAATAAAATTTCGTAATCTCAACTGAGATCTAAAGTTATTAAGTCGCCAGAAAGACAGGAATAGTGTACCTTGTGTCCCCTGACTTGCATCAGAATAGCAAAGTTAGTAAGATGATTACAAGAGCAAGTGATTTCGTTGTTCACTATTTTTACTAACGAGCACCCTCTGCCAGACCAGGCCCCGAGCAATTCAGACCTAAAAGAATAAGAAACTATATATTTTATCAATGTCATCAATGGTCTTTTCCGGTAAGAGATGTTCAGTGTGTACAGATTTCTTATACCTTAAGAGGAAGAATACTTTCCTTACGACCTTTTATACCAAGAAAGCCTCTGATTTGCGTTGAGGACAATTTAGGTTAATAACAGGGAATGCATTAAACAGCTAGAGAGCGTTAACTCCTATAATGAAAAGTCTTGATTGCTATTTTCCATTTTTTTTATGCTTAATTATGCTTATAATTATGCTCATGGTGGTCCTGTTCACACTTACAAAACGTAAAGCTCTTATGCTTATGCTTATGTTAGCGTCTTTCTGGCCTTACTTGATTGAGAAATCCCAGAAAAGACAGTGTGGTTTCTCTTTGTCCTTTGCTTCCTAAAAGTGTAGGCAAGGAAATTAGGAAATCGTTGACAAGCTACTTGATTTTGTCGATCAACTTGAGAAAGAGATATTCAATTCCAGTATACCTTGTCGTAACTGAGTGAAATTGTAACATTTTCGTCTAGGATACCAGTGGGTGTTGGATCTACTCTGCCAGCTATTACCATACTCCCCAACTTTAGGCTTCGAACATTTTGGCTGTATAAAGAGGAAAAATAAAGTAATCGATGATAAATCTCATCTTATTTTACCAGCTTACAAATTCGTCAAAAATTTCAATATTTTGAAAGTAACTTCGTGTTATTCACACATTTTGAGGGAAGGCGTTTAAAGTCAGAAGTTCGTAATTGCTTCAAGCTTTAGCTGGTTACTAAGCCTCTTACCCATAGCCATAACAAGTATAAAATTTCGAATTAACTGCTCCTTCACGGATAAGACAGTGCATATTTCTTATGACCTATTACCCAAGAAAGGTATAGCTGTTACAAATTGATGTTATGGAGCGAGGAATGCCTTTACCATCCTTAGTACATTTAAGATAGATTATACAAAATGAAAAGTAGTTTGGTCGTAGTCTGAATTATCTTGGTCGCCATCTTGGATGATATCACAGGCTAACTATAGGGAATACTTCGACAACAATTGACACTAATTATTTTGGGAGCAAAAGCTTTTCGTAGTATGCCTTACACTAGCAACAACCTAGTGTAGCAGAGGAGGAGTCTCAACAATTCCCACTCGTTTTGTCCAGGATGAGGTTCGATATGGCCTTCATGTCCGACTGATTGGTCACTGCAAATGTTTGCAATAATCTAGATGCTATTACAGTATGCCGTTCACTAAACCCACCCGTTCCACTGGACAAGCTGTTGATCCTTGACAAATTGCTCTATGTCATTGTAAACAATGAGGACAACAACAGCGTCTGAAGCAAAAAAAAAATAAATAAATAATAAATAGATAAAATAAAAAAAATACTAATAATAATGAAGTATTTTATGATCAACAGGGAACTCACCCAGTTCAACTCACTCAACAATAAAAACAACGACAATAACAAGAAAAAGGGTTGTCCTCTACCTTTTCCTTCGAACGTCTCAGGAGGTATGGAAATACTCGCCCATCTTTCCTCAGCTAAGTATTCGGTCTCGTTCAGGTAGAAAGCAACTACACCTTTGTTATCCGCTGGTAATTTCTGGATCTTTATTGCTGCAGGAAAAGTTTATTGGAAAATAAACTCTACGGAGATCTTGAGCATAGAGATGTTTATGTCAGAAAACATCAATCTCATATCTCAGATCTCAGGAAATTGTTTAACAAGGGTCTAACGTGGTATTTCGTGTTATGAGGGAGCCTACTATAACTAAATTAAACTACATTTAAGATTAGTGTAAATGAAACTTGAAACAAAACTAATGCAAAATGAAATTAAATAGCTTGAGATAAAATGAAAATAAAACGAAATAAGCGTTTTCACACAGTCTCTTACACCGTGCTGCGAACTATGATCGCCTTTAACTCACCGAAGTGTTCTTTCGAGATGACTCTGCTTTCATATGCTTCATAATGGATCCTGGCGTATCTGATTGCAAACGATTCCAATTCTCGAGTAGCTAGCAACACGTTAATGTCATTCGCTTTAATCTGTTCTGTTTTCAAGGACTTGAAAAATCTGCTGGTTGCATTTATCGCAATCTAGGAAGAGAAAGCAAATCACATGCAAGAGAGAGAGAGCAACCAAATTAACTGCCAAAGTCATGAATTAATAAGAGCTGCCCGATTAAGGAAAAAAAGCAGTATATAAGGTGGTTTTAAAGTGGCGGTAGTATAATTTGAAAATGGTGACGGCTGTAATACCTACAAGATGACTTTCTTTCAGGATAATTTATTGTCTTGCGATCGCGACAGGTCCTTAGGTGCCTCCATAAGTATGATAATTCTCTTCTATGATATCAGTCGTGGTTATCCTTGTACTTTTGTAAAATTCAAATTCCTTTGAACAACCAAGGCACTAGTTTCTCAGTTTAACTAAATCCCGCTAAATTTGAACAATCTTTGGACTTCAAGAATACTGCTCATTCCAATGGTACTGTTATTTCGCTAACGCAGTGAAAACAAGGGGACGAGCTTGTATATAGCCTGTTATGCAAGCTGATGTCACTTATTTTGACAAATAATTAATTTAGACAAGTTCAATCAATGCTATACAGGGTTCTTACTTGAAGAGAACTGTTCTCCTTTGCGCTGAGAGCCTTAATGTCTTTAATGAAACAATCCAGCTGCAATCAAATAAAGAAAAGTTAAGTTATTCTGACCACTGAAGAAAGCAAATGACACCTTTTAGCAGACTAATTAGCAACTTAAAATTTTATGTTAAGTTTCGAAGATGTCATGCTGTCTTTTTCGGAACTGTAAGTGGAAAGAGTGTACAAATACAAATACAAATACGATATACAATAGGATGTTGTTAGACTGAACAAACGTCTCTGCGTGGGTGGACTTAACCGATCCATCCAATTTCAAACCTCGTGGATGCCTCTACAACATCATAAACAAATCAGACGGTCGAGTCTTTCATCGATAATTGTCATTATGAATAGCAGTGTCTGGATAACTAACGGCATTGTGTAATTCAGTTTCAATTAGACCCAATTGCAATTTAGACCAATTGAAAATGGTTCAGAATTCGAAGACACAACCCCTACTAGAACTTCTCTTTGTCGGTTATATGTAGAATAGATGGTACTCTATATTATCAGTAGCCAATAAAGGGAGGTTAATTCCCATATCAGATTCCTTTCTAAAACGAAAAAGTTGATTCTTTACCCTGTCCTTTGCGGAGTATTCGTCTTGTGTAGCTTTGTTCTCAGTGCAATCCTCTGCTATAAAAAGTTCAGCTCTAACAGTGGGTAATGCAGTCGTCTCCTTTGCTTTAGTTAAGGACATTGTTGCTGTAGATCTGGGCGAGACTGTGTTAGCAAAGAAAATAGTTGTTATGGATGGTGTGGTCAATCCAGATCTCCTCATTGTTTCTGCGGTTTCTGTTGGTTCTGCAGCTGATAAAATTGTTCTTTTTACTGTTGCTGTTGCAGCTTTCGCCGATGTTGCTTCAGCTGCTACTACTACTCTTGTTGTTGCCAATGTTGCTGAGTTGTTCACTGGTTCTGTTGCTGTTGTTGTTGTTGTTGTTGTTGTTGTTGTTGTGGTTGTTGATGATGATGCTGTTTCTTTCAGTGCCGCCGATGTTATTGTCGTTGGCGATATCACTGCCCTTGCCACAGTCGAAGTCGTTGGGGAGAACAAAGTTGCCATTACTTCTACAAAGGTGATTAATTCAGAAGTTGCAGTCCTTGCTATCTCTGGCCTCGTCGTTGTTTCTACCCCTGGAAAAAAAGATTTTCACCTTCTAACGACGCGTCTGCAACTATACCGGAAAGATAAAAGTTAGCTCCGGGAAAGAGAATGGATATTTTCAGAATTTTTTTTAGAATTCAGTCCCATGTGAAAACATTAATGACGCAGATAATGACGGAGACATCTGCTACTACTGCTTCTACTGCTACGACTACAATTACTTAACAATAGCGATAAAAACGATAATAACGATAACGATAACGATAACGATAACGATAGCGATAGCGATAGCGATAGCGATAGCGACAGCGATAGTGATAACGATAACGATAACAATAACGATAGCGATAGCGATAACGATAGTGATAACGATAACGATAACGATAACGATAGCGATAGCG
Organism: Pachyseris speciosa; assembly: GCA_016490735.1. Classification (NCBI taxonomy): domain Eukaryota; kingdom Metazoa; phylum Cnidaria; class Anthozoa; order Scleractinia; family Pachyseridae; genus Pachyseris; species Pachyseris speciosa. Next base: position 511,758 of record JAEMWC010000472.1, read on the forward strand.
ATAGTGATAACGATAATGATAACGATAACAATAACGATAGCGATAACGTTAACGACAGTGATAACGATAACGATAGCGATAGCGATAGCGATAGCGATAACGATAACGATAACGATAGCCATAACGATAGTGATAACGATAACGATAACGATAGCGATAGCGATAACGATAACGATAACGATAACGATAGCCAAAACGATAACGAAAACGATCACGATAATGATAATGATAGCAATCAATCACTAATATAATGATAATAAAACATGTTACTGGGTGTTGACGAGGGCGCTTCCATAGCTAGACGCTATATAAACTAGCCATTTGAACACCTAACCCAAGGGGAGGTGGATAGGGTTAGAGGTACGTATTCTTAAATAAAAGTTATTCCAACGACAGAAAATAGCGAGCTCAAAATTGTGTCTAGGTCATCAAAGATTTACCATTAGGCGATTGATTCTGCACAGTGGCCATCTTATCTTGACCGTTTCAGTCTTGTACTTATATTGTCGGCTTCTCATGATGTAATTTCCTTGCTTGCTACGTTTTTTGACTTACTCTGTTCACAGATGTAGTAGTTTTGTTTACGACAATCTTCTGCAACCAAGTTTCCTCCAGTCGTATTGACCAGAAAGCAGCGATTTCCTTTGAGACCTGCTAGTGAGGTACCTATAATCCTGTCGTCTACCTGTATGGGGATGTCTTCATCTGCATCCCACCAAAAGCCTCTATTGCGCTCCCACCTACAATATGAGATAGCAAATGTCATCACAACGATTTTGCATCTTTCCAGCAATATCATTGCGATATGCTACGACATTGTACCAGTATAGATCCCGGTGAAAACATCTTTGCATGTGTCGTGAAGCATGGGTAAAAAGGTCAACTTCAAATAGCATGCGCTTGTTAAAAAGATCTACAACTTATCGTCAATCTCACCTCAGTGCAGTCCAGAACTTGTGTTCGTTATGACTTTGGACTTCTTCAATGGCCTCTTTGAGACTGTTAGGTTCATTAATTCTCGCCAGCCTCCTGGGATCTTTACATTTGTCTGATAGATCATCTCCTTTAGTTTTTTCATTGCTTGGATGGTAGGTCACAGACAAACACACTTGCAACCCTAAGAACAGAAGATCCTAAGTGAATCATTGTAATGAACCCGGAATATAAATTATTCAGGTATTTGGCACTTTGAAAGTTAACGGCATAATAAATTAATTAAACTTAACACATAAAGGTTATTTTATCACTTCCACATAGTAAGAGAAAAACTCACTGTCAAGATATCTGCCTTTATGTCACTTTTGGGAAGAACCCAAAATCCAAGATGGTTCGATGAGGTTTGCTACGCTTTGGGATCTTGAGTTCATTTAGATGCGATGAGACGTCATCATGACAGACCATGGTGGACATATTGTTGAGACGTTAAATTTAATTGTCTCTGCTTTCTTAGAGTATGGGACAATATTCGCCCTTCCTTACCTCCCTAAAACAATGCATGCATGGGTTGGGTGTGTGGGTGAGCTCAAATATGGACTGATATCGGCTGCCAGTGGCGCCTTTACATGCAAACGTCCAATCTTACCCTACAGAAGAATTGTATACCGCCATGAGACTATGTGACACGTGCGGTATATCCATTGCAAGTCTACGAGATGTAAATTCTGTGAAAAAAGAAACCACCTTCTCCACATAGTTTTAACAAAGAAAAGTTGAAGGTGACCAATGAAATAGTGTGTTATTCTCGCGGAAATCAGTATTCACTAGCTTTTGAGCATAAAGGAAATAGATAATACAGCAAAACACGGCAACTCACCAGTTACGAACACTGAAATTTGCAGTAGGAATTTACAGCTTGTTAAGTGGTTGAAGTAGGGAATCCTCATGTTTGCGAGTCAATCGTATTGTTGCAACCATCCCACGCGCGCTGGAGTTAAAGATACTAGCGGATTAGAAGGGCAAGAGTTGAGATCGCAAACGTATTTTTGCCAGTTGCTGTGTTTTCAAGGTTGGTAATTTGGCCGATCTCCAGATTTTCCAGCTGCGTGCTTTGTTTTCTGCGTGCGTTCACCCTATGACTCAGGGAAAATAGCTTTTTTTAGCTTCCAGCTATGAAAATTTAATGAGACTATTCGCTTGCCAGTGTTTTACGACCATTTCGTGTACAATTAATAGTTTTGGGAGCTTCAGTTAATTAAGCCACAGAATGGAACAATGTGTGTTGACTTCTATATTGGATTAAGTGTGACACCGCACTCGCAGTTAGGGTCAAAATACCGAGTTTACCAAAATTGGGAAGTTTTGAAGAGATTTCATGCTAAAACCGAAATTTACTATAAAGTCTCAAAAATTGCGATTTACAAAGAAATCAAACAAATGCCGCAAGAATGTGTTTGCTCTCCATACCTTTATTCATAAAAATCTGAAACTTTCATAATTCCTCGAATTGAAATAAGGAACCCTTCATGTAACATTATGAATGTTGCGCTAAGCCTAAATTGTACTATTGTTTTAAATTTGATAATTTAAATGATTGTTAACCAGCTTTCAGCTTGACGTACTCTCTGCAGGCGAACGTCAAAGCAAGATAATTAAAGAGCGAAGTTCACCTACTATCTTTTAAAGCCTGGACTTTCAGTTCTCTATCGTGTCTTCTTGAATTCCTATTTTAAATTGGTTTGTCTTAGCTGGAGGCTAAAAGACATTCATCACCTTGTCGATAGGGCATTAGAAAAAACTACTTCATGATATTAATAATACAATACCGTTGGTCGGTCTTGCCACATGCAGAAAATTATAATTTAAAATTGGCTCTTATTTCAGCCTTAACTTCTTCAATCAAGGTACCGTTAAGCAACTTAATTAAGTTGGGTTGCTACGAATGTTCCTTATATTCAATGTAAATAAATAAAAAAATGTCTAAAAACATGACTGGATAGAGTTCATGAGTGAAAAGTGTTTGCTCGAAATGCTGTCTTAAATTGTGTCTCAGCAAATATATGGAAGCAATATGTTGTTATTTTTGCCAGGTAAACTTCCAAGCACCGAGAAAATCTGACCGAGCGAATTTTCACGAGAATGCAAAATATATCACGGACTCAGAAAGTTTTAAAATAAAAGCTTTTGAAAAAAGCAAGAGATAGTGGCTAACTAGGTCATTTAATTATTTATCGTTGATGAAAGAAAGTTTCATTCAATCCAGCAAATTTATGGAATTACAGGGTAGGGAAATTAGCTAGTATTCAACGTGGAGAAAATGATAAGATACATTTAGAGAAATTATGATACATTTCGGACATTTTCTAATAACCAACTCGTTGTTGATTCATTTATGGGCACTATTTACCTACCGGAAACGCTCAGAATATTAGAAGTGTAATCAATTTTCATTAGGTTTAAAGTCCGGTAAACAAGTATTTGGCAGGATGTCATGTGCTATATGAACACACCTTAGATTACTAGTTGATGAACTGGAACGAGAGAGTCTAGATCTGTGGGTGTTAATATATCGCATTCTAGCGTAACTTGTTTCTCTAGTACTTGAGATCGTCATGCACATAAGACGCTCGGTCGAAACAACTTAAGTCCATGGCCAGCTCACAGAAAGAGAATGTTCCGTTAAATCGCAAAACAGCTACAAACTGGCGTTTTCTGAATAACCTCAAATTACTGCACAGCTATTTTCATGAACCAAATACGAAATACGTTCATATTAAAACATTGCCACCCAGAGCCAGGTTATAAGTGTTGTATGTAACTCAGCAAATGTTGAGTTATATTTGAGGAAGCTTTAATGCATCCTTTTGTTAAAAGAGTAAAGTGATTAATTAGCTAAGGTTGGGGGCGACTTGGATGTTATGAGAAACTCGGCGAAGGTTAAGGGCTGTAAGGCGACTTAAAAGAAGAGGTTAAGGCAGGTGGATAAATTTTCCGTGCAAAATAAACGGTAAAAGACTGCAGTATTAATATCACACGCGTACGTTGTTGTTAGTCGTGTGTTTCTAAATTAAACTGATAAATAATTTAAGCAACCTCACTCGTGAGAACCTTTCATGCAATATCATTTATTACTTGCTAATGATATTTCCTTCGTAATCAACAAATAACTATTATTAAGAAGAACATCCTCTTCCAGATGGAAGTTCAAAATTGTGTTCACTGATCAGTTGAGTCTGTGGCGATACTTTTGTCATCCAAACACTTGTATAATGTATGCAGCTCTATTTCTCGAGTGAACACATAATTTATGCTGATATACGCAAAAAAGCATAGCCACCAAAAGTATTAATTACTCGCCAATCTAATTGTGACAACTTTATTGTCACTGACTTTTTTCTGTTGTGAGGTGCAGTTTCCAATCCTTCTTGTTCTGTCGCCATGACGAAAAGCATTGCTATTCCGTTTAGGAATATTCTTAAAAGTTCAAATGATTTTAGGGCATCGCCAACTAATTGATTTTTTGGAAAAAAGAAAGAGCTAAATCGTTCCAAAATGTAAAGAAAATTATAGTGTGTTGGGGTAAACTAAACCGAGGGATACGTTGTGTTATCTACTGGTGGAAAATCACACAGCTGCCAAGGAGGTAAACGATGACAAAGACAAACAAACAAATAAACAAAGACAAAGGAAACAAACTTCAGGCTACGATCTGTGTCTTTAATCAAAGAGGACGTGCAACCATGAATTGTATTAAACGCCATTTACATCGCATCTACTTAAAAAAGAAAAAGCATTTTCTAGTTTGTCGCGGAATTTCTTCCTCCATTAAATCTACAACTCCGAGAAAAAACTCGTTCCTCAGCTACTCTTTTATAAATGCGTAATAAAGGACACACCCTCGACTATTCTTTTAGAAAAATGTAATAAGTGGAAACGACATCTAAAGGGAATTCTGCTATTATTTTTACTGAAAAAATGGAAAAACAAAGTAAGGAGAGTATATTTGAGAAAGGCTTTGTGGAACTGTTGTTCTGAGTTACCGAGCCAAGCCACGCCAATTCCGAACCATCTGTTTGGAACTGAAGGAAACAGTCTTGGGAAAGTTTTATTTTCCAGTCACCAGTAAAGATGTTTGCTGAATTACGAAAAATACTTTTTTAACCATTAAAAGATCAGTGGTAATGCAAACTGAGTTTCCTTTCGTCTGGTAAACGCCAGTCGTCTTTTTTTCTGTTTTCTCCAAGATATCTAAACTATACCCATCAGATCGCTCTTTGTAAGAAGAAAGCTACTTGACTATAGTTTAGCTCCCAGCTGTAATTTGTGGTACAGATGTATAAACTGCCTTCTACATTCTGCAATTTTTTTTAATTCTATTCCCTTCATTTTTGGCAATTAAGTTCAGATTTAGGTTCGGCGGGAAAAGAAAACTTCTTCATAATTTATGACTGTTTCAAGGAAGGCTATAGAGATTCCATATACAGGCCTCCATTACCTTGTGTTTGTCCTTCTTTTTGAAAAATATAAAAAGATGAGTGCAACAACAAGGTCCTCCGTGCTAGAAATTCAGGCTTCAGTTGCCGTAGTCCTACGTCGTATTTCTGAAGTCCTGAAACTGAACCGTCTCTTCAGAATTTTCGTCACTATTTACGCTAAAGTTGTTCATTTGATAAAAAATGAACAAGAATCACTGAATAAACGGCCGTACGCTCAATCAATTTTAACAGGAACATAATGTAATAATATAATGTAACATAAAAATAAATGAAGGAATAAAAATTGGGATGTATCAACTATAAAACTGGTCAAAAAGGCAGCTAAGAGAATTATCCTCCTCTCGATGTGCAGCATCATTACAATAAATCACATCTGCTCAAGATTTAGTCATGTGATAGTCACGTGTCTACAGGAGGCATACATTTTTCCTCGTAGAAAACAAAGGCATTGTCGTATCCAGTTGGTGACCGAGAGACCGCTTCGTTGCCCCTGCTTTTCAACTCATGTGCGTCACTTTTCATGACTTTGCTCGTCCACGTGTCGCTTATGTCTTTAGGTGATGACAGAGGAGCTCCGATACTCCTCGCGTCTTTCCACTTTTGTTTCTTACGCTTGAATTCTGCACGCACATCTCCATTTCTCACAACATGAAGTATGAAGATGAAGAAACCCTGGAAAACAGACAAAATAATAAAAAAATTCCTTGGGTTTTGGGAAAGTAAGCATCGCATATAGCACATTATGCCGCATGTTACTGCTTCTTACTTGTTTCAAAAGAGAAGGTTAACAAATCGAACTATTTAAAGATTTTCTTTCAGATTCAATCCAATTTAGGTCTTAAAAGCTCGACATTTCGAATTTTCATTTATGCATCTCTGGTACCTTCTATGTTAACTGAAATCAAATTTTCCAGATAGAAACACACAAACAGAGATTTGCGCTCATCGCTTTACATGCATTAAGAACAGTACCTGTAGAGAATTGAGAATGGTGAAGATGTACTGAAATGCAAGACCAGCATCACTGACGCTAAGAACACCAAACACCCACGTCATTCCAAGAAGAGGAAAAAGAACCACAAATGCCTTTGCGCCTTGTCTTAGTTTTTCCAACTCAGACGTTTTATGGCTCTGCATCTTCAGGATTTCACGAACCACTAGACCGAGGAGAACTGAGTTTACCTGAGAACGGTAACCAAAGCTATTTAACTAAAGTTTTCATAACGGAAAGTTGATGAATCTTATTTTCAACATATTACAATGCCCGTGGTCCATGAATTTCTTCAAGCGACTTAATGGCTAAAATGTAAATCGAGGGATGTTCCCTTTTAGGTCCGTATTTATTATTGATGACGTCATATGAAGCTTCAATAACGTTGTGAATACTTATTCCTGGCCTTCTTGGATTTCACGATTGAGATACCAACATTTACCAAAGTGTGTTAAAAAGAGAACTGAAGGATTTAAAATGATATAGCAGCCGTATAGTTATTACAGCAAAAAATTAATTGCCCCAGCATTCCAGTTTCTTCCATTTGTCTCTTGTTCTCATAGGTATGTTTATATTGCTTTTGTTCGCCGTATTCTTTCCTTTTTAATCGAATTGTTAACTACTTCTCTTATCTTAATTAGTTTTTAGTCGCATTGTCACTGAAAAGCCCCATAAACTATTGTAACGCGTTCCAAACTAATTTGTGGTATTACATTTTAGAGAAATTCCGTGCATGATAACAACAACGCACTGAAGAATTTTGTCAATCGGTGCGAAGTAGGGCATTTCATCGGAGGAAAATTTGGTTTCCGTCAAGTTCATAGGAGGCACGATTTAAAATATGACAATTCCGTCAAAATCGCACTATTTATTCCATTTTGAGCAAGCCTAATGACAAGAATACATTTTACTTTTTCCAAATTAGAAATTCCGAATTTCGGAGCCCCTCAACACTCATCCGAGGAAAAACGGTCATTTCTATTTAACTTGAGAGGTATTCCGAATTTCGGAGCCCCTCAACACTTATCCGAGGAAAAACGGTCATTACTATTTAACTTGAGAGGTATTCCGAATTTCGGAGCCCCTCAACACTTATCCGAGGAAAAACGGTCATTTCTATTTAACTTGAGAGGTATTCCGAATTTCGGAGCCCCTCAACACTTATCCGAGGAAAAACGGTCATTTCTATTTAACTTGAGAGGTATTCCGAATTTCGGAGCCCCTCACCACTTATCCGAGGAAAAACGGTCATTACTATTTAACCGTGAGAGGTATTCCGAATTTCGGAGCCCCTCACCACTTCTCCGAGTAAAAACGGTCATTAATATTTAACTGTGAGAGGTATTCCGAATTTCGGAGCCCCTCCACACTTCTCCGAGGAAAAACGATCATTACTGCGGTTTAACTTGATAGGTATTCCGAATTTCGGACCCCTTCAACAGTTATCCGAGGAAAAACAAATTACCATTATTATTTAACTTGAGAGGTTTTTCCGAATTTCGGACCCCTTCAACACTTGTCTAGCTTGGAAAAAATAAAAACGATCATCGGAGATCTTCGGCTAGGAAAAACAATCTGTTCTATCCAACTCGAAAGGTTGTCCGAATTGCGGGCCCTCTCAACACATGTTCTAGGATTAGCACAGTCTTTACAAACCAGTAAAAGAGACGCGTTTCATTACTGTTAGAATTAAACACGTTACAATATAAAATGAAATTTTGAACAAGATCTAACGAAAAAATATTTACTACTTTCATAACTATTGATGATAACACATATATTGTATTTCAATGAAAACAAAAGACAGCCTGTTACTGAGCGCCTTCGGACGAGTTCACCAGCTTTCTCTCTGAGATTTACAACAAATTTACTTTTTCTCCTTCCTGTTTGCCCAACGAAGATGCTGTTCCTCCTCACCTTCAAGCCTGCTAGCATCCCATTTCCTAAAAAAATGGCAACACTTGCATCAAACGAGAACTGACTAACATATATCACATTAATATAAAAACACAGCCAACGGCTTCTGTAAAATCTGATTGCATGTTTAAGTTGTTTAATTGAGGTCATTTAAACAGTGTAAAATAAAGTTCAAGTTGAAGTTTTAGAAAAGCGATGGCCGAACAATCTAGACGATTGTCTGAATAAAGGCGAAACAAGGCATTTTACGTTCCATGCAACCACTGAAGAGAAAGTTTCCTACCTGGATTATCCTTTCCTTTTTTATGGGCCGACGGCGCGCTTACATCCAGTAAACATCAACATTCTAGTCCTTTCGAACTTTTCAAAGCAACGCCATTTCCGACAATCTTCGCTTTACCGTCAACAACCCGTAATGGACCACAACTTCGCTGCTTGGGACGATGTTGTTATCAGGAACTGAAACACTGATTACTAAAGCAAGGCTAGTGATTAACTAACAGAGCTCTTATGTGCTGACTTCTGCTCACTATGACTATTTTCTTAGCATTTACATGTTCTCACGGTTCATATTTGTTTAGAAGAGGTGTGAAAAGCGGCAAAGAAACAGAATTCTTTGTTCAACTGATTTTTTTGCATAGATTTTTTCTGTAGCAGATGACAAACCAGACTTTAAATGAGGGGCACTGGCGCTTCAAAGTTTCCAAATAAAAATCTGGTTTCGAAATCTACTGGGTTGCAGTTGTCAGTTGCCACAAACACAGTTCATCCCTTTAATCTAGATTCAGTGGTCGGTTTTGTTATTGTCAAGTTGCAATCAACGCGGTCATTTAAAAAATTACACTAACCTAATGTAAGTTGATAATAATAATAATAATAATAATAATAATAATAATAATAATCACTTTATTTAAGTCTCAAATGTATTTAGCCGAGCACAGATGCTCTACTAATTGGGGAGACTAAACCAAATTAACTCTAAATAAATCAAATGAAATCAAATGTTGATAGTTGGTACCGTCAGTGATACAGCAAGGTTATAGAGTATATAACGTCCCTTGTCTGTCCCGTAGTTGGTAGATATATGTTCGACTTGTGGTGTGAGAAAAAAAATTCTTCCCAGGGTCGTTCAAGGTGACAGAACTATGCTTGGAAGCCGGCTTCTAATCTTTCATTTCCGATAAAGTGAACGATAACCTATTCTTTGTCCACAAATTTAATCTAAAAGGTGTTACCGACGCAATGAGATGCGGGTGTTCGTGTCGTTGTTCGAAATGGAACTGTCGAATAGCCCATCAAACATTCCTGATGTCTCCACTGCTTCGCTTGAAATATTTCAGACGATAGTTTTGATGATACGTGTTCGAGTTCTTGCACTAATTTATGTCATAGTATTCCAATCAAGGAAACTGCTTCTGCTCCTTCTGACAGTCGAACGATCAACGAACGATCTTTGTCAGTTCAGACTCGGAACCCGAAATTGAAGTATTTGACAAGACCGCGACCTCTTGTGAGTATTAACATTTGCCTGAATGTGTAATTTCCCTATTTTATAACTTTGGTTGTCTAAGCTAGATTTTTACATGGTATTCTTTTCAGTTCAACGAACGATCGTGCGTGTGTGAAATGAGGCGTAAGTTCAGGTTACTGTAAACGCTCGGGGATAAAAATTTTCAACATTAAAGTTTTGCTCTTGTTGATTAGACGAATAATTAATGTATCAATTAGCAAAAGAAAATTTCCAAAAAAGATTTCCGTGAACAGTTAATAAATACGGTAGTTGAAGGTGTCGAAATACGTTAATTCAGCAGTGTTTTGACATTTTTCGTGTGTACCTTCATTCAGGATCTGGAATCCCGTTTACATCAACTTTCGAGTAAATTTCGAGCCGGTGGTAATTGATTTTATTTTCAGATATATTTTCAACACCAAATCCATTTATTCCGATCATAACCGGAGATAAATACTCTTTAACATATTTGGGGAACTCATAGTTCGGGTTCCGAAATTCTGAAACCGGTCTTAGTGTTGGTAGGGGCTTCCGAAATTCGGAAACGTCTTGGCGTTGTTAGTGAGTTCCGAAATTCTGAAACGTCTTGGTGTTGGTAGAGGTTTCCGAAATTCGGAAAGGTCTTGGTGTTAGTAGGGGCTTCCGAAATTCGGAAACGTCTTGGCGTTATTGGGGTTTCCGAAATTCGGAAACGTCTTGGTGTTGGTAAGGGCTTCCGAAATTCGGAAACGTCTTGGCGTTATTAGGGGCTTCCGAAATTCGGAAACGTCTTGGTGCAGGTAGGGGCTTCCGAAATTCGGAAACGGCTTGGTGTTGGCAAGGGCTTCCGAAATTCGGAAACGTCATGGTGTTATTAGGAGATTCCGAAATTCGGAAACGTCTTGGCGTTGGTAGGGGCTTCCGAAATTCGGAAACGTCTTGATGTTGTTAGTGCGTTCCGAAATTCGGAAACCTCTTGGTGTTGGTAGGGGCTTCCGAAATTCGGCAACCTCTTGGCGTTATATTAGGGGCTTCCGAAATTCGGAAACGTCTTGGCGTTATTACGGGCTTCCGAAATTCGGAAGGGTCAATTGGTTTTTAAGCGGTTCCAAAATTAGGAAAATCTGCATTAAGTGAAACCATTGATTTGTGCTGAGAAAATTTGCGCTTCCGAGTAAAATAAGAATTCCTTCTTCTAAATTTTGGCACGATTTTAAGATTCCGAGTTAATAAATAAAATTCACTCCTGTATAAAGGCGCGATTTTCAAATTCCGTGCAAAATGTAAGTGTACTTTTCTGCCAAATATTTAATGTTTTCCGATGAAACTTCAAACATTCCTTGGTTCAAATTAATGATTCCGACTGATATAGCAATTTTATTTGTTAAAATAAGCGATTTTTCGCTATTTGCTCTGAATTTTCCGAAAATGTAATGACACAGTTTAGTTTGTAACGCGTTTTGTATTGTATTGTAAATTCCGCAAATCCAGCCGTCCAATATCGGTTTCCATGGTAACGTTAAAAGGAATCGTCTTAATCCCCCTCCCCCCTCTCGTTGTTTGTTGAGGAAGGAAAGAATATGAATTCTTACCATGCATACCAGAAGAACAGGTGCAACAAAAGTCCAGATAAGGTTGTTATTAAAGGAAACCCAGCAACTGTAGACAAATGATAATTAACAATCATTCGCCAAAGTGGAGATAAATATCCACCACTTTCACCGACACTGAGGTGAATAATTGTTTTAGTATAATTTTTATACTACACAAGCTGAATAATTAGCGGACCAAAACAGTACTTTATGTATGACAATATGCCGACAAGCAATCGGAAATTGTAAAATCTGGCACGCCAACTGCTCGGAGGTGAATAGTACTTGCTATTCACCTCCGACTCAACCAACCAGAGCGCGCGAAAAGTACTAATGACTTGTGTGGTGTATACTAATAAATGTTATTTTTCATATAAAAGACACTATTTACACAAGCTTTCCACATTATGTGCGGCGTTACATTTGCTAATGTAATTACTCTTGCACTATAAACAACCTAGACTCCCTTACGAGTAGAAGATTAGTGAAGTCATAATAGCTACAAACTTCGATTGCTAGTAGTTTCATAGAGCAATTTTAGGAGCTTTTTGGGGGTGTTTTGCATGTGGATATCCCATAAACCAAATCAAATTTGTCAATACATTTGGGATTGCGGTGATTAACGTTAGAAAGCAATTAGTGGCTCAGTAAATATATTTTACTTTAAACGTGGTATATAGCTGATTTACTTACAAATCACCATGCACATAGCTGTATACACCTTCACCTTGGCCGGAGGCAATTGCAATTGACAGCGCTACAATCACAGCAGGAAGACCTTTGGCAAGAAAAAAAAAACGATTTACGGAAGCTCGCACCAGATCTTTTTTAGCGTATATAGGACGGTCCTAAGTCTTTTTTTTTTTTTTTACACCGAGGTGCATTCAATTTGACACGTATCAAGACTGAATAAAGGGAAAAAAAACAATATTTACGCTATTTGTGTCTGGTTAAGTCACAATTAGAACAACACTTACCCCAAGCAACTGCATAGAGCAGGCGCATTCTGACCTCGGTATTAAATACTTTGACCACCATCAGATACAAGTAAACTCCTTCAAACAACATCCAAGCAAATCCAACAAGGTAGAAAAAATGGATCAATGCTGCTACGAAGACACACACACCCTGCGCAAGACAATAGTGATTAGTAATAGTAATAGGACTGAGTGGAGTACAATTCAGGGAGTAATCGGGCCAGTGATTTCAAATTGGCCGAGCGAGAAGCGCGAGGCTGATTTGAAATTACGACCACGATTACCTCTGAATTGTAGGACACGAAGTCCGATTACCAATTAATTGTGTCAATAACAAAATGCGAGAAACTCTAGAGTTCAACTTCCGAAACTGTAAACTGTATTGTACAAAATAACCAACGGACACGACATGGCAGCTACTGCTCAACACACCCAAATAAGGTTACTGTCCGATTTGACCTGTCCGATTACAAGTGTTTGTAATCGGGCAGCTCAAATCGGACAGTTTGGACCTGAAGCAATCAATTAAGACACAAATAAAGGCTGTTAAGAACAAATCACATTCGAGCATTTTGTCATTGACACAATTATAAACCTAATCGGTTTGATTTTTGGTAAATGAATGACACGCACTCCCGAAAAGTGAAAAACGAAGTTTCCAAAACTTCGATCGTTTCTACATTGTCTCCAGATTTCATACTGTATCCAAAGTTGAATTGTGATTTGGCATTATACTATTAAAGGGATGGTGACAGATAGAGGGACTTTAGGGTTGGACTGTGGATTAACAGAGGACCCAGAGTATTTACGACAGAAGGCTTCCAAGGCAGGTACTGAAGGGACTGCAGACAGCAGTCGAGCAACGCTGGATATCAGATAAAAGAAAACCTAAGCAAACTCAAAGCTTTCAATGCGAGTCTAATTATCCAAGTAGCTTGCTATAGCCTGAACCCTGAAACGGGAAGCCTCTCCTTCTTGTAACTATGAGCAAAAGCTCTTGAACGAATAACGAGGCCAACGACATAACAGATAAAGTACTAACCTTTGATTCCGACGCACTAATTCCGGAAAGAAAGATAATTTGTGCGATCGCTATGGTAACAACAAGGTTAAGGCGTATTTGAATTTGTTCTTGGTTCAAATTCCTGAAAGTTCAAAAATATCAAGTTAGACAATTCTATTTTTGGGGTCTGTCCATGAAAGAACTGCTTCGATGTTGCATGCACATCTGTCGAGATTGACACTGATATTTTACTGAAGGCAATCTATTGTTTGAAAATTCCTTTTTTTTGGGGGGTTTAATTTTGCATGGTGTTACCAAATGTACGTAGATATTGTAATGTTATGCCGTCAAATAAACTTTCAAAGGATTTTTGACGAGAAAGAAACGAAATGTACAAAATGTCGAGTCGACATTTTCAAATTGTTACTTCACAAAATACCATTTACGGTCGAAGTGCACCAAGGTACACATTTGCGACCAAATGGAGAACTGCTTTTACGCTTCAGTATTGCTGTTACTAGGCTTTGCAAAGACATCAGTGAAACAGCTAACCTTGCTCAATTTTTTAATGGAGCGTAGAAGTCGATTATGAACTCACATAAGGACACAATATGCTATGATAGTAAGCACTGCTCCAGTCAGTGACAGGGCACAACCAATGTAAGTGATGACTTCCAACGCAAATCTGTGCCCCAAAGAAACGTCCTGTGAAGGGCAAAGGAAAAACGTATGCTTTAAGCGTAAAAGAACGGAGTAGAAGCGGTGCCTACCGATGACCGTGATCATTTTAGACTTGTATGTTCAAGAATACACTACAGTTAAGTGCCTTAAGTAATGTTATAAGAACTTAGTATGACGAAACAGAGTAAACGAAACAAAAAAACAAACAAAGAAATAAACAAAAAAAGATTTAAAAAGCACAAGCCAGTTACTTCTACTGACCTTGTTTTCCTTAACTTGCATGAAAACAGCAAAATTGGTGAGATGATTACAAGAGCAAGTGATTTCATTGTTGAATGATCGCACCAGCGAGCACCCTCGGCTGGACCAAGAGCCGTTCAATGTGGATCTGCAAAATTATGATAGAAAATCTGGCATTGTTTCTTATTTCAGGCACAGTTCTTGTAGTAATTAATGGTTGACTGTCGGTTCATGCTGCTTTGCTGCAAACTTTCGTTTTCAAGGTAAACGCGTTTTAAGACAATCAAGAAAGATTTTAAAAATATATATATAGTCTTTAAGAAGGAAGTCAAAGGAGGCTTACTGATGAAGATAATATGATAGCAGTAGTGGATAATGCAAACAGCTGAAGGACTTTGCATGATGGCAAATGGTATTCTTTGTTTGTCTTACTTGATATTGAAGTCCCAAAAACGACAGTGTGGTGTGTCTTCCTTCTTGAATTCCTGGAATTTTAAAGAAATTGAGTTAGAACATTTTTTTTATTCTCACTAGTGATTCTTCTCTCGGCTCGGCTCGGCTCGGCTCTCTAAGCGCTACGGTGAAGTTGTTAATGCTGAACATACGTTGTTGCATATCAAAGAGATGGTGACATTTTCTCGAAGAGTTCCAGAGGGCTCGGGGTAAACGCTTGCGGCAATTATCCGGCTTCCCAACTTGAGGTTCTTAAGGGTCTCGTTATTACTGAAAAGTAAGAAACCAAGCTATTAATAGTCTATCATAGTACATAATGAATATTAAACGTTTGAAAATATTAGTTACTTAACGTGTAGATAGTTATTTTTGAGTGTACTCTTAAGTCCTGGTGATTGAATCTTCGCTCACCACAATAAAAGCTACAATTTTATGAAGTTTTACATTCTTTCAAAACAAAGCCATGATAGCGAAAGATAACTTTTTTGTGGCCAATGTGCATAACATCATAGGCCATTTGTCAAATTGCAAGTTTGAAAGCAAACAGAATAAAGATTATGGATGGAATGAAGGAGATCAGAAAATCCAATAACCCCTCGCCCCCTCACCCAACCCTGTAACAGAGTTCGCCCGAGCCACCTCTGTTGATGTTAGCTGCAACACTACATCAAAGTTGAAGTACACCCACTTGTGCAGTCGGATTTGCTCATCCTCCGGGATCCATTGAATGACGTTGTTATAGATAATACATACAACAACAGAGTCTAAAAGGAAAGAATGGTATTTGAAAAAAGAGATGAGTTAAGAATGCAATAATAAAATAATAATAATAATAATAAAAACATCGTTTTCTTAACTCGCTTTGTGGGCTTTCAGCCAGTGAAGAAGGCTTGGTTTTACCGCAACCAATAAACTGATTGATGGGCTTGTAGAGGTGTGTAACGAGGATTGTAATAGCACCTGCTTTGTCTATATCAAACTCGCATTCATGTTTGTAAGTAGATTTTTGGTGATATCATTCAGTCTTTTAAAAAGTTGGCACAAGAACATGGAATACTATCACAAAAGCTCATAGAACGTTACAGCTTACTTCCAAGTCATGGGCCAGGAGTGATACTGGTTAGTGTTGGTATTGAACACAATAACTGGTAGCTGAAAAACAACGACCGCAGTTTACCTTTGCCATCGAAGGCCTGGGAAGGTATGGAAATACTCTCTCTACCTTCCCTCGTTGAGTTTTCTGTATCACTCAAAGAGAAAACAACTCCAGCCTTGCTATCTGCTGGTACTTTCTTGATTTTCATCGCTGAAAGATTGATTGAACAAGAAGCTGATAATGAGATCAGTGGCTCTCACTTAAACTCATTTGCATTTATGGTGCTTTTGTTGTTGTTGTTGTTGTTGTTTTCACACTATTCTGCTTATAGTTGTTCCTGCGTAGTAAGAAGGGAATGCGGGGAATAACGTTTTCCTGTGGAACAGATATTCTAAAAACATAATACCCTTTCTATGTTGATGTTTAGTGAATAGCTGTTTGTAGGTTTTGTAGTCAATAGTACTCATTTATATTAGTTTATAGTAATTTTTAAGGTCTAGATTTTTTACTTTGTAACATATTTTGTTTGTAAATGTTTATATTTTAGGAATACACGTACGCATTTCGAACGAGTTTGTATAGCTCCTAGACGTTAGGTGTTTAAATAAAGTATTCCTTCTTCTTTCTTCTTCTTCTGTATGTGATCCGTAAACATCGTGCAGAATAGGTTGGACCGAGACTGTGAACCTAACCTCTAATGCAACACAAAGGGCTTGTCGGGCAGGGCGTGAATTTCCTTACAGGTAGTTAATATTCTGTGCATTACCAGCATACGGTGCTCTGTTCATCCACTATAGCAAGCTGTACAATGGTCCTGTTTTCTCCATCTCCACTCGTAAAAGTCGAGAGTTATGTGAAAGGACCCACACGATGATCTCTATGTATTCAATAGGGAACGTGTTTAACTTGTTGTGACCTGTTTTAAAATAGGTATATGGGTCGGGTGGACACTGATGGGTGTCCCCGCGAAAGCTTCAGAAACCAGCAGTGTTGCAGTGATGCGGGGAGACTTAAATAGTGATATAATCTGTTCGAACAATACACCTCTTACTTGAAAAGTACATTTGCGTAATGTTAAGTTATTTCAAAAGAGAAGTACCCAGTGAAAGAGTGCCCTCCGATCAGATGCAGCTATTCTCTCCGTCACTTACCGTAGTGTTCTGTGGGAATAATCCGGCTCTCATCTGTTTTGTAATGAATCTTGGCGTATTTAATGGCAAAGGACTCCAACTGACGTGTGGCTAACAAGACATTAATGCCCTTGTTTTTGACCTGTTCCTTTTGAAAGTCTTCTACTAATTTGCTGATTACTTTCACTGCATTCTGATGATTTGAAAAATGTTATGGTTAACGAAGCATAAACAGTAGACTAGAAAAACTCCGGCAATGAGCAACCTGCTTCCTGCACCCAGCAACTAGAAACATATTTTATCAATATTGCTTGATTTAACTCCCGCCAAAAATAAGTGACATGCAGCTATTGCATTTTTCGCCTTCACCCTCCTTTTCCCATACCTATTCGGCTTTCGGTAAGTTATATAAACTGTTGGCCATATTTAGCCTTACATTTTTGCAAGTTGCGTAGCTTCAAGAGGCTGACAAGGCTGCCCCCTATAAAGGATGTGTCACTTCATTAATCAGGCCAAACTGTCAAACGTCATTACAAATTGTTGCCAGACAATATAATGTTAGCGAAAATAAGTTTTCTAAGCATTTATGGATCTGGCAACCCTTACCCCAGTTGACTAAAGGGAAATAAAAGAATAAAATATAACTTAATTCTTGTCGTTTTCACAGAACTGAGACTTTAATGGAGATAAGAGAATTCCAGAACACAATCAACAACTCTTTACCTTCAAAGATCCTTCCTTTCTAGCATTGAGTGATTTTATTTTTGCTATGGCATCCTGCACCTGCAAACAGGTAAACCAAGCTGTATTAAGTGCAAGCTTATTGTCTTCGAATGACGATAAAAGGGGGAAACGTAGTGATAACACCAAGCAAACCCTGAAAGCAGGCACAGTCGCAGTGGGCGGCCTCCTCAGAAATAATAATTAGCCTCCATCTCAGTGTCAAAGATGACAGACAGAGGTGACGGCTTCACTTGCCGCGGAAGTTGCAAAAAATGTGGTCACTTCTGAAGGAAGAATGGTGATAGCTTATTTCTAGTAACTGCATGTACTGGCAATATTTCTGGCACTAACAACCTAAGAAGAGGGTCACGCCTTACTTGTAGATTTGCCATAGAAAGCTGCCATGTTTCATCTGATGTGTTGGTTGTTGTTTTTGACTGTATTGATTCTGTTGTTTCTGCTGCTGCTGCTGCTGCTGCTGATGTTTCCATTGATTCTGTTGTGCCTGCTGCTGATGATGTTTCCATTGATTCTGTGTTACCTGTTGTTGTTGTCGCTGAGGTCGTTGTCAATATAAAACTGCTCACCGTTACTGTAGCTGCAGGTGTTTGTACTTTTGTTGTTGCTGTTTCAGCTGCTGTGTTTGTTGTTGCTTTTGACTGTATTGATTCTGTTGTGCCTGCTGCTGGTGATGTTTCCATTGATTCTGTTGTACCTGTTGTTGTTGTCGTTGTTGTTGCAGTTGTTGTTTCCGTCGCTTTTTCTGCTTCAGTTGCTGTTGGTGGTCTCCGCGTGGATACTGGTGTTTTTAAAACAAATTAATTACAACAACAATTGCATACTTGCATGCATACATATACATATACTTTATTTACTCTCGGAATAATTTACCCTCGCAATAAAACGATTTGGTGGTGTTCAAAGGCCCCAGGCCAAGAGACTGTAGCAAGATATTCAATTCGAAAAACAGTGCAAAATCAAGCCAGGAAAAAAAAAACAGATGAATAAAAAACTGTTTCTTTTGTCGAAAGCTGTGCGTTTTGTTTTATCCTTCAAAAAATCCAGGCCCATACTGCAAGCTATCGAAGAAAGCCATTGATAAACATCACATACATAAATAAACAAACAAAAAACAAATAAATTAATTAAAACAACTAACTAACTAACTAACTAACTATTACTAACCAACTTACTAAGGGACAATAACCATGCAGGTCATTCCAACTTGTTTGACAAGACTGGAACATTGTTTTAAGGTTTTCAATTTTAAAAGATACAATTAACAACTGACATTAAGCTATTTAAGCGACAACACAGCCAAGCAACAAACAACAACAACAACAACAACAAGGAAAAGGACCATTCTGCAAGTACGAAATCCACTTCAACGCATTATTATTTACACTTACTTTTCTCGCACAAGTACAAATGCTGTTTTTTTGCACCACTCTCCAAACAGTTTTGTATTGTTCCTACTGACAAAAAAGTACAACCATCTATTAATTGGCACGATGCTTTTGTTGACGGCGGCTACAAGGCTTTTATTTCGGTTCCATAAAAATTTGCCCGCGCGCGTCCAGCTGAAAATAAATGATTTTAAGTATCATTGAAAGGATATTTGATCCCTCCCTCCCTCCCGCTATTTGATTATGTTAGAAAAGAACATCTTCGATAACAAAGCAACTGATTTACTCATAAATTAACTAATCACCGGAGACTGAAACTTAAGTAAAGTCGAACACGCAAAACTGCTCAAGCAGAATCGGTCTCGGCTCTGGGGGATTAACATTGCCTTGATTCTTAAACCGCATGAGTCAGCAATCGTCTATCACGTTATTACTATAATCTACATACCACAGCAAAACTAATTCTTTTGAGAGCGCTATTTTCTTGACCTTTCCTCTAATATGAAACGTAATCACTTGATCAAAATAATAATAGTAATAATAATAGTAATAATAATAATAATAATAATAATAATAATAATGATGATGATGATGATGACGATGACGATGACGATGATCATAATAATAATAATAATAATAATAATAATAATAATAATAATAATAACAATAATGGTAATTTGTTGCCGAGTACAGATGCTATAATAATTGAGGAGACTAACTTTCATATTTGTATCATTTTAAAGTCTTTTAATTCTTTAGGTTTTATTTCATTTTACTAGTCTTGGTATCACTCTGAGGTTATAACAAAATCTTCATCGAGGATAGCCTCCAACTGGAAATCATAACGCAATGAATGCCTTTCATGAGGTAATCACTTACTGGTGTGATCTTCCAAAAAAAATAGAAGTTCTTATTACCCTTCAAGGCCGCTCGACATAGCTTTAGTAGGGAAGTGGGCTCGGTGGCAGGACACACCCTTGCAGACCCACGCGCAAACAAAAACGATCTGTATATGATTAACATTTACCATAAGCAGTGTGTGAAAATCCCGTCCAGAAAGTAGCCAATAAGAGGGCTCTTTCACAAGTCAGCTATTTTCCTTGCAACGGCAAGGTAAGCATGTACGTTTCCAAGATCTTTCAGAATCAATGACGTTTTACTTTTGTACGTAAGGTATTTTAATGATTTCAAATACTTTGCTTGATATTCTACTATCTCGAAAGGAAAATGAAACGTGGCTAAACAAACTTTAAATATACTCATCTCACCAGTCCAGTAGGCCTGGTTGTCATTCATTTGTCTTATAAGCTCGTTTAGGCTTTTCGAGTCATTAATTCTGGCCCCGTGTTTTCCCTTGCGTATACATTGGCGTTCTACTGCACCTCCCCATATAGAGTTATTGAAAGGTTCGTAGCTCTGAGCTTTACCATTTGTTGAATTGTCTAAGAACACAGTAAACTGAATTAGGAATTTTTTTTTCCATTTAAAATTTTTAATTTTTAAGATTAAAAGATGTTCTGTTATGATTAAGATGTTGTGTTATGAGGCACTCAAGGAAGTGACTAGAGCACTCAAGAAGTAGTTAAAAGCACTCGCCTACGGCTCGTGCTTCT